>CM041718.1:8944833-8947333 GCA_023373845.1 Nibea coibor | reverse complement strand
ATAAGTAGCGTACTTGTGGCTGGTCTCGTGGCTTACGGCCATACCACCCTGAACACGCCCGATCTCGTCCGATCTCGGAAGCTAAGCAGGGTCGGGCCTGGTTAGTACTTGGATCGGAGACCGCCTGGGAATACCAGGTGCTGTAAGCTTTTTCGCTCCTCTTTGCAGACAGCAGAGGACGCTGCTGCTGCTGCTGCTTCAGTGGACATGCAGCGCGCAGAAACGCAGCAGCTTGTCATGCTGAAATATCCAAGACCTTTATTGCAGCCCTTGACACTTTTTTGCCTCCGACGCTTAACTCCAGTTTGTAGCTGATCATGAGGCCTCTGAAATGAGTGCCACAGACAGCGGTGGAAGGGCCGGGATGTCTCTACGGATGTACATGTCCACAAACGGTCGCTACGGTGACCGTGGGCATGTATAAGTAGCGTACTTGTGGCCTAGCTAGTGGCTTACGGCCATACCACACTGAACACGCCCGATCTCGTCCGATCTCGGAAGCTAAGCAGGGTCGGGCCTGGTTAGTACTTGGATGGGAGACCGCCTGGGAATACCAGGTGCTGTAAGCTTTTTCGCTCCTCTTTGCAGACAGCAGAGGACGCTGCTGCTGCTGCTTCAGTGGACATGCAGTGCGCAGAAACGCAGCAGCTTGTCACGCTGAAATATCCAAGACCTTTATTGCAGCCCTTGACACTTTTTTGCCTCCGACGCTTAACTCCAGTTTGTAGCTGATCATGAGGCCTCTGAAATGAGTGCCACAGACAGCGGTGGAAGGGCCGGGATGTCTCTACGGATGTAAATGTCCACAAACGGTCGCTACGGTGACCGTGGGCATGTATAAGTAGCGTACTTGTGGCCTAGCTCGTGGCTTACGGCCATACCACCCTGAACACGCCCGATCTCGGAAGCTAAGCAGGGTCGGGCCTGGTTAGTACTTGGATGGGAGACCGCCTGGGAATACCAGGTGCTGTAAGCTTTTTCGCTCCTCTTTGCAGACAGCAGAGGACGCTGCTGCTTCTGCTGCTGCTTCAGTGGACAAGCAGCGTGCAGCAACACAGCAGCTTGTCACGCTGAAATATCCAAGACCTTTATTGCAGCCCTTGACACTTTTTTGCCTCCGACGCTTAACTCCAGTCTGTAGGTGATCATGAGGCCTCTGAAATGAGTGCCACAGACAGCGGTGGAAGGGCCGGGATGTCTCTACGGATGTACATGTCCACAAACGGTCGCTACGGTGACCGTGGGCATGTATAAGTAGCGTACTTGTGGCTGGTCTCTTGGCTTACGGCCATACCACCCTGAACACGCCCGATCTCGTCCGATCTCGGAAGCTAAGCAGGGTCGGGCCTGGTTAGTACTTGGATGGGACACCGCCTGGGAATACCAGGTGCTGTAAGCTTTTTCGCTCCTCTTTGCAGACAGCAGAGGACGCTGCTGCTTCTGCTGCTGCTTCAGTGGACAAGCAGCGTGCAGCAACACAGCAGCTTGTCACGCTGAAATATCCAAGACCTTTATTGCAGCCCTTGACACTTTTTTGCCTCCGACGCTTAACTCCAGTCTGTAGGTGATCATGAGGCCTCTGAAATGAGTGCCACAGACAGCGGTGGAAGGGCCGGGATGTCTCTACGGATGTAAATGTCCACAAACGGTCGCTACGGTGACCGTGGGCATGTATAAGTAGCGTACTTGTGGCCTACCTCGTGGCTTACGGCCATACCACCCTGAACACGCCCGATCTCGTCCGATCTCGGAAGCTAAGCAGGGTCGGGCCTGGTTAGTACTTGGATGGGAGACCGCCTGGGAATACCAGGTGCTGTAAGCTTTTTCGCTCCTCTTTGCAGACAGCAGAGGACGCTGCTGCTGCTGCTGCTTCAGTGGACATGCAGCGCGCAGAAACGCAGCAGCTTGTCACGCTGAAATATCCAAGACCTTTATTGCAGCCCTTGACACTTTTTTGCCTCCGACGCTTAACTCCAGTTTGTAGCTGATCATGAGGCCTCTGAAATGAGTGCCACAGACAGCGGTGGAAGGGCCGGGATGTCTCTACGGATGTACATGTCCACAAACGGTCGCTACGGTGACCGTGGACATGTATAAGTAGCGTACTTGTGGCCTAGCTCGTGGCTTACGGCCATACCACCCTGAACACGCCCGATCTCGTCCGATCTCGGAAGCTAAGCAGGGTCGGGCCTGGTTAGTACTTGGATGGGAGACCGCCTGGGAATACCAGGTGCTGTAAGGTTTTTCGCTCCTCTTTGCAGACAGCAGAGGACGCTGCTGCTGCTGCTTCAGTGGACATGCAGTGCGCAGAAACGCAGCAGCTTGTCACGCTGAAATATCCAAGACCTTTATTGCAGCCCTTGACACTTTTTTGCCTCCGACGCTTAACTCCAGTTTGTAGCTGATCATGAGGCCTCTGAAATGAGTGCCACAGACAGCGGTGGAAGGGCCGGGATGTCTCTACGGATGTAAATGTCCACAAACGGTCGCTACGGTGACC
>CM041718.1:8564833-8939833 GCA_023373845.1 Nibea coibor | reverse complement strand
TTCTCCTCCTTTGCAGTGAAGGTCGAGATGGACTTGGAGTTCAAGTTGGGCAGAGGAATGGCAAGACCACCAAGGACGGGGTCGTCTCGGATTCGGTCTGCAATCCTTTTATACTGCCCCTTCAAACAAGCCGTGACCTTGCTGGGGGAGGAGAGCTGATTGGCTGGCGCTCGGTTTTTGAGCATTTTGAGGAGGAGGTAGACCAGACGACTGTCCTCTGCCACCTGTGCTGCCTGAGGGTACCTCATCCAACCAAACTTAGTCTTCTGGGCTGCTCTGGTCTCGGGTGAGTCAGCCCCAAGGCACCGACCAAACAGGGTGTAGCCCCACCTGGACTCGTACTGCTTAACGAAGCGAGCGGCGGTCTTGTCGTGCTCGTGAAGAGAGCTGGCGGCAGTGGCGATCTTCTGCCTGAGGTCCGATGGCACTAGGTGGAGGTCGCTGTTGTCTGCCAGTTCTAGAAGCAGCAAGGCCAGTGCCTCCACTTCCTCTATTCCTGGCAGATGCAGACGTCTCTGGCTCATGAGCACATCTTGCAGAGCAGGGCTATCCTCCTCCTCCACCTGTTCTGCTTGGGTGAGGACAGCATGCTTCTTACAGACGCTGTGGATAGGATCCTCCTCTGACTCTGATGACAAGCCAAGTCCCTCGTCTGCCATCTCCTCATCTTCACCTTGCTCCTCAGCTGACTCCGACTCCTCCTCCTCCTCCTCACGTGACTGCTCTTCCTCAACTGCAAATATGTAATTGTATAGATGACAAAAGTGTCTGTGTAGTTACAACAACCACCTGTGGATTCATTCAATGATATGCAGGGTTTCTTTGCTTCATGCTTTTAACAGTTAACTTTATACCATCTTCATCATCATTCCTAGAATATGCATGAAAAACTATGGATTACTAAAGATAACCTTGCCTCATGTGTTCTAATACTGTTTAAGTGTGTGATTAAGTACTGTACCTTTCTGCACATAGTAGTCCCTAGCAGTGAAGCTGGTGGACTGGCACATGGCATACTCCACACCAAGGAGCTCCTCCTCGTCAGGGTGCTCGTACTCATCAGGGATGGGCATTGGAGCAGCGAAGTTGGGCTCCAGGATGTGATCCTTGCCAAAGAGAACCTCAGCCTGCTGATTGATGCGCTAGATCTGCCGCGCGTCCATGCACGACGTCTGCCGACCCTGACCACCAGCAACCCGGAGTGATGCCATGCGGTTGTTCCACTGCACAGCAAAGGCTATCAAGTAGACCTGAAACACATGATCATTTCTGACTGTTATTGTTGTTATTGCATATGCTTAGAAGTGATGATTAAATCTGTGAAATAAAATGTATTATTGAAAATACGCTATATCAAAGTTTTTTTAATTATAATGTATGATGTGTTATATGGACCTGTGTCTGCAATAAAGCTTTATATATATGCATATATATATATATATTAATTACTCACTTGGAATGGCATAATCCCACATCTCTGTGAAGGAATGGCATTGAACAGGTGTGCATGCAACCCCTCCAGAGAATTACTGCCTCTCCGACACCTGTACTTGTTCAGTCGAATGCCATTCAGCACCACCACCTTCACAGACACATACAGCTGTATGCCAGGGGGATCCTGTAAAGCATATTGCAAGGTCCTTATTTATTATGTCGTCCTTTGAAATGTTGCCATACAAGTTTGAATGGTTTTATAATGACACATGATGACCGTAAAGATATTAACCCACCTGCATGCAACTGAGATGCTTGCTCGCAGTTGCCCAGTGAGCATCGACTGCCTCTGTTGACTTGAACAGGTGGATTCCATCAATGTCAAAGCCTGCTGGTCCCCTGAACTCAGCAATGATGGACTCAATTACCAAAGCAGTCTCCTGTAACACATATAGTGTATTTTCAGCTTTGAGTGTTAAATCACATTCCAGTAATTGGAAAATGTTGTTACTCATAATGATCTTATATTTATTTTCAAAACTAGATCCAACTGATACCTTAGTCCAGTACAGCTGTTGTGTGTTTGCTTCTTATTCATGAAATTCATACAAGGATCAATATACTTACCACAACTCCACGGGTAATGCGCCTGACGTACGAGCGGATTTGGTGAGGCTTGAGGAAGGCCATCATTTCCTCGTCCGAATACTGGGCGTACAGCTCCGGGTTGCCACTCCTGACTGCCTGGACCAGGAGCATCATGTCCGCCTTGTTGTAGGCGAGCACGGCACCTGCCAAGGCACTCATAAACACTCCGTACTTGGCGTGGCTCTGTTTGATGACGACGGCATCCCAGCAGTGCAGCCAGTGTCGGATGTCCAGTCTGACCACAGTACCCCTCTTCACCCAGTCACCAAACAGATTCTCCAGGAATGATGAGCCGCTGTCACTGAAAAGATATCAACATTTTGTGTACGTGTGTTATGTGTTTTAATTGCTATGCCATGTGTTTCTTGCAAAAAATGTACATAAAGTTAACTGATATGTACATCACTTGGATTATCAATTTCATCACAGGTTTCAATGGAATTGTTATTAAACTGACCGACAGCAGTTGTTGTCTGCATACAACACCTTTGGTGCTGGAGCATTGGCACGTCGAAACCTGGCAATCAGACCTCTCGCCATGCGCGCGTAGCAGCCCTCAGACTCAGATGCCACCACAACTGTCGTCACAAACTGGCCCCACTCGTTCAGCACGCTGGTGACGTACTGCATGGTGCCCTGGCCATCGCCATATATCTTCTTGAGGACCTATGAAAACAAAGCAGAACATTCATTGTGTGGTGTTTATTATATATAACAGTCTGTCTGTTCCATATGATCACAAGTACTTTATACATACTTTTCTAGTTCCATCAATGCACAGGATTTCTCCAGTCACACTGAGGATTTGGTGTCTGTACATGGGCATCTTTTCGATCTCCATGATCAGATGAGCACGCCTCAGAACACGTGCCGACGGAAGGGGAGACGGGGCAATGGGAGGGGTGTAAGTGCCAGGTGCTCTCACAAAGGACAGGATGCCTTTCTGGGATGGCACAGATCCAGCCGTGTGGGCTTCGTACAGGAGAGTCTGGTACAGGTCACGTCGCTCCACGTACCACTCGTCGTGGCCCTGCTGCAGCAGTCTCTGCACCTTGCTCATGGACACAGCGTTGAGTCGATCACTCATCAGGGTGACCACAGCTCTGTCCACGGCACGCTTCCCACACAGTATAGCAGGGAACATGCTTCTAACGGCCGGGGCAAGGTTCATCAGGATCTTGGGACTGTACGCCAGCCATGTGTACTGCTGGGCATTGTGTGTGTCTTCCTCCTCATCTTCACTGTTGTCCGCACGTGCCTGGCTCATCGTCTGCCTCATCTTGTGACAATGTGGGCATGTCAGCTTCTCTGTCAACAGCGTGTAGCTGTACTTCATGCCACACACTTGCCTAGCATAGCTGCTGAAGCCTTTCTTCTCCAGGTACTCCCCTGGCGGTGCGGGGCAGTTGGTGTTGGGGCAGCGAATCAAGGCTTTCATCACACCGACTGGCCGCCAGAAGAAGGCAGGAGAAGTGAAAAAGGCCAGCATGTTGGGCACAGCTCCCTTGACAGACATAGGAAGTGGAGGTGGCTGGAACTCCATCTTCTCCTTCAAGAGCTTCCTCTCCACTGTCTCTCCCTTGGCATTCTTGTACTTTATCACCCTTTCAAACAGGCCGTACGTCTCATTGCATTTAAGCCACTTGATGTTAGCAGGGGCTATACTAAGGGCTTGGGAAGATTCAGGTGGTTGCTCCCAGAATTTCTGCCAACCCTCCAGCAGGATGCCGCCAGATTCTGAGGCAGAAGTCTCTCGGAGAGATGAGGGTCCGGGCCTGCTGTCAGAGCCCTGGCGCACAGCGGAAGTGAGGTCTCCCCAGGTGGTCAGCTGTGTGGAGACCGGTGCTTCCATGTCATCTAGGACATTTTCTGAAGAAGATTTAGCACAAAAATGTATCAGTTGCATTGCTTGATACACACGGTACTGATGAATTTCACATGGCACAAACACACAAGTCCTAGCAGCTCCACAGCATAATATTACCTGCAGCAGCCAACAATTCAGCATCAGTCGCATAGTTGGGATCCTGCTGGAACTTGGAGATGTAAGCCAAGCATACAGAGACTCCAAAATACTTGAAATACATCTATTTATATTATTTTATTCTTTAACCAGAATGTGTTTGGCTTAAAATCATTCCAAATGTACAAAGAACCCACTGTAAAGGTTCCAGGTTACTTCTTGCACCAGGTCAGGAAGCTCAGCTTGACTTGGTTCCTGATCCTGTTATAGTGTATAGTTGAGAAATGGACCGCACGTATCAGCATGCAGATCTATTGCATGAACAGTTAACATGTTGAATTTCTCTGTTTACATTCAGTCTTTTTTCCTTCATGTACAGTTCATGTGCCGAGCTCCCTGCTTCTCGATGTAATCATGCCTACACCTGTACATGTACACTGAGATCAATGTGATACCAGAGACACTTTATTTCAATGTATACATGTATATGATTCAAAAAAGAAAAACTGTTTCCGCCCGGTCTCGAACCGGGGACCTTTCGCGTGTTAGGCGAACGTGATAACCACTACACTACGGAAACGACTGGCCAGCTGGGAATAGCTGCAACAGACAGGACCAGCTTATTATCAGATTCTTTTTTGGAAATGAAATGAACAATGTATGTTGCCGTAGACCAGGGGTGCACACACTTATACGCCTCGTGAGCTACTTTTCAAACGACCAAGTCAAAGAGATCGACTGTAGACGAATAAATACAAGACTACGGCGTCACGGCTCCCGTCTGTCATTTGACCTCGGCCCATCTCCTCTGTGCTGCTTCTCTGCGATCTGGAGAAAGATAATATCGTAGAGTTCCCCCAAATAATAACGTTTGCTCTGTGGAGAGCAACATACTAATATTGTGCAATCAGTTGTATTTACTTTCTTCATATCCGCTGCTTTTTCTGAGTTTAGGTTTCACTTTCTTTTCGTCAGAAAGGGCATCGCCAAAGTTTTGTTTTGCAGCTGTTGTTGTTCGGCACGTCTTCATACAGCGGTTATAATGGATAAACCGTAAGTTCACATTTCTTGAAGCGTTACGCAGTTCATGTGGATTTAGGAAAGTTCAGCTTAACAAAGCATAGCAATTAAGAAGCGAATTAAGTTACAAACCTGCAATAACATTTGTCTTGGATTGTATTCACTGTGTCGGAGACTGTCTCTATAAAAACTTCCTTGCTTACATTTAAGCATCGGTACTGTAACTTTAGAACTGGGTCAGTAACTATTAAGCCCATATTATTAACACACTTAATCAAAATTTAAAGTTTGTTCTGTCTATAACCTATATCAGAAAG
This sequence comes from Nibea coibor, assembly GCA_023373845.1. Taxonomy (NCBI): domain Eukaryota; kingdom Metazoa; phylum Chordata; class Actinopteri; family Sciaenidae; genus Nibea; species Nibea coibor. The sequence continues at coordinate 8,934,451 of CM041718.1, read as the reverse complement.
TTCTTTTATCAAACCTGCCTGTCATAATGTGTGTATATATAAGATAACTGATGTCACTGCTTTTACGTGAGAAGGTTGTAAGTGTAAGTATTAAGATATTTCACATCACAGGGGATAATATCTATTTAATGCATTAAAAGACAGATGGCACATAATTAGTGAAACCTAAAGCTGTGCCTCTTTTGCGACTTTTTGATGATTGATTGACTTCAAAATTTAGATAACTATTCAATGAATAATATAACTATATGTCTTTGTCTGTTTGATTCTGATAAAGACATTGTTTTGTTGAATTTATCAAAGGCTGTAAATTCAGTGTGCTTCAGTCCTCTGGCTCACAGTGTTGTACTGGACGACAAAGCCTCACCTCTGTTTACACAGTTAAATTTATGACATTCATCTTTTCATCTGATTTAAAAGTCAAAGGTCTGGCCACACCACTGTAGTTAACAATGAGAAAAGGGAATGGAAGGGGAACTGGTTTCACAGCAGATATTTTGACACGTTATGGCAGGAAACGTGTATTAATGATAGCCATAGTTTAGTGGAGGTCCTGTTACTGTTTGTTAGTTCACTGTTACTGCAACACTTGGAACTGAACCATCGTTACTTTGACCACTGACCCACTGACTTGACGCACATTGGTTTGAGTGGAATTATTTTATATTGTATTTGATAATTGATAATTATTTAGTGATTGATAAATATTTCAGCTGCATTTTGCTTGTGGTCAGGTTTTATTTTGGAGTATTCCAGACTCTTATAATCAGTAATAATAATCCGTACAAACTCACATTTCTGCACAAAACTTAATTTGCCTTATTTGTCTTTGGAAAGCTCAGAATTTATCTGTCTCAACAATTTATCTTAACAATGCAGCTCTTTTTAAATCACAACTACTTATTTTTAGATGAAGTGTAAAACCTTTAAACAATGACATTCACATTGAGTTCTGTTCCTTTGCTTCATCTATGCTCTTCCACTGATGCACTGATGTGATTGTTTTCCTCTTCAGCTTCAGCTTTAAATTTGATAACCCCAAATTTAGCATAGGTACGCCTAGTGCTGGTGTAGCTACAACTGTAGCTACAACTGTAGCTACAACTGTCAGTTCAACAGAGAAAAGGGAGAACAAACCTTCGTTTTTGTTCCAAGGTAAGCTACTAAACAGTTCCATGTCAAGTTGACTGTCAAAAGTCTAGCACTCCCTCTAATATGAAAACACTGACACGTTGCTTTACTATTCTAATTTTTCTCAGAAACTCTCACAGCGATGTCTAAAGAAAGACCTGTCCGCCAAAAGCCCCTCAGTGGAGGTAGAAAAAGGAAAATAGCTGTCTTTTTCAACAAAGTGCTGATATTTTTAGGTGTTCTCGAGAACCGCTCCTACATATGATGAACCCTCTCATTGTGTAACATGACACTGCACTGTAGTAAAGTCATAGTTTGCATGTTTTATTTGCACACCCTTTGGTCTCAGAGCTGTACTTCCTACTCTGTCTACTTTTGTTTGTTTTGTTTGTTACATAGAGATCTGCAGGCAACAAGCATAATGTGTCTTTTTACATCTTTATTAAGAGCAAGCTTGAATATTGTGAGCAGAAGAGTCTCTGGTGTATCTGTTCGGTGTTTACACTTAAATGCAAACATGTGAAAAAATATTTTTTCTAAAGTAAAGTTAATGCACTTTTAAGATGTAAGAACAGTATCACTGCATTTACAATCAAAATACAGTTACTGGTAATGTATTCAAACAGTGAAGAAAAACTGTAACTTTCACTGTCCTATCACTTTTGTTTCACCACTCATGCACAGAATTAGAAAATACAAGTACAAATACATGGTCTACTTTATTGGTCAGCTTTATTTTCATACATTTCACTTGTCAGAAGAGGTGAAACATAGCAAGCCCTGGATATTTCATTAATCCTTATCAACTCTTAAACTCTCCACAGCGCTTACATTGGAATCTCAATGGAGAGACGTGGAGTGGACAGAGGAGTGAGTACAACTGTGACATTCAATAAAGCTAGTTTGCAACGATTTTAATTCCAAGCAATCACAATAATATATTTAAAGCAAAAAAACAAACAAACCAAAAACAACAGTGTACCTATCAGTTTGATAAATACACTCTAAGCATGCCTTTATTCTGTTTAAATTATTCTGAACAGCAAGTACCTTTTTTCTGATCTAGCAAGAAGACAACCCTGATGAAGACCATCACCTCCTACAGACCGAGGTGTGAAGAGGTGACTCAGGCTCGGGTTCTCCTCCTGGGCCCGGTCAGTTCCGGAAAGTCCAGCTTCATCAGTTCAGTCCAGTCGGTGTTTAATGGAAGAGTCACAAACCGGGCCATGGTAGGCTCCTCTTCGACCAGCTTCACCAAGAAGGTACAAGTGGAGAACTAAAGTACTGAAACAATTGATTTTTCATGGGCTGAAATCCAAAAACATCGGGAATCTGAGTTGCTTAGGCTCAGGAAAAACAGGAAAACAATAACCAGTGCTTTTTTCATTTTTAAACATCTCTTAAGCATTTATAGATGTGCCTTAAAGATATACTCCTTGAGATTTGAGTTAATACGAAATTAATTCAACTTTGACAGACATCCTAACTTGGTCCATCCTGTTAACTTTATTTTGTCTGTCAGCTGCAGTCCTTCAGCATCCGTTGTCAGAAAGGAGACAGCCCTAATGGACTGGTGCTCTGTGATGTTATGGGCCTGGGGGATGGAGAGATGAGTGGATTGAATCTCCATGACGTCCTTTCTGTCATTAAAGGTCATGCACCTGAGGGACATAAAGTAAGCACAATCAGTGTTGCAGTGTGCTTCAGTTGTATTTTGTGCTTGGGTGCTAATTAGCAAATGCTGTGCCAACATGCATCACTTTATCTCTTCATTTCTTTCTTTCAGTTTAGTCTAGATCAGCCAGTGAGGTCTGAGACTGTAGGTTATGTGAAGAGGCCAAGCCTCAAAGACAAGATCCACTGTGTGGTATTTGTGGTGAACGGCTCTAAAATCCCGACTTACCCTAAAGGTCTCAGCACCACCTTCCAGCAGCTCAGAGAGCACATCAGTGATCTGGGTAAGAAGAGAGCAAACAAGAAGCTAAGAGACTTTTTTCTTATATAGATTGATGTGAAACAGAACTTTTAACTGATGCTACACTGAACCACAATGTTTCTATAGTAGACCAGAAAAAACTAAACACTTGCTCTATATAGGGTCTTTTCACATGTTTTTTTGTTCATTTATTTCTGTGCCTTGAAACTTTCTTCGGTAATGATTTTTTTTAGACTATAACAATAAAATGTTCTTTTATTGTAGGGAAACCTTAATGACAACACTGTATTGTGTTTATTAGGTGTTCACCAGGTGGCTTTGCTGACGCACATAGACCAAATTTGTCCAGAAACCAACAAAGATGTCACCAACGTTTACAAGAGCCGCATTATTCAGGACATGGTAGGTTCTAATAAACCAAAAGTTCATGTATTGTCCTTAAACAATCCAGACTCGCAGACATTCCCTCTAAAATATCTGTAAAAGAGAAAAGGAAGGGCATTAGATACCTTACTGTGAATATAGTGCAAGATACAATTGCTTAACATGCTTTACAAAGAAGCCTGTAAAGACTATGCATACTTTTATTTGAACTCTCAAGATATTATGGATGCAACAGCTTATATGTTTTTATACAAATTTACTTAGAAGACATAATTCATTTTCAATGTACTACATGGGTCTCATGTAATCCATGTAATCTTGGATGGTTTCTCTATGGAGACTACTGGTGGGGAAGTTTTAACCAAATTTGTGTGATTTGTGACCACAGTCTCATTAATTAAGACAACTTGAACCATAATAGAAAAGTCTGTAACTGACTTTGATTTGGGCCTGGATTATAATCAAGCTAAGAGTTTACTAAAAATGTATATATGAATACTGAATACTGACAGCACGAAAATCTGATGTTCTCATATGTTTGTGTGTGTGTTTGTAGATGGGTAAAGCTGGAGCTCTGTTGGGTATGTCCACCTCCTACATTGTCCCAGTGAAGAACTACTCGTCAGAGTTGGACCTCGATGTGAACACTGATGTGCTTTTGCTTAATGCAGTCGACCACATCCTGCAGTATGCTGACCTGTATTTTCAGGACCACGCACCACAATACACAAAGATAGAGCAGGCATGAACTTTTACAATATGTACTCAAAAACATCCTGTGCATTTCCTTGGGGCTAAGCCCCCCCGTCCTTAAAACCTAGTGACGCCTCTGTGTATTACACTTACTTACAACTACACTTACAATAGGCTATGACGATTCAACTGCTCTATGAATTTGTGCTAATGACTGATGGTTGTTTGGCTGATTTGTTTGATTGTGCCTATAGTTTTGCTTTTTTTCCATAGATGTAAATGGCAAATTGATGGATGTGCATGAATGAATCAAACATTTAAATGTACTTTCTCATAATACTTTTTACTAATGGACAAAACTGAATAATTCAGAATAAAATCAGATATCTGCCATCTGTCATATTTGATCTGTGGTTTGTTGCTTAGTGTCTTGTACCTTTTTTTAGAAAACTTGCTGCAGTCATCAATTTTGTTGTATTTAAAATGTTCTCTTACAAAAGGTAGAAATGGAGCTGGAGTCTGAGAGAAGCTCAGATAAATTTACTTCTGTACTTGAGATAATTTTACTGGCTGGTCAGTACTGCTTTTACAGTTATTCTCAAAGTGTATTTAGCTCAATAACATTGACCAAAATAAATTAATCTTCCGTTCACTGAAGTTCAAAAATGCAGTTAAGAAAAATGAATTGAGAAAGAAACAATGAAGTGCTCTGAGCTCACAGTCCAGGCAGCTCGGCTAACAAACGAAGCTAACAGTAGCTAACAGTAGCTGTAGTTGGCTGGAGTTTGGTGCCCGTAAGGGAACTTTGTAAATCACAGTGAGTGGATGTAGAGCAGCTGGTGGACAACAGAGGAAAGCTACACAACATTTTCTCCCAAAAATGAAGACCTAAATTTATAAAAATAAGAAAAATAGTTGGTGGTTTGTGACTGGTTGCAAGTTGATACAGTTTACTGTACACTTAACGTAAGTGTCGTTATGTTCTTTTACACTTCCATTTTGGCCCCCGCCCCTTTAATCCGGTTTCATGGGAAACGAAAGTAAACGTTGTCAAGCTGTCAAGGAAGTTAAAATGTTTAGCTCCCAGTACAAACCTTCAAAATAAAATCATCATTCTTGTGTAAAAATTGAGAGAGGAGAATAAAGAAAATATTTAAGATGTGATTAAGAGGGAATATGAAGGACACATGTTGATCCCCAAAATTTCCATTTCACACATATATGACACGTTTCACAACAATTGATTCTACTCTTTTATTTTGATGGCAACACCGCGATACTTCCGGTCTCGGGTTGAACTTGCTGCATCAGTGTAGAAACGCCTACAAATAATCCGCACTTTCATTTTCTTGGAAGTGGAGTAATGCGGTTCGGGTTTGCCTGAAGTTGAAGGAAGGTAAAACTAAAACGTTGCTTTTATACTTTTGAAATACTTTTATTAAATTTTAATAAGAAGTTATTGTCTTTCCAGTTGTATGATTGTATTACACTTACTTACAACTGCACTTACAATAGGTTATATGACGATTCAACTGCTCTTTGTGGTAATGACTGACGGTTATTTGGCTGATTTGTTTGATTGTGCCTTTAGTTTTGCTTTTTTCCATAAGTGTAAATAAAATGGCAAAATGATGGATGTGCATGAATGAATCAGAACTGACTATACTGAATACTTTGTTGAATAATGATGAGCTTAGAAACAAAGGATATGAAGTGAGTGAACAAAATGAATGGAATCAGAGAAATTATTTGTTATTATTTGTTATTTGATTTGATTATTTGTCTCCATCGCTAGACTCAATACAGCACCCTGCTGCTCATCAGATGATATATAATTTTTTTTTTAATGCAGCTGTGTTTGTTTTGTATTCAGACTCAACATTAAGTGAACTTTAAAGGCTCTGGGAGGTCAGGAACTTTAGCAGAACAACCATCCAACATGAACCCCCTGCTAACCAGGAGCCAGCAGAAATCAATCTGCTCCCAGCTGGGAAGTGTCAAACTACAGCTGCTGTACAAGGCCAGCATCCATGGTTTCACCGGCGCAGCCTTCCACCAGCGATGTGACAGCCGAGGTCCCACAGTGTCTGTGGGCTATAATGCTTCAGGTTACGTGTTTGGAGGCTACACCAAGCAATCTTTCAGTCAGTCTGGCCAGTATGTGCATGATGATCAGGCCTTTCTCTTCACCTTCAAACAAGAAAATCTCCTCAAATATCCTGTCACTGCTCCTGCTAATGCAGTGAGAATGATAGTTAACTCTGGACCATATTTTGGACAAACATTGGTTCTTGTCAGTGGAGACCAGCCAGTAGTGTATAGCAATCCAGGAAATTATTACAACTTCAATGCTGCAGAAATGCATGGCAACAACCTCAATCTGACTGAATGTGAAGTCTATCAAGTGGAGGGTAAGTTCTCTCTAAACAACCAAATACTTACTGTTACTGATAATTAGCATGCTTTGAACAGATTGTGTCTTACATCAAGCACAAGGTTAGCCTCACTATTATCATTCCTGTCACAGTTCTGCAACTTAACAAAGTCCTCGTTTTCATAAATCATGGCTTGACAGAATGAACAAACATCAATAATTTTTTTAGTGTTCATTGTTATGGAATTTTCTATTCTTGTAGTGTTCTGAGTGACACATACATACTTTTAAATGGAATATAATGAAAGCACAAACATACAGACATTATTCAAGGTTACATGAAGTCACACGTGGTCCTTGAGGTCCTCAGCAGTATTAGCTGTTTGTCTTTGGCTGGCAGTAGCAGGTGTCATCCTATCTCAACACTGTGGTGGCCAGGGTCGAAGAACTCTGGTGCTGCATGCTTAGACATAATAGACAGCATGCCACTGACATTCCAATCTGCGTAAACAGACATCTGTGTCTCCAGACTTAATCATGTTGATGAAGACACCATCCTTGGTAAAAGCATTCTCTTTTACCTAATTCGGGGCGTATACTATTTGTGGTGTTATCTTGGGGTTTAAAGTCTGTCCACCAGCATGAGTTGGGCAGAATGTGAGACCGACTCAGGCACTTCTGATGCTTTATGAGAATGTCTCTAATTCTCCTTGATCAAGTGTCAATAAATAATACAGCATAAGACATCAGAAGCTCCTGTACACTTTCTTTCTTCCTGACCTCACCACTGACCTTTGGCTTCAGCGATTTCTCCACAACATTCATCATAGTACAAATTAAAATTGAAAGGTTGGATTATATGTGAATAAAACTGGACAATTTTGCTAAGTGAAAACTGCTTTTGCTCTTCAACAGCGATCCCAGAATTTGAAAAGCCATGGAGACCGATGGTCTGGGAGACTGAGTAAGGAGGATGGTGCACCTTTTGGATCATATAAAGTTTACTATCCTTTGATATGTTACATTATGCTGCACCATATCATACTAAATTATAATGCATTGTCCTATGTTGTAATAGATTAGCCATGACTGTATAATGAAGCTGTTAAACACACACCATAATATATGGTGGCTGGCTGTACAATACTAAAATGTATATGTGTATGTGTTTCAAGCTTGCAGTGGTATGGATGTGAATTACAATTAGCTAGGTCAAATTTTGAGTTTGGCAACTACATATGTAAAGCACAGTGTCTGCTTGTCACTTTAGCTGCCTTTTCAGTCAATTTCTCTCGTGTCATCAGGAGGAGGACAAAGATGATGGAGAGTATTAAGGTCTACTCTCCCACAGTCAGCTCTGTGTCTCAGCTTCGGGTCCTGCTCATCGGACCAATTGGAGCTGGAAAGTCCAGCTTCTTCAATTCTATCAACTCTGTGTTCAGAGGTCACGTCACCAGCCAGGCCATCGCTGGCTCCTCTTGCTCCAGCCTCACCACACAGGTTAGTTCCTGTGAGGGCTGCAACAATCACAAACCTGTTGTTCAATATAGTTAAATCTATATATTTATATTAAAATAACAAAAACAATATAAATCCTCTGGTAACTTGAAAACAGATAAACAATAAACTGATCATAACAGTAAATAATGCCGTCAATGCTCCATTACTTACCTATTACCTGACAGTACCGCACCTACTCAGTGAGAGCTGGACGAGGAGGAAAACCTCTGCCAATCATCTTGTGTGATACCATGGGACTGGAGGAAAACACAGGGGCGGGGATTGACATTGATGACATCGTCAACATCCTCAAGGGTCATCTGCCAGATTGTTATCAGGTAGAGCTTTTTGTAAAATTCAGCAGGATAATCAACAAATTACGATTTTCTGATTTGGTTGTTTTGCTTTTGTAACACAAACTGTACTTTTCTTTCACCTGTGTGTCTCAGTTCAACCCCTCTGTTGCCCTGCAATCGGATGCCCTTGGCTACCGTGAGTCTCCACGGCTCAAGGACAAGATCCACTGTGTGGCCTACGTCATTGATGCCTGCAAAGTATCCATCATGCCCGCAAAGCTGGAGGAGAAGTTGGGAGCTATCCGCAGAAAAGTCAACTTAATAGGTCAGTAAAAATGAGTTCCACATTATTTAAATTCCAGACCTCACTGAGTAAAATATAATTTGATGAAAGTTATGACCTGTCCAAAAACTGTACCTTTTTATTCTTTTCTTTTTTAAAAAAAATATAGTAATTTATTTTAACATTGTTTTATTGGTTTTCAGGGATTCCACAGCTAGTCCTGATGACTAAAGTGGATGAAGCCTGTCCTTTTGTTTCACAGGACATCAGGAACATTTATAAAAGCAGCTACATCAAGGAAATGGTAAGATCAACTTTAAACTTGCTTGTAGGATTTTATTCTGCAAAAATCTAAATAAAGACCAAGATTTTACAATTTGAATGGTCGAGGAACAAAGACATACTCACTACAACTGTGTTCTCTCTCTTCTCTGAATTGAGTACTAACTGTAGTGACTTAGTTACACAGTAATTAAGTTTGTGTCAAATTGTAATGGGTAACCTAAACAAATACAGAAATGTAATACAATCAACCTTTCTGCGGTGGTAAAGACCAAAGGAAAAATATTTACACTGTTGAACTTAACTGCAATTCTTTGTTATTTGGTGTCACTATAAACTAACCTCGTCATTTGTGCCGCTTTTGTGATCCAGATGCAGGAGGCCAGTGCTCGGCTCGGTGTGCCACTGTCCTGCATTGTTCCAGTGAAGAACTACTCTGATGAGTTGGAGTTGGACCCAAACTGCGACATCCTGCTGCTCAGCGCCATCATCCAGATGCTTCGCTTTGCTGATAATTACTTCGATGAGCTGAGTGACCGATTGAGCAACATTCAAACCAAAGAATAGTAAGAATTAGTTCAACGGCGTAAATCTAGTCCAGCTGTAGTGAAATGTCCCTTAAAACAATACAGCAGATGAGCAGGTCTGGGTAGAGTTCACTGTAGTTAGTGTGAGCATTGCTGCCCACAGAAATATCCAGAATGAGGTGAACAGGAAAATCTCCATCCGTTTTTTCTGGTAGTTATTATCATCATCTGGGGTGTTTAACTCTTAATGTTTCTGTCTAAACATTTTAGTCATCTGCATTTTATTCATGTGATAGTTTTGTAATTGGTGAGTTTTTAGAGGGACATTTCATTACAAGCAAGTTTGAGAAGGCAACACATGAATCAGGCAACATTTTTTCTGTTCTTTCCGTTATTGGAGCTCATCAGCTTTGCCTCCTTCAAGCTGATGTACGTCCAGATGAAACCGATATTTGATCTTTGGAGTCAAAGTTTACCAAGAAAATCACTGTGCAGTATGTTACAAAAGAGAATGTTAAGCTGGTAAAAACACAATATCTAATAATGCTTTTTCTCAGTGACAGAATAAGTATTCAGATTGTTTACGTAAAAGTACTTTAGTATGTGTCCTGCATTGAAAATGTTATTTAAGTGAAAGCATGGAAGTATAATCAAGAAAATGTGCTTTAAGTAGTAAAAGTAAAAGTACTTAAATTTCATTTTCACTGCTACACTGTGATAAATTAGAACATTAGATTCTCATTTCTCACGGTTCATTTATAATGTTACCGTTATAGCTCATTGTGGTGGAGCTATTTATTAACCATTTTGTTTGGGAGAGCAACTAATGATTATTTTTATTCATTTGCTGATTATTTTCTCAATTTTATTTGATTGTTGGTTTTCTTTAAATTTTGAAATTTGTGAGAAATGTTGATATTTTTGTTGAATTGTTGAATTGAAGTATAAAGTGGCAGAAAAGTCTCAGGTAAAGGAAAAGGACTACAAATTTATACTTAATCACAATCTGATTTAATTGAATCTCAGTCTAATAATGTAAAGAAATAAACAAAAATCAAAGCTGATATTTATCGCTCCCAGATTTTGCAGTAACTATTATACATTTATATCCTGGTAAAAAGTCTGTACGTACTCCACAGACAGCATCTGTTATAGACGCAAGTCCTTTTCTCTACAGTGGTGACAAGAAAACAATTTTCCAGGCTTTCGGTGTGTTTGTGTTGGCAGTTAAATGCACGTTTTTCAGGTTGTGTCAGTGAGGATAATTGTTGTATTCAGATGTTCAATAAAAGCTCAAAGTGCATGAATGAACAGAAAAACTGAAATTTATTAATGCAGGTCAGACAGTTACTGTACAGCAAACAGTGTTGGAGTCAGACAAGCTGAGGAGCAGTCCCTCCCTGTGTAACAGGACTGTGGTATTACAACAAACTGTAAACTACACACATCACACCTCTAATCCAACTCACTGTCTGCTTTTGCATCATTGAAATTAACTGTTAATTAGAGTGGATTATAAATTGGCAGCTGTCCTCTCTGCGGCAATAATCATCAGTTAAAAAATAATTATGCTCTGTGATCAGGATAACTTTTAAACAAACAAACACGCATCTTGAAATAGTGTTTAAAATATCAACGTTGCTTTAGTGCACATAAAAGACAAGGAGCTTTCTCCAACTTGGCCACAGTTTGTATTGGACTGGTTTGTTTAACTGATTAACTGTCACATGTTACCACCAAGAATGATGCACAATAGTGCAAAGAGGAATGTCCTGGAAATGCAAAACACACCTGGAATTCAATGATATTCAGCCAGTCAGCTTCCTTTTTCTCCCTTTCTGTGATATTACGTATTTCCTCCATTGGAGCTGCTCAGTGGCCACCAGCAAGACGACAGAAGACGTCGTACTGGGATGCTCCGGGTGGAAATGTGTGAAACGGGCTGCTGAAAAAGATACTCAGCAGATCTGTCTTGAAGATCAGATGACATGGTTTTTGGTGAATTGGGTTCAGGTCATTGAGAGCACAGAGGAAGACCACTGGGGACGGAGCAGAGGAGAGGCTTTTATGGCACAGCTGATGCTCTCTGACAAACAGTCAGATGGCTTTCTTCTCGTCAGCCAACAGGCTTCAGTCATCAACGGAAAAGGCAGCCACGTGAAGAAGAAACCGTTTCAACTTCAACCACTTGAGTTACAGTGCAGAACACACACTTAACACACAAACATCCAGAAACACTCACGCACACATGCTCGCTCACACACACAAACAAGTACACATGGGCTTGGTCAGAGTCCAAATGCTGATTTAAGTGACAACGAGAATGAAGAACAGAATGAGACATTTGGCACCTACATTGCAGCACTCTGCCCGCTAACACAGCACTAACAAGCATTCATGTTAAAGCAAAAGACAGATTTTTTTGGCTAAATCTATCAACTTAGAACACAGACTACAAAATTATCCTGGTCTCCTCCACTGACTGTGTTTCTTACACATCCTGTAGCAACTCGTAACGGAATGCGTATGATGTCTTAGTAGTTTAAGTTTACGTTCCCGTCATTTAAGATTTAAGTTATACAGTGAGCCCTGAGCCAACAGTCCTCCACCTCTGACACAGTGAAGATTTAGGTATCTACATGCTGTGCTCATTGCGTAAAAAATTAATAAAAAAGTGAATTGTTTGAACACGACAAAGGGCGAAGAAGGTGTTGGCACGGCTGCGGAAATGCCCTTAAGATTGTTTGGCAACTTATTGCAACTTAATCTTGCTTATGAATGTTAGGCTAGGTGTTTATTTAGGGATGAATTGTGCCATGTAACAGATACTTTAGAGCCGACACTGTATTATTAGATTAATTAATCTAATGTGCTGACTGTGATATTTGATAATTCTGATGATAGTAACAGGTGTGAACGGGTGAGTGCTATGTAGACAATGGGTGTTGTCTACAAAGCATTACATAACAGATACAAAGATCCACTCAGTGTCTCTAAGATTAGTGTGATGGATTATCTGGCTCTTTTCAGTGTGTGAAAGAACACATTCAAGAATATGGCTTCTTCTGAAAGAGGAACACAAGTCCTGATATCTCCATCTATAACAACTGTTTGCAGACACCAGAGACGGTTGATGCAACTTAAAACAGAATTAACAGGGACAGATTTAAAAAAAAACTAAAACAAAAATGTGTACAAAACTTTGTATCTATTCCAAATGAAAAGTAAGAACTGACAGAATAAAGTATCACAATGATGGTATAAAAATGACTGACTGGAAAAGAATCCATTTCTGTTGTGATCACTACTGCGTAAAATAATGGCTGCATGTTAAAAATCTGAATGCAGTGACACAAAAAATAAAAACGCCAATTAAATACCTACAGGCATGAGCTGGAACTGGGATTGAAAAAACAAATTAAAAGAGTGATTTTGGACACCTCGAGTCAGTTCAACCCAGACGGAGCAAACAGGTGGGATATTAAACAACGTTAATCTGCAGGCTGTCACTTCAGCTCTTCAGCGTTTGGACTCGACCCGATCGATCACACACTGTGCTTACGTCAACGTCTAGAGAGTTGACATTCAAATTCCAAACAGTAAAAAAAAAAAAAAACTTTTCCTTGTGTTTTTTTTCTTCTCTTAAAGAACTGTACATGATTATTACAAAAATCAATAATTAGTTATACATATTTATATGACAACATTGTTTACGTTATATTACTATAAAGAAATACAACTTTCTGTGTTGTTCTCGTTTAAGACTCTGAATGCAGTATTCCTTTTTCAGAGTGCTGTGGCTTTTTTGTGCTGAAGATGTTTAATATATATGAATATATTCCTATGCAGTAAACATAGAGTATCTCTGCAGCTGTAGCTCTATCACTATCATTGAAAATATTGTTCAAACTGAGAGACTGAACACAGGTTTAATTCTCAGCTATAAGGACTATAACTCTGCAGTAGCAATGTCTGGCCACAGGGTGGAGCTAGATTATTTTCCTACATGAGGGATGTGTCGGTTAACTCATCTTTCTTATAATGAGAGTTAACTCAACAAAACAGTGTCAGCATCGAACACTGAACTTTAAATCAACTTTAAGCCTCACAGATGATTCACTGTCTCCTCACCTGTGAAGCAGAGGTCAACAGACACTTTATTTCACTCAGACGTAAACATTAAGCAAAAGACAGGTGGCAGGTCCAGTCCTCCGCCTGTTTCTTCCCTCATCTTTTCAGTTGTTTGCAGTCCAAGAAGCTGCTGAGCTCTGCTTTTCCGCCGGCTGAAAAAAGGAATACTGCATTTCTCCACTGTTTGTTCCTTCGGCTTGTGTTCCTCAGCTCTAGTGTGCATCCTGCAGTGGACAGAGAGGTGGAGGGATGGTCGTCTAGGCAGGGCCCTCCTTTGGAGAGGACGGGGTCTGGGACGTGGAGCTGGAGGAAGAGGAGGCAGAGCTCTTTAGGGAGCCCAAAGTTTTGCTGAGCCAAGAGTTCTTGGCCGCCTGGATCTCGTTCATCAGGACTCCCCGCTGGTGCTCGAGCTCCTGCACGGTGAAAAGAGGAGCAGAGGAATCAACAAGGGAACACCAGGGAGGAAAAGCATGCGTCCTATCTAGTAAGTTGATCTAACACACTGTTGTTTGGCACATGGCTCTGTATATTAATTTGTGTTGTCCAGATCATCCAGCTATGAAACATGTCACCAATCATACATGGAATGTGCATCCGTATAAAATATAAATACATTTTGATCAATATTTACTTGAATACAGTACAAAGACAAAGATATTTAATTATTGTTTGTTTTTTTTGCAAATAGTTCCTCATCCTGAACTTGATGCCCGCAAAACATTCCAAAAAAAGTTGGGACACGGGTAACTGAAGACTGAAAGTGGTGGATCACTCAAAACTACCTGTTTGGATCATTGGATCATTGCTCAAGTAAACATGTTCGTTGGTAACAAGTGATGGTATCATGATTGAATATAAAAGGAGCAAAAGGCTCCGTCGTTCAGGTGCAAGGTTCACCACTAAAAAAACTGCGTGGTTCTCATAGTTTAAGAACATTTCTCAACACACAATTTAGGAATTTTACATCCTGCAATCCTCAATACCATTAAAAAATCCAGTGAAATCTCTGCAAGTAAGGGACAAGGTCAAAAACAAAAGCCTGTATAAGGGATTGTATTGTATAAGGGATATTACTATATTATTACAGAACAACAGAACCGTTGTCAGTAAACAGCAGTCAGCAGTTTGTTGCTGCATCTACAGATGCAAATTAAGACTCTACCGTGCAAAGAGAAAGCCATGCATCAACACATCCGGAAATACTTCTAACGTCTCTGGGCCCATCACTGTGTCCTCCAGGCTAAATTTATTTCACAAAGTGCTTCAACTTTTTTCGGAATCAAACTTGTCACATCCATGGTTGCATTTACTTTTATTATGGAGTGAGTTCAGGTGCTTTTGTATTTCCTGTTACGTCTATTTAGGGCTGTGAAGTCGATATTTTTGGTTTTTAGTGAAATGTCGTGACACTGAATGGATTGACTTGATACAGGCATTGATGTACCTCTCAATAGTTATAATAGTTATAACTAACTATTATAACTTTGAATGTTGCTCTCTTAACCTTTCATATAGCAACATTCCCATCAGTCTCAGCTGTACTTTGGATTTGGTGCTTATTAGCAAATTAGTTAAGATGTGGATGTTTAATGTACCACTAAACACCAGCATGCACTCTTGTTATGTCCTTGTTTCTACCTATTTTATGAACACATTGAGGAAATACGTAAAGTTATATTAGTTGGGTAATAAAGTACTTAATGAGCAGTAAACTCAGGTATGGTAATAATACTTACAGATTATCTGCATCTTTATGATATGGACTTAGATCTTTATGACAGTTTTACTTAAAATATCTATTTTAAGGCTACTCATACAGATTTGGTCTACTGCCCTGCATCTTTGTAGCAGTTATTATTATAGTTATTGATATCACTGTCCGTCCCTGGTGCTACTGACCTGGATGCGGCACTTGGCCTCCACCAGCTGCAGTTTAGTTTGTGCCAACTCCAGCTCCAGCTGCCTCAGCTGCTCCTTTAGTCCGTCCTTCTCCTCGTCCAGTGGCTCAGTGGATGTCTTGTCTCTGCCGGGGGACGTCACCTGGAGGGAGCCCAGGGTGCTGAACAGGTCCCTGCAGTGGTCGCAGCCCATGACTTTACTCTGCACAAGCACATAAACACACATGTGTACGTTAGCAGAGGTTGGTGGGTGAATGCACGCGTTCCTGTGCACTCACATGTTGTAGCAGACACATTACGAATGCTGAAGAACACAGCTGATGTGGCAGAACACTTAATTATCATGCATTAGATAAGAATAATATTGTCCTGATGCAAAAACCACTATTTGTGAGAGCATTATGCCCTGATTATGATCAAAATGGTGGATACATTTTGTGCACAGGGACTAACAATTTTCCGTTTTTCCTTTGATTTTGACTTCTGTCTGCCCAAGACCTCACAAGCAGACATATTAAAAAAAATATTAATAGATTACTCCTGCCATGTGCTCATTGCTCAAGGGGAAGTTTATTTTCGCAATTCATCTATTTCATCATCACTAAATGCACGGCTTCAGCCAGCCATCTACAAAACACCAGTCTTTGTTGAGTGCAGAAAAGTATTGCACAGCTCAGCCACAACTAACCTGCTTATTAGTAGCATTAATAGTAAATCAAAGGAAATTTACAGTGTCTATCTTTTAAATGAGGCTGTCAAGTCCAACTGTGTTAAGTCCAACTAATACTTCCCATTTCAACTGGCCACATCCAGGCCTAAGATGAAACACATCCACACCCACAAAGAGTAACATCACATTTGAATAGAGCTAAGTGTGCAATAATTTGTGCAATCAGGGTCTTTATGTGTGATAATTTACCAACCTGGGCTTGTCTTAACTAAACTCAAAGCCAGAACAGTCCTGAAAATCCCATTGTTGTGTGAGGCAACATACTCTGACTTTAGCTAGCAGTTTGAAAGACTCCTAATTTGCATCCGATACATTCTACAGTAGTAGTAATAGTAGTAGTAGTAGTAGTAGTAGTAGTAGTAGTAGTAGTTCTACAGTATTAATCTCACCCTGACGATGTCTAGCTCTTCTTTTGTTGCTGCCTGTTGTTTCTCCAGCCTGGTGCTCAGCTGGGAGCAGATCTGAAACCCAGAGAAAAGGTCAGGTTATATAAGAGATAACACTTTTGATCTAAGAGGTGCTGAAACAAACTCTTTCTCCAGAAAAACAGCAGCTTGACCTTTATCTGGGCTTAATCTGGTCTGTACTTTAATCATCATTAACCTGGTGCTCTGTGAAACATATTTTTGTAGCAGTATATGACATTTAAGGCATATTTTGGATACTTCTATAAGATTTAACATTGATATGTTAATTATTTCGCATTATTTACATCATCATCATTGGAGTTAACAATTTTTTTAATCTGGAGTCCAATGCACTGACTGTCGTGAGCTATTTTAAATGCAGCAGATGGATTTAGGTTATTAAAACTGTCCAACCTGTTTGTATTCAGCTATGATCGCCGTGGTTTTCTTGATTTCCAGCTCTGCTTTTTCTAGCTCCCTCCTGAACACCTCCTTCAGCTGAAAGAGACGAAACAAGATGACAAAAACACAAGACCGCAGATTAATGAGGAGGATTAATGAGGAGGCCTTCGGAAAGAATGCAGACTTCAAATACTACCACTTTAGTGATCGATAGTAACCACAACTCATTGGCACTTTGATGCATACTATACCTCAAACTCATTAGTATTACATGAAGACAGAAAAGGCTGTGCTCTCGTGAAATATGAGTTTTAACGATGCCTTAAATGTTCAAAAATAGAGGCCATGAATTTTCGTGGAGGGTTTGAGTTGTTGATCAATACTAATTGCATAGCTATTGAGTATCATTTAAAATGGTGATATGTTAACACATTTCCTGGACAACTGTATTGGATCTCTGCTCTGATTCCCTCGCACACTTATTTGTTGTGACAAGGAGACTTATAGCTTGCTGATGATGTTGCATTTTCTTTGGCCGCTGACTGAAAATGATTTGAGTCATTAATTCCTAACTGAGTTGGGGTGGAGTTTTGCATAATTCTAACATAGTGAAGACATTTCAGCTCCACGGGAGACACATGCCCTCATAAAAATGTGCTAAAACTTCAGTTTTGTAATAGGAAGTAACCATAAACAAAGCTTTGGCTGCATAGATCATTGAGCCTATTGAACAATAAGTCTGCCTGTCATAGCAGATGTTACCTGAGCCGTCTCCTCTTCCTGTCGTCTCTTTTCCTCCTCCGTCTCCACCAGACGTTGCTTGGTGCTCAGCAGCTCTTTGTTTAAAACATCGGCCTTGTCTTCTGCCTGAGTGCATGAACACACACAAACATACAGAAACCCTTCATTTAATAACAGATTTGCATCTGTAGCACAGTGCCATGTTCACATGCAGACCAAGCAGAAGCAGTGAGAGCTTTACTAATCACAGATCTGGGATTTAATGATGACTTGATGCCCGGGAACATCTGTACTTTTAGAATCTTTGCTATTTACTTATTAAGACATAGATTCACACTGAAAACAGCTTTAGTCCCCCAGTGATGCAGTTGGTTGTTTTGTTTTTGTTTTTTATAGCATCAGCACCTCAACAATACGTGGCAAGGATGAGTGTTAAATATCAGGAAAGGCTATATGGATACATATGTATGTAAAGCATATGTTTTTTCTGCTTAGAGCTACATTTGTCTGTTTATGTTGCTGCCAGAGAAAGGATTTAATCAGCACAATGTCCGAGAATGCTTTTCTAAAAGCTTATACGTCCCATCTGGATTTGACAACAACTAATGTGAACAAATATTACATGTAAACACAACCTTACTAAACAAGAATCCAGCACAACTATAACATCAGCTTTGATACAAAGAATGAAGAATTTATTTTAGGTCTGCGGAGTTGTTGTGTTACCTGGTCGAGGTCGTTACGAAGAGCAATCTTGCTGGTCACCAGTTCGTGGGCCAAGTCATCATTCTCCTGTTCTAGCCGCATACTGGCCTCCTGTAGACGACGGTTCTCCCTCTGGACAAACCAACAAACACAGTTGGACGATATATTAGTGGGTTTAATAACAACACAAATGACAGGATGTGATGTTTTTGTATGAATGCTGAAATGTAAAAAAAACATTTACCATCTACAAATTGATACCTGAGAAGTAAATACGCGAGAATGAGATTGTGATGGTAGAAGAGTATAAAGTTTGTCTGTTACTTTTTTGCAGTTTTAGTAAAAATGAAAAAAGGAAACTGAGAACATCTCGTGCGCCCTTGAGCGGATTACATACCATTTTGTTTAACATTAAATATATACAGTAAACAGGGCAATGGTCTTCCTGTTTTCTTGCTGTTTTCGTTACACTGAAAGCCAAACTATTAACTGACCGCTACTTCATTGATTGTAAGTCAAAGAAACCCTCCGTGTATCTTAGCCTTTATGGATGGAATCCATTATCTTTTAATCGCTGCATTCCTACTGGAAACAGAAGTAGGACAACCTTGTTATTCTCTTTATTCTATGTAGATTATTATGTAGTTCATTTAATGAGGTAGAGAAGAATCATTGATCAGGACACGGCAGCAGTGCCTCTTTAATTTGTCCGAATTATAATTGATTGTCCAAAAACTTAATAAAGCTTCACCCTGCCGCCACACACACATCTTAAAGACCCCATTGTAGACATTTAGTGGAGTCTCGTGATTACTAGTCTCCCCGTAAACAGTCTCACATGACCATGAGTCAATGAGACGAAGCAGTTGTCACGGTTACAAGCCATCACCAGACCCTGATATCCTGTCTCTTGTGACCTCCTCTACCCCTAATTAACTTCACACACACACACACAGACTGATGAATGCACAAATAGTGTGTGTGAGAAAACCATATAGTTAAGTTGAATCACAAGTGCATTTTTTTATGATGCTAGGATATTAAAATAAATAAATAAATCAGATCACAAAGCACAAATACATGTGCGTGCTATACACAGACACACTTAGTCACATGCTTTGGAGACAGTTTGTGTGCAGCTCCTAAGATTAAATTAATCACTTCCTGTGAGCAGAGAAGAGATAGCTTTAAACAGAGTTTGGGTGGGTGGGAGACTGCACACATCCGCATGTCATATGGACATATGTTTTTATGCTAAAATCTTTAAAAACTATACAACTTTTCACCATTGTGCTAAAAGGTTAGTCAGCATAGCCAAAACATATCAATCAGAAAATATAAAAGCTCACACAAGTTTAGGATAGAAACACTTTTCAATGGAGCAGAGGCAGCTTACCGTGCTGCAGTCTTCAGTCACAACAACGTCTTCATATGGAGCCTTCAGCAGCACAGGCTAAACTTAAACACATGATCCTGAGTTTCCCTTCTCTGTCTGACACTCACCAGCTTCTCTCCGTCTCTCTCTCTCTCTCCACCTCTCTTTCTATTTCTTTTTTAAACATTGAAAGAAGCGAAGAAAATTACGGGAAGCACAAAGTAATTGAAATCCAAAAAGTAATTCTGTCAATAAAAACGATTGAATGCTTTAATGCTGTGCTCATTTACAAGCAGCAACATTCCTGCCCTGTGTCCTTTTTGTCTTCTTGCTCTGTAAGAAAATGTTTCCACTGATTACGGAGGAGGTGGCTCTGATCCAACATCTTATCTACAATAAAAGTCCTTCCTTCCTTCCCTCCAGAACCAGCAGCTTGTACAGCAGCACTCTGTACACCGACACATGACTTATGCCTATGGGTAATTTTGTTTCATAATTTTACTTACATTTTTAATACAACAATTTCTTTTATTCTCATCTCCATCAGTTTATTATTTTACCCAGTCACGGGCGTTTTATTGACTAGGAAACTGTTCAGCGATGTGTTTGGCTGAGAGAAGACAGGTTTCCTGTTTATACTGAAACATTTCAACTCATCTACAGTAAGAAAGCGGTGCAAAGACTTTAAAAGTATTTTGAGAATTTTCACGATTTAAGAAACCAAGCGTTTTTCAGTTTATTCAGTTGAGGCCAAAGGAGTTTGAGTGTAAGCAACAAATCAGCAAACCAAGTTTGAAATGTTTACACAAGTCCAGTACATTGTGAAGGTGAGGGTCAAAGAGGGGAGGTGTTGCAACTATGAAGTAGTTGCAATAAACAAATGCTTGACAGTGAACTTCCCTCCCTTCCACAAAGACTACTGTACAACTGGAGTTTCCTGAACTCTGAGTGATATAGTCACTGTAACCTGACATTTACACATCCAGACTTTATCTGAAGTCAGGCTAACTTATATACATTATATTAAAATCCTTAAGTATTTCTTTAAATTTCAACTCTATATTCCCAAATATGTGTACACCGTGGGAAATGTGGGAAAAACAAAAGACGCACACACACACACGCACGCGCGCCATATCTAAACAGAGGACAGGAAAGAAATGAAGAGATGCTGTCTGTTGACAGTTTGTGTTTGTCTGAATCTCTAAATATCTGCCCTATCTTTCCTGCTTTTTTGGGTTTTTTTTTTTTTTTTTTTTACCTCTGATGTTAAAGTCACTTTCAGCAGCAACAAAGCTCTGACAACACCCAGCAGCTTCATCCAAAAATAAACACTTGGACCGATAACGTTAAGAGACTTTTCACATTTCAAGACAGAACAGTGTCAAAAATCTTCACAAAGATACAGTTTGACAAAACAATATCGTATTCAAAAGAAGATTTCTAATATTAGAAACATGGTTAATTTTAACCGCTCTTTCATCACAAACTTTAAGATTCACATCAAGGAGCTAAGAGTTTTCATACCATCTCCAAGACGGAGCAGTTATTCAATTATAACATGCAGGAAACAAGGCATTTGTCATTTGTCATTTATCTTTCCCACATTGTGGGGTGAATAAAACTATTTATCACAAGGAGCAAATGGAGGAAAAGAAAGATATCTTGCATGCTAATGTGTGTGTGCACATCTTACCTGGTATCGGTCTATGGGGTCCTCTTGTTGCAGCTGACTCTCTCTCAGTGTCTGATATTCCTTCTCAAACTTCTTCAGCTTTTTGGTTGGAACCTGAAAAACATTGTCAATAGACATGATTATTTCAACTTTTATGCACCAAAAGCACTAAAGTCTTTGCAAGTGAGGGAAAAATGTGCACTTACTTATGAGACATAATGAGGCAACATTCTGACTTTTAGTGCCATGATCAGTGAAGCTGTTCGCAAAAGAAATGATCATGCCCACTAGCTGTCATTGAGATGTTACTTCTCTGGCTTTAAATTCTTCTCTCAATAATGATTTTACTTTCCTGCCTTCTCCCTGAGACACAAATACCACTTGACATTTCACTGGAGGGTTCAGAGGTCAGCCACAGCTAGGCCTGAATATGATTAAGGTGTCATACTCAAAGAGACTGTGCAGATTTTTAAAGAACACAGTTACCATTCATATATTTATACTACAGTACATGGTAGTGTATGTCAACAATATGTCAGTGTTGCTCAGGTATGACCAATATCAAATGAAACTGAAAGGTTACGACTCATAGACTGAAACACAAAGTCACAACTAACTGAAGCTGAAATATCATGTTTCACGTTGCCCAGTTTCTTTCTTTTGCCAATCTGCTCTATATATTTTATATGATTTACCAGTGCATGTCTCTCTCTTTCTCTATTTTCACACTAGATATGATAAATCAAAATATCTAAATATAAGAGACCCACATTACACTAAGCACAAGCATTAATTAATTTACAGTAACTGCAAATCAGCCACTCAGAATTATTCTAAGAATTCTTCTCAAATAAAAGAAACTTTCAGTTTCCATCACAAGGTGAAAAACCAGCAGCCATTCATTTCCTCCTGAGGTGAAAGACAACGGAAACTGGGGTGACGTAAAGACTGAACTCGGTCATTTGCTAATGAAAGCCAACGAATTAAGAACTTTGCATCACTGTGTTGATACTAATGCAGTCTCCTTCAGGAAAAAACGTGAAGGCTTTGACGCTGTTAAAGGTTTGTTTACATCAGCAATATATTTGGAAAGTGGAATAAAACAAAGCTTCTATATTTTATATAATTAAGTTCAGCTCAGAAAAACATAGCTGTGTAAACATTTCTGTACTTTATGAGGTCAGATGTACTGACTGGAGCTTTCAACGTTTTCTCTAACAACAATGTGAGAATAGCTGAATCAGTTTCTTTTCTTTATTTTATTTAATGCCGTCTAATTAAGCACTCCACAGCTAGTTATGATAACTTTTTGAACATGTGACCTCCTGTTATGGAAGGTTGGATACGAAAAGGCCACACAGAGGTAAACTGTGTTCGCTGAAGCACATCTGAGATCTTTTTAATCGCAGAAACGGAGCAGGGCAAACAAAACAAAATCAAAATCTGACGCATGACATCACATGAACATACGAGATAAAGTATCTTCCAAAACAGGAAATCCAATTCAGCATAGTGAAATTCACGTTTAAACAAGCACTGAGAGCTTGAAAGTCATGAAACTCCCTCAGCACACAAAAGACTACAAAGAATTTCAATCAAAGCGAAAACATCCAAAATATCAGCCGAGTGGTTTTAATCAAACATCAGTGAAATATGAGACAACATTGACTGATATTCAACTGCATCTGTGTGTATGTGTACGTGTGTGCTGCATGTGGGTGGTAATGCTATCCCCTCTGTGTGGAAACAGCGTTGCCATAGCGCCCAACGTTAGAGCTGGGGATTCCAGGTCAGTCACAGTCACATGACCCCCTCTTCTGAGACTGGCTTGTGTGTGTTTGTGCATGCATGTGTGCACTGTACTGTGTTCTAATCGAGTCAAGTACCTGAGTCACCGCTATCTGGGTACAGTTGTGCGCTGTTTATTTCTTGATGCGTATGCTATGTCTTAGAAGAAGATCACCTCTTTCGTAACAGAAAAGTCTGACAGGACAGAACAGTAAGTACAAAAGCCTTTATGAATCGGGTACAGGTTGGATCACTGCTGTTCTGAAGCAATCAGAGGGATACACGCAACAGATATATAACAGGGGATGTCAGAGATTATTATTTTAAGATTTAAATTAGCATTTAGTCATAATGTCTTCTGTCTCTCAAATGCAGCTGTTTTTTCTCTTCCTTAGTTGCATCCTTTCTTTTCCTACCAAGACAGCAATTACCTGTCGTGCTCACTGACCTATGGGTTGACCCTTGACCTCTACGACCCAGGAGCCACCGAGGTGAATGAACGTCACACTGTAATCTATCTGAAACACAACTCCCCAACAGATAGCAGAGCTTAGACTCATTCAGTTGTTATCTGTGTGGGAAGAAAGAGCAGCCTGGTCTCTGTAGGCTGGTTAATAATAATTTTATTGTAACAAAACAATGCAGACAAATTGAACGTGGTGTTCCCCTGCATGCATCACCACATCCTTATACATTCAAGGTGCTTGTGAGGTGTTTTGCATGTATCAGTGAATTCAGTACTCATTATCATGCTCAGCTATCTGAAAATGAAGGTTTGTCCTACTTGAGATGAAATGTGGGACTTTTTAGTTTCTGAAAGTCGATATCTAGGAGATAAGATTTTTAGCTAGCGTCAAAAAGGAGTCTGCGTGTTTGTTTTCATTATGTTTTAGCTGAGTTGTTTAATCTGACCATCCATCCCAAACTGTGTTTTTAGGGTGCAAAAAAACAATCATTGTACACTCTACTCTCTCCTGAAACAGCAGAGGTGGAATTCTTTTGTGTCCTGGCACATCAGTCCAGCCTTAAATTTACATAGCTCATGTTTCACATGGGAAAGACGACCAAAGCAGTCCTTTCAAAATTGTTACGGGTGTTGATGTGGTTTCTATTGTTAGCTTCTCTGACACTGAATTTTCACAGCATGATAAAAAAAAATCCCTCTGCATGCACTTGTGTGTGTGTTGAAACAATGCTAGCTTAATGCTCAAAAACATTTACTGAATGAGTGAGACAGAGAATGATGTGTGTGAGTTTTCTTTCTTTCTTTCCAAACACCTTCAGAATTGCTGTTTTGGTTTTGAGAGGCGAACTCGGCCACAAGCCTCAAAAACCCACCACTCACTTTTGCTTTCAACTCCTCAAACATACTCATTTAATGCCTTTAAACATCTCCTACAGCATCTACTTCACCAACTAAAGACATCGGTCGCGTCATATTTTCCAAGCTCTCTGTATGCGGCGCGTTGGTTTGACACTGATTTCTGCAGGTTAACGCACAAACTGCAGGATGATTTTTCCCCCCATGATGCTCAACTTTCCACTTACACATGAAGTTAAGTTTTAAGAAAACCACTAGGTCACTTGTATGAGTGGAAATGACTGTGTTAATCATTTCACATAGTTTCGAATTGTATTTTATTTTTGTAAAGAAACACTACACATACTGCACATTCTTAAAGATTTACTTACTACCATTTCTCTAATTCTAATTTATTACACATACATCAGTATGAGTCTGAAATGATGAATGAACTTTTGTTAAAAACTGAATTACTTAATCTGAATACATGTGAAGAGCAGATTTTAGAGATCAGGGTCAGCTGGAGAACAGCAGCTGGTAGAGAGTCTGCTTTGCACAAGGACACTTAAGCATGTTGAGGGTTTGAATCTGGTGCTGTTACACCACCATGCTGATACAAAACATAGAACTTCTAAAAAAGAGAAGAGGCAGTCTCTTTCTCACTGTATGTTATTGCACAATACAGGAAAGAGTTACTCTTTTTATCTTTGAACTACGATGCCTTAATTGTAATTTTACACGTACAGCCTGTGAAGCTCAAGTGTGGCTCTCTTTGAGTTACACATTAAACCAGAAATCATTGACAGACGAGCTGAGGTCTAGTGACTGATTAGGCAACCCGCTGTTCTCCAACACCCCTAAAACACACAAACACTACAGCATGACTGTGTAATGAAACACAAAACTGGGCTGAGCTTACCTGTCAGACGCAAGACCTTTATTCAAACATACAGACGGACTACAACTACAATCACACAGCATTCTCTCCATCTGCACACGTCCATGTCCAACACATATCACCAACGTCTCACAGCTTCCCATGAATCATGGCTACACATAGATTGAGGTTGCGCCTGCTGCTGTGGTTCAGTCTGACACCTACTACATATAATATTGATAGCATTTACATTATAGTTGTAGTTATCATTATGG
Organism: Nibea coibor; assembly: GCA_023373845.1. Classification (NCBI taxonomy): domain Eukaryota; kingdom Metazoa; phylum Chordata; class Actinopteri; family Sciaenidae; genus Nibea; species Nibea coibor. The sequence continues at coordinate 8,908,738 of CM041718.1, read as the reverse complement.
TTAATTATCTTTGTTTGTCACCTCCCCATCTCCCCATTTAAACTCAACTGGTCACAGCAGAAGGCCATGCCTGAGCTCGGTCCTATTCTTAAATTTTTCCTCGTCACTGTCACCTTGTGCATTGTGAGAATTGCTGATTCCCTGTAAATAATATTATAGAGTACGGTCTAGGCCTGCTCTATATGAAAATTGTCAAGCTGATCCATGATTTGCCGCTATATACATAAAACTGAATTCAAATTTCCAAGTTGCTTCTGTTTCTTTAAATCAGAAGCTGTTTCTTTCCAGTCTACAAATACATGCAATAAATATTTAAAGATGTGGGGAAATACTACAAAATTACACAAAAAAAGATATTTGCTGACTGTCACTGATAATTTATCCAATTCACTGACTTTCCAAGAGACTGCTGCCCATTATACTGATATTTTGCTTTATTCCTATAGCTGATACATTTATCCAGAGTGGCTTACAGTCAGCACAAAAAGTTACAATTCTCAGATCACCAAGTTGTCAACACAAGAAAAGAGAAAAAGTGTTGTGACCGTCAAAATATTGAGACATTCCAGTGTTGGAAAACATCTCAAACTTCATTTAGTAATATTCCTGAAATTCCAGGGGCAGAATGAAGCCTGCCCTGCTGAGGGCTCAGCATCTTGCTCAAGGCCGCTTCAGACAGCAACACACATGGTTGCTGATAGGCAAAAACACATACACACTTGTAGTTTCATAGTTCAAACCAGCAGATGTACTCTCCTACTCGCTTCCCAGAACTTTCACCACAAACATTTGAGGCCAGGTCGAGGACAAAGGGGCCACACCGAGTCAGGTAATGTGATTAAAGACGCTTGGTGCTGCAAGAAATGGTACCGGGCCCACTTTTAGATTCTGACCTAAATGCTGCAGCAGAAAATGGAATTAGTCCCAAAGCTCCAAGGTGAGATCATGCACTATAGTGCCATGCTGGGTATTACAGTACCAGAGAGAGACCATGTGTGTGTGTGTGTGTGTGTGCATAAAAGGGTGACCTGCTCTTATGTAAGGTGGCACTTCAGGAGTTTGAATATTGAAATAAGGACAAAACCAACTGGACATCTGAGAGAAAACTAGGCCATGGAATTCAATTACCCATGTGAGGAAACACACACCCTCATCCACACACACACACACACACACACACACACACACACACACACACACACACAAACAAGGTATCCATTGATTCCAGATTTATATCAGTAATTGAAACAAACTGACAGCCACAAACGAGCTCTGCGTCTGGACTGACTGACAAAGCTCTGTAACCTCAAACATCAGACACATTTTCAGTAGGAACACAACACACGCCTACACATTCATACAACTAGCTCTACCTCTACCTCATGGAAATGAACATGTAGTTTCTGTGAAATCTTCATCTTCTACCTCCATTTATGAACAAATTTCCAAGAAACACCATGATAAAAAATAGAAACGAGAAAAACAGACAAAGATAAAAAAAAAAAAGCTACTGACAACCAATAACATCTGATAAAAAGAAAGAAGCAGGTGAAGTGCTCTTTCCATTTCTATTACCTAAAAACTCAGAGAGAGAAAGAATGAATAGTTCAGACAGATGCAGAAAAAAAGCCAGTGAAAGAAAGAAAAAATAAAGTGACGGGAGAACAGACCTACCACCGGTCTGGGAGTTCTGAGAGGTCTGGAGTGGGCAACCAAGCAAGCCAAGGTGTCCTCCTCACCCGGTCGGTCCACCACATGAGCGTCGTATGCCACCATGATAGACACTTCTTGCATCATCTTGACTCCTCTTGCCCCAACAGCAAGGAGGAGGAGAGGATGAAGAAGCACAAGAAGGAGGAAGAAAAGTGGTGGAGAAGGAAAAGGAGAGGAGTGCAGCTGACAGGTTTTGTTTCTCTCTGAGAGAGGAGGAGGCGACTGGCTGCTTTCAAGAGTCCCTCAGGATCCGGGCCCCACCCACTCAGAGGAGGAGGGGCGAGGGGAGCGAGAGGGCAGTACAACACACCTGTTTGTTTCTCTCTCTCCCTCTCTGTAATGCTAGAAGTGTGTGACAAAGGAGGATGAGTTTGCTTTTTCTTCCTTTCCACTGAGTGAGTACCCCCCCCTCTCTCTCTTATCGCCTCTTTAATTTGTGCCCCTCTCCCTCTCCCTCACACTCTTAGCTTCTCTCTTTAGGTTGCAGTTTGGAGGTTAGCTGCTTTTAAAAATAAAGATACAGGCTTGTTTGCACATCACTTTGTGAGAGAGTGTACGTGTTTGAGGTTAAGAGAGATAGGAAGGAAGTTGTCAGATGAACCACAGTGACAAGCTGTTCGTAGTTGCACATCGTTCAACTGTAAAACCCAGGAAGTGAAATGAAAGCGGCTTTAAGGCTGTCCTGGACGATGCCTGAATACTGCAACGGCCTCCCAAAGGACCCCAGAGCTAAAAACTACCTGACTGTGTTGCTATTGTGATAGCAACAAGCTCCTCCTGTTTCCTCCGGACAGGAGAAACGCATCAACAATTCCCCAGTTATCTATGAGTTCCTGTTGTCTCTGTCTTGATGTGTCTTTTACTGTCATCGTGTTTTAAAAAGACTTATTCTCACTTAACAAATAGAAACAAAACAGTTAGGTGAGGTAGATTCATCTCCGAATAGCTCTGCGGTAATACATCAAGTCACATTGGTCTTCTCCTTCATGCATATGCATTTCTAGGGAGAATTGTGCAATATATAAAAACTATTTCTTTAGTGTCAGAGTTAGCCTAATAAGCAGATTCAAAGGTCATAGCACAGGTTTAAAAATAAGGCAGTGGTTCACAAAGTGAAACTCAAAATAATTTGTGTTATGTTGTGTCTATCAAAGCAAAGAGTGAGCATGTTACAAAAATATCTAGTGAGCTACACTGAATTATTGAAGTAAAATATATAAATAATATATGTAACATATAAATAAAACATGTATATATATTACATTTATATATTTAAAAATAACACAATAGACAATGAAAATGAAAAATGTTTTCGAAAGACAGGGACCATAAAATCAATCAACTATACTTCCAGCTATATTTATAGTGTGATTTTTAGTTGCATTTACTCAGCACTTTGTGTGAATCTGGCCCTGTAAGCTGTAGCTTAAGAAAAGTCATCTTAATTAATATGAACATACTGTTCAGCCAGGAGGTTTGTCAAAGCCACAGCATCCCAGTTCTTCTATGGGTCTGCGCTGCATTGAGATTTTATTATCCTGGTCGTCTTTACTGAATTTAGTACAACACTGTAATTTGTAACTGTTGAATTCTTTTGCTGCCGGTGTCATCAGAACTGAACAGTTTGACGCGATTGCTTGGTCAGTCATGTTTTATAATATCGGTTTACCCAGAATTTACCCAGGGCAAATTAGATTAAAAAAAGAACTAGCTTGTGTCCGACCATAGTAAGATCAAAGTCAAAACTGTCTGCTTGATTCATCTTATGTGTGAACACTTATATTTATTTAAGCTTATCAGATCATTTACAAGCTATACATGTGAACACAAAATCTCAGTGATGGCTCAATTATCTGTTCACAATCATAACATTAGACACAAATGAACTGTGTCTGTCAATTCTGTTGGGATGTCTGAGATGTATATTAAGAAATAAAAACAGTCACCGTGAAACTCCCTCTGTACCTTTTGTTTTGTGTCTATATATTCTCTCTCAGTCCCTCTAATGTGGTTATCTTACATTATACTTTAGATCTGTAAGTCACTGTAAATCTTTTTTAAAAGTATCTTTGTAGCCTCTGAGTCCTCTCCCATCCATGCAGGTCTTTCTCTGGGACTCCATATCAAAACTTCTCTATAAATTATCCAGTCAGTCTCATACACGCGTCCTTCTCTCTTCTTTCTCCTCAGTCTCTTAAAGTTAAGCTCTACTGTTGGGAGGACTTGGTAAAAACCAGATTAATCAGTCAAAGCCTGAGCAGCAAGTGAATACACGACATTTCTCTTCTGAAAAGTCATCACTCCAGCTGCGGTCTGGCGGATCTTTAAGAAGGCTGAGAAATTCAAATTCTGTCTATAATCCCCAGAACGGCTAAGCCACCCTACTGCCCGTTGTGTTCATCAAGCCAAGGTGCCAGTGAATTCTTTCGATGTTTTAAGCAGCTTACAGAGTTCAGCTTGATCCGATTTAGACGTCGACAGAGAAAAATATGTAAAGGGGGTGAGCAGAGAGCAGAAATGGCTTGGACGGGCCTGTGGTTTAGGTCTCCAAACTCTCTTCTCAGCAAAATACTGCATCTACTAGGTGCCTTATGAAGGTGATAATTCTACCTTGGATGCTTACAACATAATGGCTTATAATCCTTGATTGAGAAGATTGATAGGATTCTCACTTCTAGAAGTTCTATTGTTATTACTTTGGGCTCTGGGTAATTATGACAGGCTTTCCTGACAGTGTATGCCAAATAATTGATTGAAAAATAATGGCGTGGAAGGATGGGTATTGTGTGGATGGAGATGATGTTGTGAAGCTTTTTCACATGAAGTGATATAACTGTGTCATAGCTTAGCTGGGCGATTTGATGTAGCGTGCAATGTGGCATGTCAGAAGCTGATGTGAAATGCTGTGATCTGTTGATGTACTTGTTCGAGTTGGTGGGTGGCAAAAAGTCAGTGGAAAGAAAGGAAGACTCATCTCACTCATCTCATTACTATCAAGTCTTTTTAACATTTTTCTCCCTCTGACTGACTTGCCCCACATACTTTTTTTTTTCCAGAGGGAATATTCTATTTTAAAAGAGTAAAGAGTGGCTGATCTAAAAAGATAACAGTGGAAACATGTTTTTGATGTGCAAAGACCTCACACACACACAAACACACACCTTTGATGTGTAAACCATTTGTATATTTCTCTTTTATGAGTATAATGTTTAAGGCAGTGTTTCGGTCACTTCTTCTTAAGAGCTTGAATTCTCTCCAATTTATATGCAAAGGTGTGACAATGTGCAGCCTACGGTAATTCCCTGCATTCCTGCACGATGACAGACATTTGTGATATTTCTATTAACTGAGCAGGAAGTGACACAGATTCAACGACTAATTCAACACTCTGAAATGATGCGTGTGTGCCAAGAAAAGAGTGTTCGAGCAAGGATAAAACTTGTCTGAGAGAGGAAAAAAAGAAGTGTAAAAATAAATACACCAACACGAGAGGAAGCTGGCGAACAGCAGGGGAGTGAAAGATCAGCGAGGGATGATCAAGAGATGAGCAGAGAGAGAGACACAAAGTGTTCCTGTCTGTCCTGAGGCTAAGTCATCCTATCAGACTGTTTTAGCTCACTTCATCCGCCTGAAAACAGCCTCTCTTCATTCATACTTGATACTTGATTTAGTATCAAGTTTATCCTGTAAATGGGTTTACCTATATAGATAAGGGACAATTAAAAGGAAAAACCTGAATAGACGAGTGTAAAGCATAATAAATACAGATGCTCTGGCAGCCACATAAGGCTGGAGGGCTCACTTTAGTAGTTTAGGATTAGTAGAAGGATTAAAATGATGTGAATCTTAAGATATGGCTTTCACAGTCACCAGATTAAACTCCAAGTGAACACCTATTGGAGAAAAGCTCCTCCACCATAATCAAAATACAAAAAAGGTAATATTTTTATGGTGTTCATCCCTCCAGGGGAGCTTAAGAAACATTTAGAGTCCATGCAAAGGAGCACTGAAGCTGCGGTAAACGCTTCTAAATTTGTGTTTATGCTTGCAAAGCATGTGTTTTTTCAGTTTGTGAGCATGTACGTTGCATGTTTGACTGTGTATGTTCTTGTACAAAATGAAGCCTGACATGACAGATTGGACTGCTGCAGTATTGTGCAAGAGTGCCAAAATGCTACCAAACCACGAGAGATAAACAATGTGTCACAGTGCAGGATATCCTGTATGTAGAAAAACACAGAAACACAGTAAACATGAGGTGAGGGATTGTAAGTATTTGGAGCCATGAATCCTGCCAACGTGCCCTTGAGCACAATCCCAAACCGCTTACTCACTAAAAGTTTTTTGAGATAAGAAAATCAGAAAATGCCTAAAAAGTGAAATATTAACTGTATGTAGATATAGAGAGATATGGAGCGAGATAGAAAGAGAGAAGGGTGGAGGGAGGATTATTATCTCTTTCATCATTCTCTGTCAACTCTTTCCTTCCTCTAATGCAACACACACGCACACTATAAAATATACACCGTGTACTGCTTTTAGTCTCTGGTGACCTCAGCAAATTCCCTAAATGCCAGCAGCCTTACTGAGGTCAATAGGAGGAGGATAACCTGTGTGTGTGTGCAAGTGTATGTGTGTGTGTGTGTGAACCTGCTAAGCTTTGAAGAAAACTGTGACTACTATCCATGGAACCTATTGTTTATCTGCTATAGTCAGACTACAGACCAATAAATGATAGATATGAACAGATATAGAAATAATATGGCAAATTGCAAAGGGTAAGAGCAGACAGCATAATTAAATCACATCTTAGAACAAGTTGTGAACATAACACTGACACATCATGACCTTAAGTTGCTACAGTTGCTTAGTTACACGTCGAACTAAACAAACGAACTAAACTTACTAAACAACGTTCAATTTCATTTGGAATTGTGTGTCTGGCCACAATGTGAATGTACGCCCAATATTCACTTTCTTTTGGCTCTGTTTTTGGTTTCCACTGTGGTCTCCACACCTTCTGAGGGAAATATCTATTCATTGTTTAGCTGCTAAAAGCTTCACTGTTTTCCCCAGCTAGTCACCAGCTGTGTATCTTTGTTGTTTGGTGCTGGGCAGGTAGTGTACCATGGGTGTTCAGAGCTTTTTCACTGAAAACAGCTGTCTGCATTTAAACTATGTAATAAAAGCGATGAGGGTGAACCAAAACAACAAATTTATGGACCGTAAAGACAAACAATGAGATAAAAGCTGCTATAAAGTTCTAGAAAGCCAAGGGGAGCTGCAGATTCAAGTGATACTTCTCTGTAGGTTATCACTGCGATGACCCCTTTCACACTGTCACATCGTTTTCATATTGTCTTCTGATTATAGCCACTTTAAATAATGCAGTAATGATCTGAGACCGTTTTCTCCTTTCTCCATCAGGCTTCTCCAACACAGCAGAGATCTAACACACAGTATATCCAGTTCATAAAAGCTTTTCCTGTTCTCAACATTCGCTGTGTGGTAGTTCCTTCCTGCTGCGCAGAAAGTGATATGTTTTACATTTCAGGCTGGTTCGGAATAAAGAGAATAAGAGAGCAGAGGCAATTTCTGTGAGAGACAAGGTAAGGTAAGGTGAGGTAAAAAAATAAGACATTAGCAACAGAAAATCCCAGAAAATCCAAGAAACAACATGTCACAGTCTTATCCCCTGTTTTTGACTGACAGATTCTCTGTTAAGTGCAGTACGTCTAAAACACAAGTAAGCTGAACTCTGAGCTGCAAATACATGGACAAGAAAGAGGTGGAAAAAAAGACACCGATTGACAGCTCAGCAGTCATTGCAATATACCATTACACTGGCGATGCAGTGTACTGTGGACAAATCTATGGTAGTATGGAGTACACCGTACTACAACAAGGTCAGGGAGTGGAACCCTGCAACAGCCAACACTTGACATGGCTCAAGCGCCTCTGACCCCTCTGGTTAAAGGTATTTGTGTCTCAATGGGAGATGCCAAGACAGGAATTCCTTATTGTGTTGCATGGATTTTAATAGTTTTTATGACTCCAGTGTAAATCCACAATTTAGGAGGTAAAAAAAAATAAAGGAAAAACATGAATGAGATGGTGTGTCCAAACCTTTGTTTGGTACTGTACGTGCATGGATCTGTACACAGTGTCTTGAGTTTACAGTTAAACTTTGAAAGAAAAATACTTGGGAAATGAGGAACAAAAGGGATACCAAATGTGTGTGGTTGTTTGTAGGGGTTCTTACCTTGATGTTGCAGGCCTGCTCCATAAGCCTGCGGGCGTTCTCTGCAGCTCTGTAACGCTTAGGGAGCTGGACTCTGAAGAACTTGAGAGCCCCTTCAAAGTCCGCCTGTAAGAGGTCCTCTTTAGATGTCTGGAGAGGAGAGGTTTTGGAGATGGAGACAGAAGACAGTCAGTTTAAGTCAGACATAGAGAGCACAGAGTAGACTCCAACAACTTGCTCTCTTCAAGTGGTGGCTGTCATTACATGCCTATATTCAGGAAAGACAGAATATGTACAACTTGATGAAGGAAATGTTTATCTGTCTGAGACATTATTGATTTTGTTTAGTTAAATGACAATGAACAAATCAAGCGCACTATGATCTTTGGCAAATGATCGAATGATGATGATTCTCCTACTCACTCTGTGCACCCAGAGGAAAGGCAACATCACCTACATTGTGCTATAAATCTGCTCTTGAAACATTACATATTTATTCGTTCATTCATCATCATAGAGCGAGACCAAGCCAGTCTACGGCTGCTGTGCACACACAGTGTCAGATTCTCAACAGATAAGAGATTTACGCTACATGTCATGCTTCTCACACTTCTCACACTCTCAGACAAACAAGTGTGTAGTCTGGCAGAGGGTCTACAGACAGATGAGTGGTTATAGAGTATGTGGTCACCAGCAGACTGGACTGGGAGCACTGCACTCCTGGTTTTGAATCATCATATCACCCGTTCCCTCTTGTAAGAACAGCACAGACATTTTCCATTATCACAAATGGAGGCTGAAACCTCAGAGCCCTTTGAATCCCATCCTCATTTTACTTCACTTCATCTTAGGAGCAATTTACCGTCTGCTATTTAACTGTCCATTGTTATTCAGACCTCTGTCTTATAAGTGTTTCATTCATCGCTTTTAGCTTGAAGCAGTTTGATATTCTAATTGTAACCTCATAGTGAATCACAAAGCGCTTAGTGCTTAAAAGGTACAACAAAAAATAATAGTCCACCTGAAACTGCTGCAAAATACATTCAAGTCTGACAAGATGGTCGAAGTACATGATATAGATACATGTTATAGGGGAGGGCACTGTCTGGAAAGTTATTTGTTTGAAAGCATTCCTCTCCACATGTCAAGATGCTTTAAACACTGCACACAAAAAGCCCTGACTGATGCAGTGGAGCTGCTCAGTTCAGTGTGAATTGAGTTTGACAATAAATGTAAAAAACACACACCGATGACACCATCTTGTGGTATAAAGATGCATTGTCATGAGAGTCTATCCAGAGATACTACTAGATGTATAGTACACGATTAACTTTTACTATGAATTTCTAAAGCTAAACAAGACTATGGGGTTTATGTAATTAAGAATTATGTAATATAACTTTGAGGTGACAAGAATAGAAGACAGCGAGGACAGGTGTTCATTTTTTTAGTTGACATTTGCATTTCAAGAGTTTTCCTTATTTTTCAATTCATTCATTGCTTGTAGCAGAATGCTAGCTATTTAGTGTAGATAAAATATTAGGCAATTGGCTGGTACATATGTGACAACAGAGTTCACAGAAAATGGCAAGATTCAATTTCAAATAACATCAAAGGTAAGAAGTGAAACCTTCACCACAACAAACTTTAACTTTAAACCCAATCATCTCTGCATGCTCAGTTTCTTTGATCCAGCGTCCATTTCCCAGTCCCCCCTCTCTCACCGCTAGCAGCTTAGGGACGAAGAGCCGGTGCCCCATCCCAAGGAGACCCATCACCTTGCAGAATGAGTCCGCTGAGGCCTGACTGCTGTGGGCCCTCTCCTCTGCTGTTCCCTCTCCATCCTCGACTGCCCTGTGCACTGCTGGAAGGGGCAGACGCGGGGTCAAGGCAGGTACAGGGGGAGGAGAGGGTGGAGGTGAGGAAGGAGGAGATGGTGGCGGGGTGGGGCAGGGTGAGGGAGAGGGGCGGTCCCGCTCAGGGGCCAGCGTGGCAGATGACTCCAGTGTGTCGTCCAAGCGTCCCAGAGGGTTTCTTGGAGTTGGAAGAGGTATGGACCAGGAGTAGAGAGGTTGGCAAGTATGCTTAGGTGAGCCGAGATTCACCTTGAGGTACTGTCAAGCCAAACTGGCTCAATCCTGGTGAATGAGGTGAATGAGCTTCTGGGAAGAGAAGCTGATAACGTCACATCAGACGGTGTCACAAAATGACTGATGTTCAGGATGCCAGGTAGGAAAGAAGCTACTAGAGGCTCAAAAGAACATATGGCAACTCAGCAGAGACAGCCCAGGCATCCAAGACATGCAACGTTGAGAGTGAGTTCATCTAGGCACATTGATCCAGTTAATCTAGGCACCACAGAATTCTGTCAGTGGACGCCACTCAGTTTGTACCACTGTCAGAGCCCTCTAACGGCCACAAGGTGCGACAAAATAACAGTCAGAAAATGGTGTAATGACACTGCTTTCGGCATAATGCAGTCTTCCAGCTACCTGTCAGTTTCACTTTGAAATCCAGTCACATTACCCACTCTCATCTTCCTGTGCCAAACTCCCCTGGCCAATTCCAATCCAGTATGCCGTTGCCTAGCAACAAAGCTGCTCAACACGTGGGCCGCTGCGATGGATAGGTACTCCACCTTTTTTATTTTTCCTTCGTTGTTTGACTTCAAAGATGGAGAGAATCCCCTTCAGTCTGCAGAACTGAGTGGCGTTAATGCTCGCGGCTTGGTGTGTATGAGACGACACATCAAAGCAGTCGATACGTTTTGTACCTTTTTTTTCCCCCGAATGGGAGGCTGCACCTGGTATAAAGCTGATAGGATTTTAGCTTTCTTTGAAATGTAAAATTGCCTGAAATAAGGATATGATTACTTTTATCTGAAGAGCCACAGTCTAAGCCTGAGCAGGCAGTCCTGACGACATGGGCAGAAGCAGTTGAGATGTGGTCTATTAGCATGGGAGTATGGCACTTTTCTGCCTTCAGGAGAAGATGATGCGTTTGTGTTAGTTTATGGCTGAGAGGATGCTAAACTCGTTGAGTCAGAATTAAGCCGGTGATGCATGAAAGACAATATGAGTTTGGAAAGAGGTAGTAAAACAGAAAAAAGTGTAACATAATAGTCCATCTGTATCTCTGCTCTTCCTCTTCACTGATAAAACCCTCTGATGTGAAGTCTGATTAGATTCAGACCACACAGATCGGTAAAAGCACAGTCCAGTCAGCAGCTCCAGTATGGACTCCAGTGTCAGTCCCTCCAGCAGATTTCCATTAGCAGCAGCAGCCAGGCATCCGGTCTGTAGCGGTCAGTAGATCCTTTAGGTGGGAAGCCAGCTCGTTCAGATGGAAAGCCACTTCTGCCTCTCAACAACAAAGGCTAAATGGATGAGAGTTAGCATGAGTGTGTATATTGTTGTTCCATCCGGAGTGATGGGCCTGGTCAAAGAAACCACAGTGTTTTCCGTTCACCACCACCTCTTTCCTTTGCACTCTTCTCTGCCTTCCTCGCTTTCTCTACTCCTCAACTCCCTCTCGCTCTTTGTGATGCTAGCAGCTAATGGCTAGCACGGGCGGCTCCATTGCAGGGGTCTGGGTGGTGGACAGAGGTAGCGTGTTGGAGAAATACATAGCCAGCCAAAACAGAAGAAGATAAGGCGGAGGTAGAGGTGTAGGCGCTAAAGATGAGAGAAAACGAAGAACTGAGGGAGAAAAGAAAGCTCCAAGCAGGCGTCCATGGGAGGTAAAGATGAAGAGGAGAAAAAAAAAAACAACAACACAGAGCTTTTCTCTTCTAGGTCCAGCTTGCTAGCGCTATACCTTATGCTCCTGGAGGGATGTGGATGGCGGCTGCTAAGCGGGAGAGGGAGGGAGGGAGGTGAACACAGATGGAGGGAGGGCTGATGAGAGCGGAGAGGAGAGCAGGATGGATAGAGGAGGGAGAAGGGAGGAGGGAGGAGGGAGCCTCGGGGGAGAATGCCGTCATGCCCAGCCAATGGGAGGCAGGCAGTGGAAGCCCCTTCCACCCTCCTCTCATCCTCATTTGTTCTCTATTCCCGACCATTGCATGCACCACATCCCTCTCTCTCTGACACACAGAATATATTATTGTTAAAATGTAGAGCAGGAGGGCTTTTCAAAACCAACCATGTAAGATTCATTTAGAGAGGAAGTCTGAGTGTAGCTGCATTACTATGGAAAAGCAAAAACACTTTCATTCATATCGACACATGATCAATCATTATTAATAATTACTAATATCTTAAGGCAAACTGCAAGACTGGATTGTTTTAGGGTATGTTGGTGTGTTCATGTATCACATGCAGCTGTTTTATGTACTGTAGGAAAAATAGATAATGGATTGGATGAATGGATTTGTTAGGGAGGGGCAAAACAAACTTGATTTTGGCATCTCTAATAATATTTTAATTTTCTTTTTCCTATTTTTCTATTCCTATCTATAAAACAGCACAGTGCAAACCACTTTTGGGCCTGACAAATACTAAATAAATTAATAATTGACTCAACATTTAGTTGCTGAGCTGATTAGGGGACTGAGAAAACACATCTAAGACTGGGTTAAAAACTTCCAACATTCACTTTCCTATAATAATTATGTTTATTGGCAGCCTCTGTGTTCCTTTCAATAATTAATAAAAAAAAATAAAATTAAATCCATCAATTGAGGGTTATAAGCAACCATGATGTTTTTTCAGTTTCAGCAAGAACTGTCCCATGAAATTAATGCCCACATTGAACAACCAGACACAGACATGCAATATGTCGTATTTATTGCCAAAACTCATTGATCCATCCCGCCACAAACAGATCTGATAACACAACAACTCGTAATTCAACACCATTCAGCTCTGATGGCAACAGCATGCAGTTTGGTTTGGTTATATTTGAAAAAAAAAAAAAAAAACTCAAGCAGATAATTTCTTTGTATTTCTCTAGCTACATCTAAAATTCAAACATCATCTGTTTTTTGTGAAGTTTCTTTGTTTTGTCTTTCACACTAATGTGACTAAAATCATGACAGAAATGAAATGGTAATTTACTCTTTGCATCTTGTTTTTCTTCCATGTCTGTCTATTGGTTTACTATTTTCACTATTTTATGTTTTTATGAAACCACTTCCCAAATATTTTCTCTTTCTAGATAACTGTATCACCATTTTATTGACCTCTGATGGGAAATATGAGCAAACCTTGTGCCAAATTGAAAGCAGTATATATATTCATCCATCATATAATGCTTAAAATAAATACAACATAACAATAAAGTTATAATTGTAAATGTATCAGTTGAATCAAACTTCATAAAAGAAATACCCCACAGCACAAACACACATAGAGACATGTGGTATTCTCGTCAGAATCTGCTCACTGCAGCTGTTTTGAATCGCATGTACTGCATCACATTAAAAATTATGCTTATGATTTGTCTAATATGTCTAAGTCAGTGGTCTCCAAACTGTTCCACAAAGGGCAGGTGTGGCTGCAGGTTTTCCTTCCAACCACGCAGCAGCACACCAGACTTGACTTAATTTATTTTAATTTGATTTAATCTAATCAACTGTTCGCAGTCTTATGAGAGTTCATTGGTCAAACTGTGTGCTCTTGACTGGTTGGAAGAAAAACCTGCATCCACACTGGCCCTTTGTGGAACAGTTTGGAGACCCCTGGTCTAAGTTGACAAATCAGCCTCTCCACCTCCACATGTAATTTCAATATTTGAGCACTAGGTGGCAAGAAATGCCAATAAACAAACTGTCTAACCTCTGCCTATCACATCAGACCTTGGACTTAACACCCTCCTCACAGACAGCTTCTTGTGCACAATCATGCTTCCCAAAACCTACCCAAACAAAAAGCTTTCAACGTTGTGGTAACATTCTCAATAATAATAAGGTAGATCTAAAATCTAAAACAAAACAATCATGGTGGATTTAAATAAATTATATATATATATATATATATATATATATATATATATATATATATATATATATATATATATATATATATATATATATATATATATATATATGAGAACTATTTTTATAATGAATGAATGAAGTGAGTACTAACCTTGAGCAGGGCCAGAGCTACATTGAAGATGATGTTCAGCCCCTGGAAGATAGAAAGGGATTAGTATACAAGAATGAATATACAAGATAACTAATATTTATGTGTTTGGGGAGGGCTTTAAATGAATCAGTCAGTGTAGCTCAGTGTATTCATTTCTGATACATGAAACTTTGCAGCTTCACATGTTGGCAGCTTCCAGTGGATAATACAGCTAACAATCACCAAACTATTACTGAGTTGATTGAAATCCTGCAAGGGTTTGTCTCAAATAAAGAGGAATAGAGGTAAAACAACAGATGGTGATGAGTCCAACTTCATCTTCCTCACTGTTTTTAGTTTTAATTTATCATCAGCGCCCATGCTGAAACCAGAACCTATAGCATGTCTGTTTATAGCAATAGGATGCTCAGCTGCAGATACATTTTCTGTCCCCTGACTTAGTATGAAAAGCATGGACAAAAACTGCCTGCAGTGCAATAAATGTTATGGCTACATGATTAAGATATACAACATCTAATAAGTGGCAATTTTATTACTTTGTAAGTATAACATTTAACAGAAAAAAAGATAACGGTAAGGAATGATCAAGAAAGAGAAAGAAGATGGCAGAGAGAGAGAGTAAAGTCTTAAGAAAACTTCAATGATGATACTTTCCGAGACAAACCAGATAAAGTAATAATACATGTTGTATTATGTTTCTATATAATGATTATTACGTATAGCAGACTGCTGTGTAAGAAGTTTTGTTTCTATTCACTGAGATATGCACATTAATGCTTCGTCAATATGTTTTTCCTTCCTAGATTCTTTACACAATGCCTCTAAATTTGACACAGAAAAAAAGAAAATGTAAAGCTGATGTCAGCTCTGCATGGGAACACCCGTCTCCTTGGTCTCCGTGACAACCAGTTCACATGGCAACACAGAGCTAAAAATATCTGGACAGCTCTAAAAATAACTGGAGAAAGAGAAAAGAGACAGGGAGCTCTTTCTTCACACACCTTTGTACGCCTCAAGATGGTGCTACAGCGCTGAGTAGGATCAAAGGTGTGTATGGAAGAAAGGAAGATAATATCAGAGTGTGAGTGTGTGTATCCAAGCAAGACAGATTTATGCAGGAGGAAGAGATAAACATACAGAAAAGTGTGATATGATGACAAAGACTGGGACTTGGGAAGGTGACGGGGCAATTGGCCAAGGAAAGGAGGGTTGTGTGCAAAAAAAGGTTTTGGATATGAGGCCAGCAGATTTAAGTAAGAGGCACAGAGGAAAGATCATTTTGTAGCCCGTTACCACTTGCAAATGTAGTATTATTTGTTTAAAAACAATCTTGTGTAGCACGGTATGGTGGCTGACTAATGGTGACTGACAAGTGGTAAAAGCAATTACTGTAAAGTGACTTAGATATGACCTACAAAAAACCCTCACATGACATCAAGGTCTGAACCTTGGACACCCCAACAATCAGTAGAATTTAAGCCTGTTGTATCAGTGGCAAAACAAAAGATTTACTGTTTGCTGTATGTTGTTCACTGAGATAAATGAAAGACAGATGGGTAAGGAGAAAAGGACAAACTGCAGCTGACTAAAGGAGTGATTAATAAAGAGGGATGAGAAAAGGGAAAAGGACAGAAAGGGGATAAAGAAAAAAACAACAAAAAAACACAACTAAAGCTGTTAAAGAGAGCAAGCAATGATAGACAGCTGTATGAAAAGAGAGAAAAGGGAAAAAACAAAATGATACAGAGATTGATGTGTAATTAATTCAAAGATTGAGCCAAAGAACACAGAACGAGAGACAGTTGAAGAAAGAACACATGAAGTTATTAAAGAATTGGCAAGAAAAGAAAAAAATGAGAGAGAAATAGAGTAAATAAGGAAAGAAAAATATGAAGGAAGCAATGAACGAGTGGGAGAAGATGATTAAGAGAGCCAAGAAGAGGAGGACAGACAGAGAGGGATGCAGGAGATGAGAATTCTGGTTTAACGAGCAGATTCTCATCATGCGGCTCATTGAGTGAGAAAGACCTGGGAAACTTTTAATTGTTCTGCCTGGGGTCAATAGGAGGACAGCAAGAGGGGTGAGGGATGCAGGGAGAGGGGAGAGAGAGGCAGAGAAAGATGGAGGAGAGGAAACAAAAACGACTTTGACTTTTGATTTTATTGTATTGAAACTTTTAAGAATGTGACAAAATTTCCTTTGTACACACAAAAACAAACAAACTAAAGTAACATAAATCTACTTCATTAGAGGGATAGGCAATCAGTCTATTGGGGAATATTTTGCTGAGTCACATGGAAAATGGGTCGAACTGCTCTTTAACTGCTTAATTGATCTTTCTGTCTGAATTCATGCTGTTATTTTGGATAATAATAAAGCTATTGGGTGTGGTATTCCACAAGGCATGGTTCTTGGTCCCTTGTTTTTTTATATATATTCTTTTTTGGCCTTTTTTGCTTTTTTATTGGATAGAGACAGCTGAAGAGTGACAGGAAATGTGGGGAGAGAGATGGGGAATCACATGCGGGAAAGGGCCGCACAGGTTGGGAGTCGAACATGGGCCCTCGCAGCGAGACTTTGCATATGGGGCAGCTGCTCTATCGGGTGGAGATGAGCTGGAAGCTCTGTTTCTCTCTTCACATGATCACACAGACACAAATGATAGAGCCAAATAAACACAAGCTAAGGTGTGGAACATCAGTCTTAATTAATTAGTCTCATGACCAACCTTATGTTTGAACATGGTGTTTGTTGACATATAGTGACTGGTCCAAAAAAGAAAACATTCCTAGGGTTCAGATCTAAAGAAACCCCTCCAGGTTTCTCCATTGTTGCCCATGTAAGGTGCTGAAATGTTGAGTCCTCAGTCCCAGTTAGAGACTCCAATTGTTATAATAATTTAATTATCACCTTTTTCACATACTATTTCAGTATTTGCTTTTGTTTCTTGCCTATTCGCCTTTGCTGCATTCTCTACATTTGTATTTGGTGTTGAATCTATACATCATTTTGTTTTTATTGCATATTACTCAGTAGCAGTAAATGTACTAGAAGTATATTATTTACATCATTAACTCTGCACAGACAAACGTGTGCTTCCGATTGATGACTATCAGAAGTTTGTGTTAGCATGCTTTGATTTATGAAACTGAGCTTTTGTGTCGGTAGGATTGTTTTGTTTTTTTATGTTCCACAAGCCACATGATTTCTAATGGCAAACCAGGAAAAGAAAGAAAAGAAGAGAAAGAGGAAAGAGAAAAAAATATTCTCAAGAGTGAAATGTTTTTTCACCATTTGATCTTTCATCCTGGTCATGGAAAAATAGACAAATATGAATTTTGAAGTTAAGGAAGTCGTTGCAGCGTATTACAGATTTGTTAAGAGATTAAATCAATCACTTTTACTCACTTTTAAACCCTAACCCAAACAAAAATAGCATGAATGACAGACATGAGTTCAACTAGTGGCTTTGGGGAGAAGGTCTCTTCAGAAAAGCTTTCTCTAAAAATGTTTTACAACAAGAAGCAAGTAGTGATTAGCATCAGGTGGTCCTAATGACATTGAATCAGTGATCGTATCAATCCTTAAAAGCCTGATCAAGGCGTCCCTATTGATGACATTGGGAAGATGTTACAGTAGATCAAACCACAGAGCAGAATGCAGATGGCTCAGTGCTGGTGTTGGTATAGCTACTTATTGTTCTCTTTCAAATCACCTGCCTCTTTCCTTGATAGTTGCCATCTCCTCCTATGCCATTCATTTGCTTCCTCCCGTGACCTTCTTCTCATCTTCCTGACTACTGCTCTCATCATTCTGACCCTCCCCTGATTAAAGTCTGGACAATATAGATCAAATAACTCTCCCTTTTCATCCAGTATAAAGAAGTACAATAAGTCAAACTGTACCTCACAGAGCAGCAGGTCAGTGATGTGGAACACCATGCACAGGGGAAACTTTGCAGTAAAGAGTGTAAGGAACCACTGGGAGGCATACATGTGTGCCTCCAGGTTCAGCTCCTGGAAGTGGGACCACAGGTCTGGAAGCTGTTCCTGTAGGAGTAAATATAAGAGAAGAAGGAGGAACTTGTGAGATAAAATAGCACTTACAAGAATAAAGATATGGCCCCACTTGTCTTTCAATTGTACTTATTTAATCTTCACTCATACTTTATTAAATCATGTCATGTCATTGAGACAATAAACTCTTTCAAGAGAGACCCAGGAACAAAGCAAAGTTAAAAAAGACACATAACACAATTCAGTTTCGCATCCCAGCTGCCAAACAGTCAGAGCCATTATTCATACATTTCACACATTATTAAACTCCCAGTAAATACATGAGCGCCAGAATTCAACATTGCCAATGTTATTATATTATTCTGTCATTTTTTTTTTCTCTTTCCTTCCCATTTTTTGCTCTAGTTAATGTGTTTTACATATTTCTGTTTTGGTACAATAAGCTTCAACACATGCAGAGAAGAAGACAGCTGTAAAAAGGGTGCGTATGTCTTCGTATCTATGCATGTGCAATTAGCCAGATAGCGATCCACTTGGGCAGCCGACACTTACCATGCCACATGACACCTGACTGGATCAGATAGTGAGCTCCCACCTGTATGCTAATAATTAGCAGTCAATGCTAACGTCCTTACATTGAGCGCATTTGATCGATGCTAACCAAGTTGATCTTGATGCTGAGAGACGACTGCCTGTAGGGCCAGGATGGATTTCAGGGCTAAATTAAACTCTACTCAGTGAGTGGATTTAGGCTGTAATACCTGAGTGGGATGGGACTTTAAAAGCACCAGGATCATCAGCCTCAACAGACAGAAAGAATACTGTTTAGCCTACAGAGACTGCAAGTCTCACGCACACAGACTTAGAATTGATTCTTTTTATATTCTATTATATGTTGAGACCAGAAATTAGTCAACAAGACAACAACAAACATGTTGTACCGCATAGATGATGCAATCACTAGTAACATGCTCTACATATGTTAAAACCTTCCTTGCTTTCATGGAAATTGCAAATACATTTAAGGCTATTTGTACTGTCTGCTAGTTTTTTTCTTTTTTGTTGCTCCCAGTATGAGTAACTGTACAAACTACATTCAATCATTAATCATATGACACAGCCAGAGGGACCTTCATTTTCGAGGATGTAAAAATGTTGGGAAATAAACTCTAGTGTAAAGGAAAGGTCCTTGAGAGTAGATTGTACAACAAGGATAATTGGATATGTGAAGTGAATGTCAGAGCATTTAAATTCAAGATACGGACAAAACGATTGATTAACATTTTTTAATTTTGAGCTGCAATTGTAGTGTCCCCAAAGGCAAATCTCTGCCACTAAGTGGTAAGATTAATCAACATTTGACTACAGCCAGAGATGTCTGAAGAACTTGTGACGAATGAACAACAAACCGGGAGCAACTTGTAGCCAAAGCTTTATAGACGGAGTGGGGGGAGCTATTTCAGGAGCACCTAGCTCCTGAAATAGAAAGTAAAATTCCCCTCAACTTTTCCCACAATGTTGTGGGAATTACAGTGCACTTGGATAGACATTAAACTGTCCTGGTTAAATCACTAGTCGAAATGATTAACAATTACTGTACAATGATAAAAAAAAAAGTTGCTATAAGTGTGTAAAGGTAAAAACTTTAAGGTAGACATACCAACTATGCTTTTTAACAAGAAACATCCAATCACAGAGCATAAAAGTCTATGAAAGGCACAAGAAAGCTAAAGCTTATTATGCTTATGCTTTTAAATTCTCTGTCAATTTTAGACTGAGCAACTATGGATGTGGATGTTTGTGCTGCATCAGTGAAACATTTTAAATTCATGCCTCTGACTGGCTCCTTCTCCATGGCAGCAGCAGCCAAAGCTCATGGGTATTGTATTTTTTGGTTCTTTACACTATGCCAAAATAGTAAACTAAACATGGTTTCTCAGAAATGAAGCTGAAGTAATTAAAACCGGTGACAATGGCATAAATTTACAGGACTGTTATATTAACCAGGAGAGTCCCATGTTTCTAAACTTGAAACAGGAATACAGTACAGGTAAAAAATACTTCCAGAACCAGCGGACACTTCCCAGCTATATTTCATCCACCTGTCTGTCCATCCATCCTGTCCCGTCTTCTCAGCATTCTGTTTCATTATGTTACTTTCCAGTACACTGTAATATTACTTTTCAAATATCATAAAATGTTGCATTACTAACCTGCATCAACCTCTCCAGCTGGTAGAACTTGCAGTGAAGATCCTCAAAGTTGTTTTTGTAGAGAGCTCTGAGGCCATACTCGTACATGATTTTCACCAACACACAGAAGGCCTGTTCCTCGGGCATCTGAAACCACATAGATAACCATAAACAGCAGCAATAACAATAGTCACTGTTCCCACTCTTTTAGAGATCATTTTTAGTGTATCTTGATCAGCAGGTAGGCTTTAGTGGCATCTAGCGGTCTGGTTGCAACCCACTTTCAAATTACTACTGCTGCTCGGAAAAAAACTTGAAAGGCTCTATCTAGTTATCTGAGCTAGTGTTTGGTTTGACCATTCAGGGCTACTGTAGATACACAGCAATTCAACATGGCGCACTCTAATGAAGAGGACCTGCTGCGTCTGTAGATATGAAAGGCTCATAGCAAGGTAACAAAAACATCCTTATTTATAATATGTATTCTTTTTTTGTGGCACATTCTGTAAATAAAACCACCTAAATCTTACACACTTGAACTTATATACTTAATAATCTGCTCCTAGGAGATGGAAAACAAATGACACGCTTCATTTTCTGACATTACACCTGGCTGAAGGTGTGAATGAAATGAAAGAAAGTACTTCAAGGTGTTTGCATGTGCAATGCATGCAAGTTCTTGTGTGAGTGCTTCACTGTCTTTGTGTGTTTCGGGGTGTGTGTGTGTTGCTTGGATGAACAGAGATAAGAGGAATGAGAAAAAGCTTAACACTGTCTGTGTGTGCGTGTGTGTGTGTGTGTGTGTGTCTGTGTGGGTTTATTTCTCCTCACACACACGCACGCACACACGGTAAGGTGATATTTAATCAGAGTGACAGTATGTGTTTGGGGCTGAATGGGCTCCTGCAGGTAAACCTGAACCCCTATTAATATTCCTGACATCTCCTCCATAACCTCCCTTCTTCCTCCTCTATAACCCGTCTGCCTCCTACTCCTGTATAACCTCTCTTTCTTTTACTGCTGGCGTCCCCTTTATCTCTCCCCCTCCTCCTCTTTGCCTTTATAGCCTCCTCCTCCACAACTTCCACCTGTTCTCCTCCTCCACTCTCCTCTCTTTTCCACCATGCTCCTCTCCTCTGTGCTTCATGATGTGTCTTCAATAAACTCGTCCACAGCTCTCCTCCATGACTCTCCAACCATCTCTCCTCACCACACATCCTTCCTGCCCTCTCCTCTCCACTCTTCCTCAGTCACCCTCCTCTTTAACCTCTGCTGCCCTTGTTATTTGGACCTCGACCAAACTTCCACCCCACTCTCTCCTCCACTTGGGGCTCCACGCATCTACTCCTCTCTCTCCTCTCCATCTGTCTGTTATGACGTTCCCCAAATAAAATACGAGGTGTGTTTCATGCAGATAAGTTGCAACACACTTTGAACAGACAAGAAACGCTGTGCAAATGTATCTAGAGATGCATTGGGTGGGGCATATAGAGCAGGGGTTCTTTAAGAGTTGTCGGTCACCTTGAAAATAAATGTCCATGAGGGAATGAGTCTTGTCCACCTCTTTCCCACACCTCATTTTCTGCTATAACGCTGTCTCACTCTCACTCTTTCACTCCCTCGATTGATCCACATCATTCTGCTATAAACTGTTTAACCGATCAGCAACTTACTGTACTTTTCTTTCCATCTCCCTCTCTCATCCTCCATTTAGTCTCTTATATTGTTTTGCTTCTGCTTTATTACGCCTAGCACAGGCTAACAAACGTCATTTCAGTAGATGCAGTATAGCTTTGGTGTATCTGCACAATGCTGACGTTAATTTTTTGTTTGTTTGTTTGACAAACAGTGTGTAGTAACACACACACATACATACACATAATGGAATTACATTTATTTTTCTACATTAGACAAATATATATGTAAAGAAAGCAGAGCAGGATGGATGGATGGATGACAAGTTAACTCACGTGCAGCAGGAGAACAGCAGCAAGGAACGACTGACCCTGGCAATAACCAATTTCCTCATCATAGACAGAGTAGGCCTGCGAGAGAAACAAAGAGACAGGACAACAGTTCATTTTGGTTAATCTACCAGCAAAACATTAGAGGTCACTGACATTAAACAAGAATATTTACAATATATAAATTAATGCTATAAAGATAAAGATAGCTCATCCTCTTTAGGCCTTAAATCCTGATAAACACACTCAGAACATATTTATAAAAGCACAAAGGTCAAACAAAACCATAATTTTAGTTAATAAAGCATAATTTTAGCATTATGTAGGCGTTACATGGTCGACCCACTCCTTCTATAGAGAAAACATGATGAGTCTTATTTTTTAAGTCATTAAAACCACCTTTGGTAGATGCATTTTATCTTTTTTATGCCAGATATTTTCTCAGCAAGGTACATTTTCTGAATGCTTTTCTGACGCTTATTGTCTTCCACAGTTACAAACATTCACAGTAAGTGACACAGTTCACTCACAGTGTGATACAGTTTCAGTAGTCAATGAACAGCTCCACTGGAGCTAGGGGATTTAGTAATGCTACTTTAGTTACTTGCTGTCTGATATACGTATACTGTATCTTATATGGTAGAGTCTGTCAAACAGTAATGGACAGTTTATGTCTACATTCCAAAATATGTTAATATTTTTAATGTTCTCAGAGATATTATTTGCTTTTAGAGTCAGGGACAACTACGCCACTGGACTTAAATGGTTAGTGCCCGTTGATCTAGAGCATCTGTATGAACAGAGGATATCTCCAGTGCCATTGTTTTGTCTTTGTTCAGAGGAATGTTCCTGAGGACTGTTTCTCTCTCAGTCAGTGTGTCTTTGGTTTTCTGTGTCATTGTCAACCTTTCTGTCTTCTCTCACACATCCCCTCTCTATGAGGCATCTATTCACTAAATGCTGAGTCCCTGTATCTAATAAAAGACACCAACTAACCCAAGCTGAAAAATAGATTTTCTAAGGAAAGGTCACAGCAGTGACTACTGAGTATTATTGTTCAGTCAACAAGAAATTATTTGAGGTACAAAAAAAAATGGAAAATTTCCAAAATGTGTCCTTATGTCCACAAGATAGTGGAGGTAGTAAGAAGTGACTCCTGAGAGAATAACTGTTGCAGCAAAAACAAGTTGTGAACTAACACTGTACAGACAATGCTTGACATGACCTTTTAAGTCAATATTGCGACCTTGTTGGTAAACAGTTTATTTATGCATCCAGCAGTTATGGAGCAAAATTATAATTTGTTCAAGGCTCCTGGCCAACTGGCGAACGTAAGTCCAATATAATTCTCTTTTAGCTTTGTTTCTCATCTCTAGCAAGTTCTGACGGAAATATCTCATTCTTTAGCTGCTAGAAACTAACTGTGTCTGCCTGTATGGTGGGGAGTAGGTGGTGTACCGTGGGTTTTTCGCTGATAACAGCTGCCCACTGTGGACAAAACAAAACAGGGGTGGTCCAGACAGCTAAACAATGAGCTGAAATCTGCTATAAAGGTCTGTAAAGCCAAGGGGAGCTGCAGATTGCGGTAATAATTCATGTAGGTTCATCACTGTGGATGACTTTCACATTGTTTTCACATTGTCATTTGAAACATTTTGTTAGTATAAAAATATCAATTCTAGCTGCTTTAAAATCAGATGCCTGAATTTGCTATTGTGGCACAAATACAACATAAAAAAATGTGCGTCAGTCCCCATGGAGACTATCTGCCATTAACAAACCAAGCTTAGCCCGGGGTAGGAAATCCAAATCCACTGCCCCTGTTAAAGCCTGATTGATTTTATATAGTACGGGAAAGAAAGTCAAGTCTCGCCACAACACAAAACCTCTCACCACTGAAGCAGTAAGAGAAGAGAGAGGCTGTCCTACATCAGCCATTAAAGTATGAAAGACTGACTAAAGACAGTAACCTTCAGATGACCGTTTGGGAGAGACGCTGTCTCAAAACAGTCGGTAGTTGACACACCCCACCAATCATGCTAATGAGCAAACAGACAGGCCTTTTCACAGTGTAAACTAGGATCCAGGGAAAGGCAAATGTGTCTAAAACCATTCAACCAACACTTTGGTTTTAATGGGGGAGAAATCAAAGACCACAACATACAACTTCAACTCTAAACTGTCCACATCCTTGCAAGACATACAGGCTGAAAGAAATTTACACCGAACAGCAAATCGTTATAATTCTTTGCCTAAATGGGAGGTATTAGACTACCAAATTCCAATGCCAAATGGTTAATTCAGCTCTTGTCCAGAGCCACTTGGAATAATTAAGCTGGTAGCAGTTCAATATCTTTCTCACAGATATTTTGGCAGAATGCTCGTGCTTTGATGGACAAATTAACTTCCGCAGCAGTCAAACCTCTGTACATTGGGTTAAAAGATTCTCTCCCCCCTTTCCATGCTTGAAAAATGAGTGTGGACATCCAGAGCTCCACTCCTGATCTGTTCAGCTAATTTGGGGTTTGATGTGGAGCTAATGGAGAAGTCTTGTGGAGCTGTCTGGAGTGTAATCTACAAGCTGACATGCTTGATGGAGTGTGGCATTCACATGTCCCCAACTCGGCTGGGAGAAGTGCATGCTGACAGATGGATGGGGGAGGTCCTGGTGGGTGAAATCTAAATTTGTTAGCCTGAGCACATAATAGGCTCACAGAGGGGTGGATTATTAAAATCTACATGTCTACTTTCTCATAACCAATACACACAGGTCTTTTATTCTTCTATATGTGTACAACTTTGGAGAAAACTTTTTAGACAGTACAGATGTCTTAATAGTCATTGTTTAAAAGCCACAATGTGTGGGTTCCTCATGGCTGGCAAATGTATTCAGTATTCAGTTAGGTATTATTACAAATAATAATAATATTGAACTGCTGTAGTCCGTTCAACCAGAGCATCCTAACAAGAATATATAGGTCATACAGAAAGTTCCAATGGGACTATCAGTGATCATCTGTGCTATAAAAGGGTCCTTGAGCAAAAACAATGAATATCCAAACACTCCAGAGAAGTGTTTCAACAAATTGATTAAAAAGAAATGGAAACTAGCCAAGAGGGATTCATTTACCGGTAGTAAAAGAACCACATTATGATTGCAATATCGGAAAAACCTGACCATTATGAATTTTCAATTTTGTAAAAAAAACAAAATATGAGAGGTCACTTATACCTCAGTTGAAATACTGCACTGCAAGAAACTGTGTATATTAACTGCGTATAAGTGTGTATTATTCTGTAATCTCGTGTATCTTTTTGTGAGAAGAAGTTGTTCATATTCCTTATTTCTGTTTAAAGGTATTTTTTTGGCTCCATTAGATAGATCAATGCGAAGAGATATCAGGAAATTAGGGTATGATGGTTCATTGTTGTTATTTTAACCCTTGGGCTGCCAGCAAATCCCATTCATAAACTGTCTTTTTATGAAGTAATGAATAAGATAATGGGACATGTAAGGCTATTAAAGTTTTGAATATGACGGAGTTTGCAGCCTGAGCTCCGTTTCCATGGTAATATAATCTTTTTGTGATTCATTACTCAGCGCACAGGGATCAGCAGGGCTAATTTTTATTCTAACAAATCTGCTGGCATTATGTTAACAAGTATACACAAATCTGATCAGGATGGCGGTCACCAGGATATGAGCTAGTATCCTGAATAATGTGTGCATGGAAACAGTCAGTGATCACTGGGATACGCAACATTAGCCTGGTTGATGAGGCGTTATCGTGTTTGCTTTTTTCCCCCTGCTTTGTTTAAGTTCTGTTTCCATGGAAACATAGAAAGTATTCTCTTTATCCATTTATCTGAGAGTCACAGGTTTTGAATCCCCACACCAGCTGGGAGAATAATGTTCTCCTCTCCTTGACAGCCCACTGTCAGTGTGCCCTTGAGTGAGGCAGTTAACCCCCGACTGTTCCTGCAGGCCTTCTGAGTGACCACCAGTAGATGTCTGAGGTTGCACAGGTTAGATGGAAGTGTGACTGAGTGGAACATTAAGAGAATGAAGCAGATTATCACTGAAAAAGAGGACCCAGCTCAGGTGACCGTGCCCAGAGAATAAAGGTCAGAAAATAAAAGACTGCAGGCTTATTACTGAGTAGGATATGAAGATGAATATAAACTTTGTCCTGGATGCTCTGTGCCTGTAACCCACTCATGCCTCAAGATCCAACCAACCTTATCAGCAGCAAATCTACATGGATTTGCATACAAATGAAGGCTGGCTCGCCACTGACCTAGTTGGGTCCAGACTCGATGCTAACCCCTCCTGACAGGTTCTCCCAGAGCGCTGACCGGCCATACTACTTCTGCAGCACCAGGAAAATACAAAAGGAGCAAAAGTTCTACTCTGAAAATTACCATTAATTTAATAATTTAATAAAAACACAAAACACTTCTGTGATATCCATATTTGTGTTTATGTCATCTGATTTTACTTTGTGCTCACAGATTTCCATTTATTGCTACTACTAAATACAAGCCTATGCATATTCTACTACGATCTACTTTGTTTCACTTATTGTCCTTTATGTTAGGGCGTGAAAATAACATGCCTTGTTATTATGTTTGATAACAAGGCATTCTTTATGTTTGATGCCCTTGGGACAGATAATGAACAAATTGAATATTGCATATCATTTATATGCAGATGACATCCGACCACATTCAATCCCAGTGAGCCTTTTAAGTTCATGACTGTCCTCACACTAGCAGGTTAAGACAAAAAAAAATTTACAGTTAAATGCTGATAAGACAAGGGAAGGCTGCCCCTGTATTACTGTATTGGCCCTCTTTCCTTTGTTACCCACTGCAACCTGAGTATTTCTGATCAATCCTTGTCGTTTGACAACGCTGTTAAGCAGCTGAACAGATCTTGTTTTTTGCACTTAAGAAATATTAGTAAGCTGAGATCTGTTTAAACTGCTGAACTAGAGATGCTTAAACATGCATTTGCTTTTGTCTGCAAGACAATCAAGAAAGCTACTGCACCACTACCCCCTAGGTCAAAGTCTCAAGTTACTCCTATGGTTAAATCTCTTCATTGGCCCCTTGCTGTGTGGATCCAGCTTAAAATCCTCACACTTAAATACAAAGCACTGCACGTTCAGGCCCCTCCTTATATGGCTGAACTACTTCACACACACTCATTAGCTCGCTGTCTCAGTTTAAATATGTTAAATTTGCTGTCTGTCCCATGCACCCGCCTTAAGACAAACATGATTGAGCTTTTGAGACCACTGTGGAATAATTTGCCTGCATCCTTACAGTCTGCTGATTCTGAGGATTCTCTTAAAGAGCAGCTAAAGACATACTTGTTTAGAAAGGTGTTTGGAAGACCTGCATGAACCAGGTCTGCATTTTAATGTGCATTTTATAATAATATAACTTTTTCTTGTACACCGTCTACCTTATAAAGTACTTTGTCTGCTATACAAATACATTTTACTTACTTAGATTAAAACACTTTTTTTTTGTATCTAAATAATCTCCATTGGTGGTCAGGGCCATTTTTGGTTAGCCACTCTTAATATTCAACAGTCAGATATTCTTCCATTGAGATAACTGATGGCATGACAGGTTATGTATAGATGCAAATATGCATGTTAACATTCAGAAATTCAAGGGATGAATTAACTATTAACTATATAATGCACATATAGTCATTATAAGAGTATGCGCCATGGACAATACTTTCTATCAGTGATTCTGCAAAATGACAATGAAGTGTCCAGAATCTGAATTTATTGCGATAAAGTAATAAATAAGTATTAGGTATAATATTAGTATAAGTAATAAAAAATGTCTAAATTCCAAGCTCAGCCAACATGGGCAAATGGTTAAAAGAGCTAAAGTGACTGTACATATAGGCTGATTTGTCGTTTCACAGTGTTGAATATAGTAGATCAATGGTAATTTTTCAAGGAGTTCATTTATGTTTTCCAGTTTTCCAATTCTAGTAGTATTCTAGTTTAAGCTCAGTTTGTGATTAATCTCTGTAGTTAAACATTTGCGTTTCTAGTTGGCCAAGATTTTTGATTAATGTGTAGTTTTCTGGGACCTCTGGCTGTCCAGACTTGAGTGAAATACTGTTAGCAGATGTGCAAAAACTAAATACACATAATAATACACTTAACGCCTTACCAGTAATGATCAGTGAGCCAATTTTTTGTTGGCGAGTATTCAGGAATCTTTTCAGAAAAATACCTTTTATACGTAATACATTTATTACAGTCATATGATTTTGTCACCTGAAAAAAAAAAACACACACACACGCTGATTTTACAGTTAGTGATTTTCTATTTGTGATAGAGCTGTTGGATATACTGTAGGGCAATGCAAAGACAACTGTGCATAATAAACTGTCTTGGTTGAGTTCACAGCTGCAGTCAAGCTAAGAGGAGGACAGTGACAGAGATTAGGACTGGCTTTAATACATTACTGTAGAGCTGACCTTGGCTTTTGTCTGAATAAAATGTACCTTGTGTCTTCACAGATAATTACCTCAGGATGTCCACTGAGACCCTCTCCTTACAGCACTTGCTTCTCTCATTCATTTTAATGGAAAGGATGCAGTGCTGCATGTTTTTTTATGGTGCCAGACTTGTGGCTGACCCACAAAAGGTCAGAGCAAAAGATTGCTTAATACTGTATGAAGTTTGTGGAATGCTTTAAGTTTTTTACATACCATGCTTACATTTGACACTATTCATTGTTAAGGGTTTTTTTTACATGGTGTTTCCTCTGTAGGGATGCATCAACATTGGGGTTTTTTAGGTGTATTCTATCCTAAATTTATATTGTTGTATCGTTAAGGCAGAAGAGAGAGCTTGGCATGTATTTCAACTTCAATACTTCAAGACCAAAGGAGCATCTCTTTTCAAACTGGAATTCAGTAGCCTTAAATGCAAAGCATTTTTATGTGTGATGACATTGATATTGTGCCCTTAGCCTTGTTTTTGTGATATTTTCGATATATTTGGCTGCCACCACTACTGACAACGGATAAATAATAACAAGAAGGAATGCAACATAAAATTCAGTGTTTTAATAGAAAACTGTCTGAATATGGAAATAGTTTTGCTTGTGGTTTATAGTATTTCAGTACCCCTGTAAATTGCATCTCAGAGACAACTATTAACTGCTAGATTTTAAGTCTAGTCTCAAGGACATCTACTCAGTCTGACAGAACAAGGACAAGGACTATGCCTCTAAAAAACACCTACATTTAAACCTAAACCATTTAAAGTAGAGTCTTTATAATGAACGGCTATATTAAACGTTATATTCACAAACCATAATTGGTGGGTAATTTGAGAGAAATCTGCCACCTACAGAACAGCCACCACGTCTTTCCACTTAGAAAATTGGAAGAAAAGATCAATGACTGTCCACTGAGTGGTGGGTATGTCCGGTATGTCATGAGTAGGAAGGGTTTGTGGTGATATCTCAGTAAAGGCGGGCACTGTCAATCATACTGTAGAGCCAACTTGAAATGCCAAGCAAATTCCTACTGAGCCTTGCCAGACCACAAAAAGCAGAAAAAAAAACCCTAATGTCTGGCTTTATAGGAATAGGCACAAATTTTACAAGGCTTAGCATGCATTTCAGAATTAGCTTCTCAAAGACTCTTTTCAAAGACGTTCAAACACAGCATGAAAGCATGTGTATAGAGATTTGGCTTCTCTTCCATGATAGCAGAAGAAAGTGAGGTAATGCAGTACTGTACAATCCTATGCTGATTTCATGAAATTCAAAATATCTGGATGTCACTGAGAGACAATGTCATATCTCACCTTGCAGATCTTGTACAGTGAGTCCTGTCCATCTCCGTCAGAGTCCTTAAAGTAGTCATGTGCGGGGAAGGTGCGGTGGATGTCCCGGGTGATGACACCTTCCTGAGCTGAGTCCTGCAACACACATGGATACACACTTTAGATGTGTGTCAAAACCAACACCAAATTTGGAGTGTTGAGTTTTAATATCTTGTTAATGGGCAGAGATAATGTAAGTATAGATACTGCTTATCCTGATTTATACACTTGTTTCTAAATGGATTCTTGAGATGACAAGAACAACAAACACACAACTTTTGACATTTTCACTGATCATACTAATAAATATCTTTTTCCCCTTGTAAATGTTTATATACACTAGATAAGAAGGCAGCGTATTGTGCTCAACTCAAAACACAGCTCTGATGCAAAGCAGCAACACAGTGCTCTGGTGCTGTCACCGAGTTTGCATTAGTGTTTGTCCCATTCCTCCTGCAACAGCATTCCCCAGGCCTCAGTCTCTTAGTCTGTGCTGTCTAATCCACCACAGCCACCGCAGTGTACACACACATACCAAACATGCCTGCTTGTGTTCCTATGTGGGTCTCATTCACAAACACACATACTGTACACACATCGGCACTGCTATTTCCCCCTCACTTTGTTTTCTCACACGCATACACACAGTCAGTCATACGCACAGCATCACACGCACATTGCAAACACTACCGGAGAGAAGACTGGCAGCACAGCATTCTCCAACAACTCACTGTAAGCTGCAGATAAACCAACCCGGAGCCTGACTGGCCTTGATGTGTGTTTGTGTGTATCAGAGAGAAAATGGGAGAGTGTGTGAGTGAGAAATTCTCATCTTTCTTGCTTCTTTCCTCTCATTGTTTCCTGACACTAGAGAGAAAAGAATGGGGGAATTTAAGTGAGGGGTGTCTCGCAGAAAGGAAAGGCAGTTTTCTGCATGTTTGTGGAAAATGTTGCAAAAGTCATGCTCATATGGTGGTTTCTCTTTTGGACAAGAGGACAGTTATTGCTTCCACGTATTTGTGAATTAAAATCCCCTTTAAAATTCCAGCAGTACTCACTGAATTGATTAAAACAGATTGCTTGTACAAAAAAATAGAGGTTTTTGTATCATCACTTACAGACTGGCATAACTTGATCACAAAGGTGGCAGTCGAGCCAGGATGTATTACTATGTAACTGCAATGTCTCTGGGACTTTACCGCATGTCCTTCTCCCTCCATGCTTCCCCATTTGTCAACAATGACCCTGGAGGACACATTTGTAACTTTAACATATTTAAGTTCGTACTGTTTATGACTTTTAATCTGACATGCACAGCTTCTTACTTTGTTCATTTGGGTTGATTTTAGAGCAACTCAAATAAACTCAATAATTGATCATTTATTAACCAAGTGAACATAATAATCTTCAGATTAATGCAGAATGAAAATAACCACTTCTTGTTTTCCTACTCAATTTGAATCACAATGTTATTATTTTTATATTGAAGAATTGTAGAATGACATGCAACAAAATTGCCCGGCCAGACACCAACCAGGCACTGTGCAGTGCCTCAACCCCTCGGCATTCTAATGTTTTTATTATATAACATGCTACATACAAAATTTGTGACTTATGTTAGATGCCAATTTGCATAAATGTAAATAATCACAAATACAATTATGCATACATTGTATTTCATTTACTACTACTGTACTACACAGTACACGATTAGTAAATCTAAATATAATTCTTTGTTTACTATGTTGCCAGTATTCTATGATATGCTTATTTTGTATGAGTGAAAATACATATGGTTAAAGTATATGCTTAACATGGCAACCCCATACACACAGACATGCACATAGACAAACAACACACACCCCCCAAAGGATTTGATAGAAGCTGCTTGCAACTGTGTGTAATGCTTTAATGAGATTTGTAGTGTGGAGGTGGTGTATCGTTCTGTGCATTATGTGTTGGAAATTGAACTAACAGTTTTTACATTGTGTTCCTTCTGAGGCGCAAAAAAAAAAGAAAAAAGAAAAAGATGCAGCTCTTCTGGAATCAAGGTACCCTTGTGTGAGTGTTTTATTCGTATCATGTGTTCATGGTGGTCTTAATCTGACAGCAAAACTAATTTCCTAAATGGGACACAAAAGATTGCTAAATCACTTTTCAAGTTTTGTTAAATCCTTTTTAAATCCCCAAAAAAATCATATAACATAGGACATATCTGGACATGTTGTTTCCTATGCTGAAGAAGTTGTTAATTGGGTCATCTCACATTTTACACACTTTAAACTTTCTACAGCTAAACAGCAGAAAATTAATTAAAAATGAATTGGCAACTATTTTATTTATTTATTTTTGTTTGTCTTCTGTGATTGTAAACTGACAAACAATTTTTGTTCTGAACTGTTAATTGGACAAAACTAACAATTTGATGTGCTTTAGTGAATTGTTCATTTTTCGCTGTTGTCTGACATTTAACAGACAAAATTATTAATCAATTAAGATTGCTCCTACCCTAGATTAAAGTAAGAAAAACCACATTCATACCCCATACAAGCACATTTTCATCTTCACAAAGACCAACAGCAGTTTAAGTGAGAAACGTTAGTGTGCATTCAGACAGGATCAGGGATTGCGGCAACCCGTAGCAGGATTGTCCAGTGGTGGGAGGGTGAGTGGAGCTGAGGTGGGTTGTCGGTGCGTTTTTTTGTGGCAACCCCTACATTGTGGACTGGCGGTGTGGAAACGCACGACCCCCACTGAAAAGAACTGAAAGACCTCCGTTTTTGCCATGGCGCCTGATCCTGCCTGAATCCCCGCTTACTGTCTTCAGAAAAGTGATGCGTCACATTTACATGGTGTGGTTTCTTTGTTACTCACAAGTGAGTACAGGACAGCAAAACAAAGAACAGCTTAATTAATTACTGATCGTGCAAAAACATTTCTTTTAAAATAATTATAAAGCAATGATTAATGTATTACTATTTATGAGTTAGCCCATCAATCACAAACACATTTATGACACTGTAATTACCATGGCAACATCAGCAAAGACCAGCAAGAATCTGGTTGACAGTGAAAGTTGTAAACACTTTGATTTAATAAACCATGCATGCCTCTACTAATTAACAGCCTCATTACTCAAAAAACACCACAAGAAATGAGGAGAGGACGTCCTCTAGTCTGCTTAATCTCCTTAATTTCCACCTGCATATTTCCTTTTCTCCTTGTATTCCTTACTCCCGTACCCTTCATTCCTCATCTCACTTTTCCCCTCTGTTTTTCTGCCTCCATATTCTCTCCTCTCTGATGTCTCATCTCCTACGGTACCATCTCCTTTACTGCTTTCTCCATTTCATTCTCTTCTCAGTTACATACTTCTTTCATTGTCTATTCTCTTTTCTACTTCATTTCCTTCCCTCCTCTCCTTACACCTCCATGTGTCCTCCAAAATGTTTGCCTCATCTCCTCGCATTTTAATGCAGAAAGCAAACATGCAAAGACGTTTAAGCCCCGTGGTCTCAGTATGCAGGCTTACAAGACCAGCCCTTTCTCTGACAGTGATTCCACATATTTCATGCGGCAGTGCTCTCTTCCTGTTATGAAATTAAACGAACGCTGGTTTTGTCTGCAACACCAAAAATGTGTTCACAAGTCCTGCTAAGCTGAGAGGAAAAATACATACTGTCCACACAGAAATAAAGGTGTACAGCGTTTACTAGGTGCAGTGCAATGTACCCGTTTTTTAATGGTGATTATGATATTTCGACAATGAGTGGCATTTACTCAACTTTATTATTATTTTTGGTGGAATACATTCTCGTTTTGCTATGCAAAAACATTACCACGCCACACTCTGCAGTACAGAGAGAGTAAGTTGCGGCACTACAGCATCCAGTCTGTATTATGTCCAACAGAGCACAACTCAGAATGACAACGTAACTTTGTTGTGAATGATGTGAATAAAAAAGCTACAGTCAATCTTGTGTTCGCCCTTAATGTCTCCCAACCAAATTCATTTTGTTTTACAGTGGACTCTTTCTTGGATTCACTGCAGACCTGAACTGCTTGCTGCAACAAGACTTATATGCTGCTTATTTGGATGGATGTGTGAATGTGTGTGTGTGTGTGTTGCTGGCAGCTCTTTGATCTCTGCAGGGAGGCTGAGGTGTTCAGGAGGAACTGCAGCCTCATCATCAGCATCAGTTCTCCGTCACAGTGCCCCAGTTCAGCATCCCTGCTGTATACTGTGGTAACTAACCTATTTCTATACACAATAACTATATTGTGTATATCTCTGATTTGAGAGATCTGCCCACTCATTCACTCAAAATTTACATGAACTATCTAAATGTATTGTATAAATCCTAAATTTGCATCAGGAAGCTAGAAACCTAACAAGCCACAGGGTTACCCTGCCTGTGCTCATATACTTAAGGTTATATCCAGTATATTGCCAACAGACACTATAGATAAATGGGTCAAATCAAGATGTTTACACTTCCTGCAATGGCTTGTGCAGCACCATACAGTAATGCACCACCAGGTCATTATCCTCTGGAGAGAGAGCTGGATGTTGTCGAGTGTGGCACAGCTAGAATCAGCGAGCTTAGCATCGTCATCACTATCACCATCATCCAAAGGATCTTCTAAATATCTTTCCACCGCTGCCAGGGGTGAATCAATGAAACAGACAGTCAGGGGGATCCAGGAGGCTGTTTGCAATGTGTTTGTTCCATTTCCAGACAGGGGTAAGAGAAGGATTGAGGATCTGTGTCTGTGATAAGACCAGGAGCAGCATCATATCTGAAGAGAAGACAGGGCTATTCTTGACTGACAATTCTCGAATCCATTTGGTTTTCATGTTATTTCAGCTGCTGAAAAACGCGGATGGCAGTGTGGGTTGCAATGATGTACACAACCGGACACAGGATGGATTGTTGGATTGTTCCCGATCGACAAAACCAAGTACATACCAATTTCACTAAGCAGCTTCAAGAGAGAGAGAATCCTGTGTAAAACAGAACTATAGCAGTATATCTAAGTAAAACGCATATACATATGTTGGCCATCGTTCAAAATTTTGCAGATGCCCTAATAAATATGGAAAAGCATTAGAAGAAGCAGCATTAGTCCACCATCAGTCTGAATCTAACGTACTGTGTGTATGTATGCCCGTGTGTATTCTTCAGTATTGTGTGTACCCATTAGATTTATCCCCTGGTGGCTTTTAAACTGACTGACTGAAGGCGGAAAAAGAAGACAGAAAAGGAGATGGAAATAAGTAGAGAAGGAGTGGGAGACGCAAAGAGCAGGGAGGGAAGAGAGACAGAGACAGATCAAGATAGATAACAGAGAGAGAGACAGAGACAGATCAAGACAGACGCTGAGAAAAAGAGAGATAAAGAAAGAGAAGAGAGATATGTACAAAGAGGGGAATGAGAGGCTTCCTCTAATTGTTGCCTGGGGGCTTGTTGGGGAGACAGTCCATTACTCAGACCTCACCGACAGGTAACCTACTTAACTCACGCAGCTAAAAATAAAAACTGCTGATGTGTCCAAACCTGCACTCCACCTCCACATCCCTCTACATCCAGCAGCATTTCATTTAACCAGACTGGCCCGACTGGTGAAAGCTGCCACAGGTTCAAAGAGTCAAGAGGTTTTTCCTCTGCAAAAGAACTGACTGGAGACACACTGTAGTCATACAGGAGCAACACTGCTGCATCCACTCGGTCAGACCAGGTTTATTAATAAATCACTGCTGGTTTATAAAATCACTGTCTGCTGTGCTTTACATATATGATTTGTTATGAAGTTATGTTTTGTAAAAATGCAATGCAAAATGCCCATTAAAGAGCACATTAAATCACACTATTGTATAATGTATGGCTTGAACTTCAGATACTTTTACACCATGTTGAGAGTTTACAATAGATCAGTTCTTTTGTCCAACTGACATCTGTCTTTCAAACCAAATTTATTAAAATGTTTTCGTTTAGTCATTAGAAGGTGCAACAAATGGCCTCACATTCATCTGTTAATGTTTAATTTCAAAATGAAAACAATTGTCAACATGTTTTTTTAGATTATTTTGTGGACTTTATGAACCTTTTTTAATAGTGACAGCTAAAGAGGAGGATGGAATGGTAGGG
Source organism: Nibea coibor (assembly GCA_023373845.1). NCBI lineage: Eukaryota > Metazoa > Chordata > Actinopteri > Sciaenidae > Nibea > Nibea coibor. The sequence continues at coordinate 8,872,498 of CM041718.1, read as the reverse complement.
AGAAAGAGGGGAAGGTGGTGGGGGTGACATGCAGCAAAGGGCTAAAGGTCAGAATCAAACCCTGGGCTGCTGGGGTGTCTTTGTACATTGGCCACATCACCTAACAGATGAGCTACCAGGGCATCAAGATACTTGAGTAATTCTTATTGGTCATTTAATGTAAAATTCTTAAAACTGTCTGAATTGCTTATATTTGGCTTGATGGGAACATTATTTTTGGCTCAGGGAAATTCTGAGAGGTGAATTTTTAGATAGTAAACCACTAATAGAATAAAATGATAAAATTAAAAGATAATTGTAAGTTACAGCTCAGCAGCAGCCAAACCTATATGCACACAATAGTGACACAATAAATAGACTTATGTGGATGCTAAACTGAATAAAAATGTCTAGAGGCTGATTTTAAATGACAGCAGTGTGGGTAAGTCTCTGAGCAGCAGGTAAATATTTGAGTAACAATTTCGGTTCTAGTTTCAACGTATGAGAAAGAACAAGCTCCAATGGCTGAAACTAAACTGCTTCTGCTGCAATACTAGTAGAGGAAAGCAGTAAAAGGGCAGATGCTAGATGGGGGATATTTTAAATGTTAATCGCTGCCTTGGGAACTGTGTCTTAATTTATACTAAGCTTGAAGGCAATACGAGCAAACACCTGTCATTTTATGATAAAAACAGTTCATTCAGAGGCTGGTACAGCTGAGCTGTAACCGGAGTGTTCCATGTCAAGTGTGCTCTTGCAGCTGACAGGTTAAATCTTGTGTCCACTTATTGTTTACCTTGCTGGCTATTAGGATCTGTTAGCTTCCCCGCGTCTCTATATGGAGGAAAGCTAAAACCAGGGACCTTAAGGGGCAATGGTCACTCATATGGGGTTAGCTGACATTGGTGACTTGGTGACCTCGGTGAAGTCATGCTGTTCTGCAAGTGTCCACAGTATCAGGTAGACAGGTCAAGTTTTTCCAGTAAAAGAATAGCATGCTGTAGATACACTAGATCTACTTCTACAGTATACTTTGGTACAGTGTCAGGAATCAGTCAGTCTGTCTCTAAACAGGGAAAGAGAGATCACACATTTGTCTTTTTGAGGTTTTCAAGAATTTCTGCATGAATCTTGGTTTCAACATAAGGCATATGAAGCACATACATTCTATGGTCAGAAAGTATGGTCAGAAAAACTATACTCAAGTGTGCTGCACAGCACAAGGTGAATATGTCAACATTTTGCTTCAGAAGTATGAGTCACTCTGTCCATCAACAGCACTGAATCCTTTCAAAATGTCCTTGAGCAAGATAATGAACCACCTACCTGCTCTAACATTCTCAGCCTCTCTGGATTAAAGTGGTAGTTAAATGCTTAAAATGTAAAAATGTAAATGCTGAATCTTAGAGGCCGTTCCTTCTTTCTCCTTATTATGCAATTCTAAAGCAGCGAGCTCTCGAGTTACCCTTCTCTTCTGACAGTGTTATGTAACTCCCGGGTGTGGAAGGGGCCCAAGGGTGCTGGCTGGTGAGCCCCTCGACAGAGAAGCAGCCACGCTTTGCTAAACCGATGAGGCTGGAGCAAAATACGCCGGGTTCAGACAGCCGAACACTCAGAGCCCACTAAGTCCTGAAGTGACAGACCAACCAATCAGAGAGGATGCTGTTAGCCGTTAAACTGCTGGAGGCACCCGTGATGACAGATTGCTGGGTACAAAGTCAAACTGTGTGTACAGAATAATTACAGAGGGAGCCCAGCTAGTCACAAAACCTAAATGTTCTACTTAGCAACTCCAGCAACTGCCACTCATAGGGAAACGTGATCAGAGAAGATCAGCGATTGTTTTGATTGTTAACGCACAATGTTATGTCAGTACACTCTGTTAGGAGGTGAACTGACAATGTATACAGTGAGATTTTTGCAATACTATTTTAACGGAGGCAGATATATCTGGATGTTGCAAATCAGTGCGATGACTGCTTTATAGTCAGTTTGAATTTTTATGATTTCTGATTTCTATTAATGCATTTATTAATTTGCTGGATTAGCCAAAAACAGACTTATTTATTTGTGTCCAGAAAATGTGCGGACAAAGGAAGCTCCACACAGTAATTACTGTCTGTCCTTACTGTGAATGTAGGCATGCACATTGTAAGTAATGTAAATGTAAGTTCCAATCCACTAAACAGGCCTCCCAGTATAGCTTACTGTATCAATATGAATACTATATTGAGTCCAGTTTATCTCTGGACAACAACAAGCAAATACCACTAAATGCATTCATTTGAACACCAGCTGAATGTCTTTATCTACAATACTCTCAACAATGAGAGGCAGCCTGCTGCTGTGTAGAGCTGAAGGCGGAAAACATGAGGGGGGTCACACTAGTGTTAAACCAGCACAGGTTTTTGGGCTGCAGCTACACAAAGATTTTTAGATTTTCGTCCCATTCAAATTATTCAGTGTTTCTTCTCTGGATCTTACTATTGTCAGGGTTAAAAAACATTTTAACATTAATCAGCAATCAAATTCTCTTTGAGCGGTTAACACTTCCCTCAGGCAGGTTTCACAGTAACACACACTCCTAATGCTGATGAGAGAAATCATTACAGTACTTTTACTTTTTACTCATCTCCATACACTGTCAAACCTAATTATTGATTCTATTCTCAGTCAGAAGGCTCCTTTTCTCCTCCTTCTCACCCCGGCCGGGCGGTGGATCAATTGGATAAATTCAATGCTCTTCAACACCATTCCCTCTGATGGGAAAGAGAAAACAAAAGCAAGTGCTGTGCCATCTGAGCCTGGCTTCAGCATGAGTGGAGAGTGGTGCATTATGGGTCACATTAGAGAGCAAAGGCTGTGATGAACCAGCAGGATGGTGTGTTAGAGCACGTCTGTTACAGGGCTGCACCCTGCAGCAATTCCAGGCGAGAGTCCACATGAAGTCACAAAACTGGCTGGAGAAAATTTCTGCTTCAATGCGAAGCACCATTGTTTCTTATTTACGGACGTCTAACACAACTTACACACACTCTCATTACACAACACTGAGTGATGAGAAACACACACAAAAATACATGGTAAGCATAAAAAGGTCAAGGAAGAAGGAAAAAGGACAGCTGGGATTGCAGAGAATGTAAAGTACAGATACGAAAGGATGGAGAAATGACTAGCGAGAGGAAGCATGACACAAGGGGGGAGCGGGATGAGAGTGGTAGCTGAGTGACTGACAGCCAGAATATTAGCAAGCCTCTTCATCTTTTGGATAGACGGCTGCTCCCTCAAAGGAAGGCCAGTATTGAAAGCGACAAACAGGCTGGGTATCACAGAAACGTTCCCAAAAAATCCGAAGTAGGGAAGGAAGTGTCATCTATAAAAAGATATTTATATTATTAATAGTATCATTATTATATTATTTACATTTATTAATGTTTGTTGAATGTTAGATGCTGAATGTTTGCATATTTGACCCTCAGTGGAATTAGGTCCTATACTACTAATACATGACATTAATGTGTCGGATAAAATAAAAATTAAGAAATACAGCCTTGTGTGATACGTTTCCCTTTGTTGATCTGTCGAAGTGTGTGGCTATGAACATAGGTGCTTTTAAGGAGAAAAATGTATACTCAGCACATCTTTCCTCGTAGAGGTAAATATAACATGCTTTCTAGGCAATTTAAAGGTCTGCCATTAATTTCCACTAAGACATCTTCTGGCCTCCTTAAAAAATAATGGTTTCAGGAAGAAAAAAATCCTGAAGCTGGAGAAAGTATAAACTGCCTTCAGTGCTCTCTGTGTAGTCCTAAGATTAAGCTTAAAGTTCCACCTTGGAAATTTAGAGTTTGCAGCTCTGAGGAACATTTAAAAATGTACATCTTCTTAAAAAAAAAAACTCTAAATGCCATATAATGCCAGATAAATGAAGCAAATGGAAAATGTCTTGGTCCTCTTGTGTGGTGCTAATTCTGAAAGTAAGACAGACCATAAACAAAGACTGTACTATAACTTAAGGCTGATGACTGAACTAAAGTCTAGACTCTAGTCACAACACAGTCTGACAGGCGGACGTAATGATGACACCACCCGTCCCTGCTGACACACCTGGCTCTTCCTCATTTCTCTTCATTTTAGTGTAACACAGCAAGATAATCTACTGGTGTGATATTCAGAGGACAGCAGCCCGGTAATTAAAAACCAGCTCCCCCTGAGGTCTTTGTCCTTGGTTGCTGGCGAGGAAGTTTCTAGAGGCTTCCCTGGAGGGTTGACTGTGGTGGTGGGGGGGCAACAGCTGGCTCGCCTGGCAGATTGCAAATTCATCTGTCTCTGTATCGCTGCCGTGGCATTTTAATGGTCCGGCTGGTTCTGCATTTCAATAAGCAGAGTTGAGAGTGCAGTCACAGTGTTCAGGCGAAAGCAAAAGCAAAATTTCTCATTTTGCTTGCAGTGAAACTGGTGACAAGCAAGCAGATTGGAGAAAACACTTGACACACCAGAGAACGGAAGTGCAACAGAACTTTTAAAGGATTAACATCAGTTTAGATTGCCAGAAAATTAATAAAAAATATTATTGACAACTGATTAAGTAATTTTTTTAGGAGAATTGATAAATGTTAGCTCATTAAATCTTCATGAAGGCAGGGCATCATGTCATTGGCTCACTAGTCAACTAGATGCTCAAATACCCAAATAATACAAATATAATGCTAAGAGCCTGACTGGAAGGGGCTCCCCTTTCGACCAGTTTATATTGCCCAGTTAGTTTTGTTGTTTCATTTGAATGTCTTTAGGTTTTAGACAGTTGGTGAGAACAAAAAAACATTGATGAGCATTCTTAACTTTAAAAAAAATAATAAATGAAAAGATTGATGAGTCATTAGTTGCAGCCCATGGATTTTCAATAAGGACAACATGATGACAAAGTTACTAATTGAATTTTGGTCCACAAACTTTAACACCACCTCATCCTGTTAACATTGATGCTGTGCCACTCTCTCTACATTTGGCACTTTGCACAGACTTTTCCAGTATTAATGGCACTTTCCCGAGTTCCATTTAAATGTCGTATTACAGTTCATACACTGCACTACCGGTATTACTATGTTATATATTAGTACTACATGTACCAAGTGCAGCAGCCTTTGAAATTCTGGACGCCTTTGCAAAGTGATTAAAAAAAATAGTGAAGTACACAAAAGGTAATGTGAAAAACATGCTGTACTGTTCCAACCTGCATTTGGAGCAGGATGTGGTGCCCTCCTCTCTCTTATAAACACACACTCAGACACACATATGCACAAACACACACATAGCATCATTGAGGTCAGTGGATAAAGTGCATCCCCCCCAAACATCTGACATTTTCTGGTTGCGGTTTTACTGCAGGACATGATCTGAGTCTCTGTTATGTGGGAACATAAGACCCTGAGGGATAACAGAGGTGGAGGAAGTGGACGGTCAGACACTCAGCAGGTTGGTCTGTGAGAGTAAAGTTAAGTGAATTGTTGCATGTGTAGATGGCTCTTTGTTCTTTTCAATTCACTTGTTACTTGTGTGAAACAAACAGCCTGTAGTACAGTACAGAGATGCAGACACACACACACACACAGATCAACACGTATGGATTTAGACTTCCTTTTGTGCCTACATTTTTCTTCCCCTGCATCTTCAAAATAAAAGTGCATATGAATGATTAATGAAGAGGATGCTATTTTGGAGCCAATGTTAACATCCATTTTAATTGCACCCTATTTATAAACTTCAAATAAACTCTCAGAAACCATGTTGCTTCTTCAGCTCAGGGTTTCCATAGCGACACGGTGCCTCTTAAGTCCTGATGTTCAGTTAGGAAGAACCAGGGAGACAATAGAGACACTGTAAACGGGGGTGTAGTAGTGGATAGCTGGCAGTCTCATCAGTCATTATATACACCAACTGACAGTACAGCTTATCAGAAAACAAGTATGAAACAGTTTTGGAGAAAAATGCTAGTGACTGAAATTCAGTTCATTTTTATTTTCAGTTTTTAGTGCTAACATACATTACACTATATGTACACAGAGTGGGAAACACTGCCTTTGTAAAAATGGTACCAAAACATTCATTCAAATTCATTCATTAATACTTAATTTTAAAGGGTGACCTGCACGTCTTTGTCACTAATGTGAAAGCGTGTTTTACACAGAAATATTGATGCTGGCGTCCTACATTGCAGCCTCACATATAAACAAAACAACTTTCACATTCACAAGGTACTGTAGTAAACCGAATATGAATTAATATTGCCTAGTAAAAACAGGCTGCTTCTTGGCTATGTATACACTGCTAAAGCTTTGTTATACACTTTTTTGTTAGTCCATTTTTGGCAATGATTTCACCTTTTGTGTTGAAGATGAAATTCAGTAATGATGTATATTTTCCCCCTATTATTCCCCCCAACTATTGCAGCTGGTTTACCAACTAAATTTAGCCACAGACTAACTGACTGACTGGTCACACAGCCCAGCAAACAAAAAACACCAGACACAGCTACTATTTTTCCCCCCATTCATTCACTCCCCTCCTTCCACCTTGGCAACAGTAGCAAAGCTAAATGCCACAGAGGAAGAACTAGCCATATCAACGATGGCCTGAGGCGAGCTGCTGGACCATCACTACTAAATAACTGCCTAACACAGTCAGGTCTGGTGCGCTACTGCCTCTGGATAGAGGAGAGAGAAAAAAAGAAGAGCAAAAGATGGGAGGTAGGAGGAGGAAGGAAATATGCTAAGGAGCCAAGGGGGTAATTTGACTGTCTTATGGTATTTAATTCAGCTAAAATGCCCTGAGAGAAAATTAGAGAAATTGACTGTACATCTGCTGGCAGAGCTTCAGTATCTGAGTTCTGCTGGGAGGTTAACAGTAAAAAACAGCTTTGTCCTCCACTGTCCGTCAAGGGGCTTGTCTTTGTCCTCTATGTAAGAATAGAGCGAGCAGAGAGCAGAATATTGGTGCAAAATAAGCTAAATCACATTCTAATTTGATGAAAGGATGAAGAGAAAAGTAAGTTTAAAAAAGTCATTTAGATGTTCCCCACGTACAGTAGTCAAGAAAGTGGACTGATGGTGTTCCAAAGCGAATGTGTTAATGAGCTCCATTCTGTCACAATAAAATCCTTTTCGAACAGGAGAAAGAATGTCTGCAGGTCAAAGTGCCAGATGTGGCGAGCTCAGTTGTCTGACAATGTCGACCATGGAAGAGAAAAGAGGAGGATCCATCACAGTCTGAAACAGACCAGAAATGGAGGGATTTTTTTTTGCACATGAAAGCACAATATTGATGTCACTCCTCATTACTCAAAAGGCAGCAACAAAAGTTTCATTGAGTTAACTCATATTATTAAATTAGTTGTATAATATATTATAACTTTAATATAACTGAGTTTTCAAACAGTAAAGAAAATCAAAGAAAACAGCACTTTTTTAAAATTCCAATTTGATTTTGAATGTTGCTTATTTGCGTTAATGATAAAAGCTTGGTGTTAAATTCTTAGTGCTTCTCATCGTGAGGCATGGAGAGGCTGGGAAGGTGGAGGACAGAGGTGGTATTGTAGATCATTGCTGGCAGTTTATCATCATAATGATTATCACACTGGTTAAATGAATCAATAACTAGTTGCTGAGATCAGTTTCTATAATGTGGTTGTTGTCGGTCTACGCTGTATTTCAGTGTTGTCAGAGTCTTCTTTAATATTTCAGTTTTACTTTTTAAATATGTAATATTTAATGTAATACTTTAGCACTGTATGAGACAACTAAGCCAACGACATTATTAGCTGCTTTAAAAACAGTAATTTATGTATGAAGAGCTATTTTATTAAACCACCTTGTTGATATATTTACCATAAATGTGGCCATTATGACTATGCAATAATGAAGTTTGCAGGAGTCCACTGTCTGTGGCTATTTTCAGTCAAAATATAAAAGGTTACAATTATTCATGTAAAATTCATGTTCAATTGGAAAGCTGTGGGAGGTTTCCTCATTCAGCATATGTTCTCCTCATTTACCTGAATTTCTATGATGGAGGTGGTGAGTGCACAGTTAGCACGATACCCTAGAGTCACAATGGCAGCATAATGGCCATTATGGGAAATACAGCAGGTTGAAATTTACCAGTTTTCCCCTTATAGGTGGCAAACACGACAAATATTCCTTGTCATGTTAAAAATAACCAATGCAAACTTATTAGCATAGAAAATTCTTTCTGAGCAGGCAGACAGAAGCATTACCGGCCAAATCAGCAACTTGGCCAATGTGGTCCCATCACAGACCAACCCTGAACTAAATTGGTTTTCATAGTTGCCGCTAGTCAGAGAGATGTTATGGTGCTCAAAGGCAAGGTGGGATTTCACAAAGTGGTTTCTTGGCTGTGGAGTCAGCATTACAAAAAAAAAAAAAAAAAAAGCGATGATGCAAGAGAGACTAAAAGGACAATCAGTGAAAACTTGCAGAATCTGACTTTTCAAACTCAAAGTAGAATCCTGAGCATTGCTTGAAACCAGTGAAACCGATGTGGTCATTTAAGAGAGTCGAAGCACTTAGAGAAGATGGAAGAGAAAGTCAGTCAAGTGGCCCCTGATGGATAGAAGACCAGCCTATGGCAATCATCAGGTCCAAAGGTGAAATGGAAGTACTGAACTCTAAAAAGCAGTTGATGAAGACTTCCTGTGATTCCACATTTTAGGCATTTTCTAATGTTCCTATCAAAGACACCCTGCAATGAATGGGCAGGTAAGTGCTCCATTTATTTCTCTAGGACACTTTGACAGGATTCAGGTCCACTATGGAGATTGAACTTAAACCATTTTGTTACTGGATGGACAATGTAACCTCTTAGCAATAATGGCAATTAGAGAAACGGTGACATTTATAAAATAGAAGAGACCGTGTTATGATGAAATGTCAAGCCTCTACTGTGCGCTCTGCTGAAAGGCTCTTACACTATTCTCATGAAACTGCAGGTACTTTCTGCAGCATCACTGTGTGTTTCCATGATCAATGACTATATTTACTATGCATTACAGCAAGCTCAAATTACACAGTACCCATTATCGACTTACAAGTGAGTGATACTGACTGAAATCTAAGCAGCTTTGAGTTTGATTCTCCACGGATGTTGAATGCAACAGCCTGATGTTTTTCTTTGAGTCTGTAACTTTTGTTGGTAATGGAAAATAATGAGGATTGTGTTTTATTCCTAGGTAAGCACTGCTTCACCTCATAACCAAGAAGTGCAACTAAAATCCAGACTAGATTTGGATATTCTAATTCTGACTAAAAATGTTGAGACACTTTTCCACAAACCACTGTTCACAAAATGAAATGAAATGTTTTTTTTGGATTTGGTTTGTTAAACTGCCAAGTTTCTAGCAAAGATGGCATCAAACACAGCGGTGAGACAATCCAGATGTTCATGAAGAAATACCAGCACACTACTACCACACCAGGTTTATAACTAGAGAATCCCTCTTAACTGACTCATTTTAACAGAGACATTAAAGTCACATAACCAATGCAAGACTATAAATATGTTTATCACTGCACATTACACATTGTATGAGCACACAATCAGCTTTGCCTAGATCAACACCTGTCAGCTCGCCATAGCCTCAGGCTACATTTTTAACGACTGACAAAAGGCCATGCAACATGTATGAGGGTGTGTTGATTGATGGCGTGTGCGCGTTGAGCGTGTCCTCCTTATACCATCAAAGGCTTTTGATGGGCGCCGCATGGCTCCACCATTAGCACAAAGAGGCAGGAACTGGCTTCCCCTCCAATTATGACTTCCCCACCTCAAAAGATGGTCAGGTGGTCCTTTCTCAATTAGGGCGGAAAGAGGAGGAGGAAAGTGGCAGGGTAGAAAGGAAAGGGGAAGTGAGGAGAGTGCTGCCATTCGTGGGAATAAAAGGGAATTCCTGATATAGTGTGAGTTATGAATATTGAGCAGGCTTGGACCAGAAAGATGCTCTTGGTTGACTGAATAGTTACTGTGGATGAATTGCTTTCTGATTTTTTGTGCCAAAACATCAAGACATCAAACATAAGAGACAAAGGTAAAGCATCCAAAAATAAGCATGAAACTGCTTATATCTGCCTACTTTTTGCTTGCCATCATTTTTCTCTTGCTCCTTCCTTCTTTTTCTCATCCCACCTATAGTGCCCCGTACCTCTCCGTTTCTCCCATAAGCCTCATTTTCTCCATCACCTTGCTCTATCCATTTACTCTATTCAGCCACTTCACCTATCCTGCCATCTTTTCCTTCTCCTCTCTGTGTCCTCACTGAACTACTCGGTGAAGACAGTGGAGTTATGGCCATTTCGAAGCTCGCCTACAGTCAACGTGAGGACATGAATTTTAAAGGCCACACAGAGAGGACATGATGGTGTGCTTTAAATAAAAGAAAGGCTACCACAGTTGTCACCTAGCAAATGCCACCTAATCAGCCACTGTCTGTAAATGAAGAGACCAACATCTAAAAATTTTATCTTTGTTTTGTTTGTTTCCACATTTGTTGCAAAGTATCCACTGTTGTGCCATATCTGCGGTGTATTTGTTTGAAAAGTTTGCTGAAGTTAGGTAAAGAATAGGAATCTGCGATTGATATCTGTCTCTGCCTGTACACATGAAGCCCAAAACTCATCGTAACTAAGCTGGGAAGACAAAATAAAAAAAAGATTTACATTATTCAGGCACACATGCCTAGCTGAGATCATTACTGTACAACTTCATCTCACAGGTAACTGGTATTGTAGATCACACAATCTTGTACATAATAACAATGTTTGCTGAAGCAGGAAGCTAAGTGCACTCTTCCCATCAAGTTAAGGGATTCAAGCTGGCAGCCACATGGTTACAAACCCACATCTGCACTCTCTACATTACACCTTAAAATAGATGATGAGCAGAGGAAATATGAGGGTGACTCTGGAGAGCTCGTCCGGTTATGAATAAAAGTCGTCTAACTGGCGATTGTTGCTACAGAAAAGCACACATTTCACAAAAGCAACCACACAGATGTGAATGTATACTATTTTTACCTTTATTGGGTTGGCAGCAACAACAAAACCATAGCCTTTGACAAAATTTCAAAATAAAAAAATAGATACTGTGTAATTTAACACACTCTGCCTCCTATTCAAAACATCAGCAGCCTAGTTAATTTAACACAAATGGGTGCGCCATACCTTAGTCAGAATTTGTCTGATTTTTTTTGGCTGTACAGCAGATTAAAAACAGACACACACACACTTTATATACAGTATACTCATATACAGTATATTGTGTAAAGTTTAAATATAACTTAATAAATGAATACATATTATTCTGTAATTAATTAAACTCTCCGATCAATGCACTTGAAAGTAAGACAACTTGTTTAAACAAGATAACAGTTTTGATTTTCTACCACTTCAGTTTGGTCAGTGTAATACAGACATATATAAACCATTTATTTTTTTAAATATTCATTCAGTGACTCTTGGATTTTTGAAACCTCGAGCCAAGACACGCATTTCACATAACCCACTACAAAAAGCCCACTAAAGGAAATAGTTGTGCAACTTCTGACCAAATACTGTAATCTCCACTTGAATTGAATATTCCAACTTTTATCATTATTATTATTATATGATAAGAACAGAGCTATTTTATTTTAGCCGATTACAGAATTTTGCATTTTCTTGTTTTATATGTTGCTGTTGTTTGTCACCACACTGTGAAGATAATACAGCACTAACTCAGATCCTATTAATTTCTCTACTACCCGACTGCACTATGCTCCAGGAGCACAAAAGCACAAGCTATCAAAATTTAAAAAATATTATCATAAGTCTAGTATTTGACACGACTATGCTGTGGTTTCCTACTGTTAGTCCTCATATATGCCAGGTCATGTGGCTATAGAAGGGAATTCACAAGACATAGAAAAATCTGCCGTCTCCTCTTATCTTACAGATACAATGTAGACGTCAGATAGTAGAACATGTACCCACTTAAAGGCAGAATTCAGATCAACGGTGATTAATGAATGACCCATTCTTGGTTCAAGTAGAAACCCCTCTGAACTTCTCTCGAAGTCAGCAAAAACTAAATCCAATGACAATGTACCTTCAGATGTGTACATGGTCACAAGATATGTTCATGTAGTTGGAAAATGTTTTTTAAAAGTGCAGCATGTCCATGTAACAATAACCACTTCTCAACGTCTTTTTTTTTCCACTTTTCCTACAAAATACATCTTTAGGCACGTATACAGAACAATCTGTAATGCATTAAAGCTGCATAAAGCAATATTTTTTATTAACACTGAATCAAACAATTCCTGATTATGAATGTCGAACCAACAAAACCAAAACAATGCAAGCACATATGTATAATCCATTCCTAGCTTGATTATTTCAAGTTGACTGTAGGCTCCCTGCCTTTATATGAAACTGCAGAGAGCAAAAGTAAATGAGTGGCTGGTATAGAAAGTAGACTAAGCAGATGAACCAAAACAGAAAAAAAATTGTTGGTGATGTTGGTTTACCAAATCTCTGTTAAAAAATCCAAAAGAATTACTTACATTCATCAGGTGGCCAGAAAGACCCTGGAATTAAATACTCATGTAGCTCTGCTGGATGTATAAGTAGCAAAGTGCTTGCTAACATGCCACTAAATATAATAAGCTAAAAGGCTTATTATATTAGAGTCTTTCTGCCCCTAGTAGTGAAAATCATCACTTCATGCAGCTTTAAAATGAGGAATGACTTACACAGAGTACTGTAAAGCAGCATAGAATGCAGTTACAAAATCAAGAGCTGGGTTTGCTGTGTCACTTGGTTACCAGCATGGACATATATACGTTAGAAGCAAGGTCGAAACCACAGATGACATTAGAACATGAGCAAATTGGGAAATCAGTATAAGTCACTGGCTATAGTACATGGCTGTATTCATGTGACATGAATCATGTGTTGACACTTATCAAGGGAATGTACAAGGTAAATTGACTGGAATGACATTACTACTATGCTGTTTTGAAGGATGAGAATCGAAACCAAAGGCAGTCTCTAGGTTTCTTATCAACACAATACCTTTGTATATCAAAAGCCCCAGACCGGGAAACAGTCTTCAAATTTTACCAAACTGGAATGTGCACATTAAGTCTGGAAAACATTCAGGCCTGTAGTTTGAGGGCAGTAACATTTAACATGTTTATCAGCAACAGAATTGGTACAGCTGAAAGAGAATGGGCCAAATTAAAAGTAATGAGGATTGTCCGGCCAGTAGTTTAACAAACCACCACAAGATGAGCTACTGATAGCCTTAAACCCATAACACAACTAAGCATGTAATTTCAGAGCAGTTAAGTTATAACCTCACAGCGACCTCCAGACAGATCAGATCACATTAACCCGAGCCCGTCCACTCCTGCTTGGAAATGAAATCCACTACAAACTTCAGGAGCTATAACCAAGTCAATGATGTAAAAACGCCTAAAACCAGGCTGCATCCTCAGGTCTGTTCTGCCACCTCTATCACTTTTTGTACCTACTCAGCCAAGTTTGTGAGTGGGTTAAAAGCAACAACCAGGATCTAAAAATAAGGATATCCTCAAGACAGCTCATTCACAGAATTTGGTTTCTGAAGTAAAATGTTACAAATTTAACTTCCTTTTGTTCTATAAATAATATACAATTTAGAACTAGATAATAGCACTTTATTTTGCAAATTCCTTACACAGGGAAAGAAGGATGTAATATTTAATCACTTGTTAAAACGGCTGTCACAAACACCTATGCATCCGAATATTCATAACAGCAATATCAGGAAAGCCACACCAATGATGGGAATCTTGGCACTGATAGTCCATTTTATAAAGATATATAAAGGGTGGTCCTTGGGATAAAATTCTGTACTGGATGTTTGCTGAGAACTTCAGTTTACTGTCCTCGATATAGAGACCTCAGTGTCAACCCGACTCAACCTTTGAATTCTGAAAATAAAGTGCTTTTTGGTAGGGGTGCGCCAATAAATTGGTGACCAACCATAATTGGTTAATATTTAAATTGGAAAACTGTGGAAGCAGCATGTCATTCATGGAAAATCTGATGCAGGTTCAGACTGTAAATGCATTGAGCCATCAACATTATGGATTGGTAATTAAGCAAAGTCAGAGAAAAACTTATTAATTTAGGTTTTGGAGGGTTTAATGCTTTTACAAGTTTAGATAGTTTCCTTGGTCTAATGATGTAATGATGTGATGTATGTTTTGGGTTAGGGTTACTATCTACATGGAGCTATGTTGTAGTTTTACCATATTTTGCAGAAGGTCTAAGTAAACAACTTTATCAAAATTGTTGGGTCAGTGATTATAGCCAGTCATTCTAATAGAAAAAGAGCGACAGAACATGTGACCAGTACATAATTTTTTTGGAATCTGTCCCCACACTATATTTACAGAGTCATCAGAAAATACTTAATTGGAAACGGACTGCTCACTCCTCAGAAAACAGTCAAGGCCATACATCATCTGGTATTTATCTGGTATTAATCTGGTATTTATGTTGTAAATGTCACTGTGTGTTTATTCAGTTAAAAAGGCAAATATCCATTTATAACCTTTGAACAGATTTGTGAGCGCAAGTATAGTAAGTGTAGGTTAGCTTGTCTCTGCTAATGACAGTAATAGAAAGTACAAAGACACCGAATATAAGGTTGATCCATTTTACAACCACAAACAATTTTTTAACAGGCATGAAATATGTAGTCACATTTAATGTCTGAAGAAATATTTGTGAATCTTTTGCAGTTTACAATTTTTGTCTTCCCACTATGTGTGTCCTGAATGATGACATAAATTGAGATATAAAGGCTATGAAAGCCACAGGGAGCCTACGTTTTATGTGATCCACAGCTAAGTCACATACTATAGAATAAAAGCCATCACAGAGTGCCTGTCTCATTAAAACTCTCTGTTTAGACACTGCACCCATCTCATTGAAAAGCTTGTAATGCAATAAACCATAGTTTATTGTGACCAAGGCAATGTCACTAGTGTCAGATGACAGGCTGAAACAACAGAAACTGTTTTCTGCTTTGTTGAGCCCTGCCAGTTTAAGTGAAAGTTAACTAGCTGCTATGCTTGTTAAGATGTTTGATGATTCCAGGACAATCCTCGTCCTGTAAAAGTAATTCCTTCAGATGGAGCATGAGTTTGCCCTCTTCCTTGGTTTAGGCTCCCCAAAGTCCCTGTCATCTGCCGCACAGTGGCTAAAGGAGCACATTGTCTGTGAGAGCCTACGCATCCCCAGTCGGAACACACTATTAGACAGGCTGTAGATGACACAGTTGCAAAAGCTGTTGCTGATGGCCAGCCAGGTGGTGATGAAGGAGAGGGCAGGGCTATCCAGCACATGGGAGCTCTCGAGCAGGAAGTAGATTATGTAGGGCAGCCAAAGCATATAGAAAACACTGGTGATGCGGAAGAGCACCATCGCATAGCGACGATCTGGCCCATGCCCACCGTGATGCCCACCGCCACCCCCATCACCAGCCTCCATCTCCTGGCTGGGGAAACGTGCCCGCCGTTCACTGATCTCTCTGTTGTGTTGCTGGCAAATGCGAAAGATGTGATAATAGGTAAAGCAAACCACAAGTGCAGCAGGTGCATACAGCAAACACACCACAAAGCCTGTAAAGAGGGCAGAGGTGGGCCAAGAGTGAGCGCACCACTCAAAAATGTCCCCATGATATCCTGGCTTACCCCACCCAAAGAAGGAGGGCAGGAAAACCAGGCTGGAGTAGACCCAGATTAGGGTGATGCATCCTCGTAGCCGACATGGCGTCACCAGTTGGTTATAAGATAGTGGTTTAGTTATGGCCAAGTAACGGTCCACACTGATACAGGCCAAACAGGCCATTGAAACGCTCTTCAGAACAGAGATGACATAGCTGAAGACTTGGCATGTGATGGGCTCCTGGACACCTGCTGGGTAGTGGAGCAGAGACAGGGTAGGTACCAGACAGCTAAGACCTACCAGCAGGTCAGCGTAGGCCATGGTCTGGATGAAGTAGCTGGTGGTGTAGTGGTGTAGCAAAGGGGCACAGTGGAACACAAAGATCACCGTTAAGTTTCCTGCAATAATGAGCACAGTCAGAAGTACGATGACGGCAGTCTCCAGGACGCAAGCCTCTAGGCCTTCATTCAGTCCCCAGCCCAAGGGACATGAGTGGTTGGAGGCCCTGCCAGGAAAGGAGTCTCCATGGCTGCTGTTGGCAGTGAGCACCGGGTCCGTTGTCAGTTCAGACTGGTTCATTGTTCTGGGTGCTATCCAGGTGGGTCAGGTTTGTGGTGTGCCACCCATAAGGCAGCTGGCCTGAAACTGGAGAACTGTCTGCCCCCCACCCACTCTACATCAGGTGTCTGCAGCTTCCCTCAGTTAATGGAGCTCAATACTCTCTCTAGCACACTCTCTCTTTCACTTTACTCTCACATAGCTGGGTTTCAGTCAAATGAACACTGACTGGAGGAAAATCAATACAGCCTCTGGGAGGGTAGGACAACCCGTTTAGCTCTCCTTTTCCAATCACTCATGGTTAGTGAAAGTAGTGGGTAGGTAACAGTCAGAAGAAGAGGGAAAAAAAGCTGTATTCCTTCAGTAAACCTATAGCAGGGTAGCATTAGAGCTGCGGCAGGCATCTATCCCAAAGGCGTATTTCCCTGCCAGTCTGTGGCCTCATCTCCTGATTCTAATGAGGGTTGCCACCAGGAAGCTGAGGGCACAAGCTGTCCTTACAAGGGCATGGAGCATAGAAGACGCAAGGTAGGAAACCATATGAAGTGGTTAAAGCATGAGGCAAAGCACAATGCTCTTCTTTTTTGACAGATTCTTACAGGAGATCAAATAAGTACACAGCATATGGCTCCTATTTCAGCCCAAGAGATCAGATTAAATTGACTGAGTGCAGTTACCTTTCAATAAATACATTTTAGGCAACCACTGCTTAGGGGAACACAGAAACTGCTTCTTAGGAGTCTCTCTTAGCATATACCAAAGTCTGGAGAAGAAAATTACATACATCTCTGAGAATCAACCCTTCAGGTCAATCCAAAGTTTCATTGGTGCTACTGTGTTTACTACGTATCTGCAGGCTTCCCTTATTTTGGTGGTCCTCTGGTCATTGTCTGGAGCCCATGTATGCCCGGCTATTGTCTGAATCAAAACACAGACACAGGCTAGAACAACATGGGGATCTCCGCAGGAGATAATGTCACAGCTCTCTCAGCACACATGGCGCTGGGGGGGGGGAAAATGTGTTTACAAGGCATCCCTAGGCAGAATGATGTAAAAAACCAAGTGCATAAAATGTCTGGATGACTTCTGCCATTAAAGTGATCAAAACTTCAAATCAAAATGCAAACTTGCCTCTCAGTGTTCTGGACTGCAAGTCGCGAAAGACAAACAAATGTAAAAGTCTTGTAGCTGATGAAAGTGTTGAATGTCAGACTCCCATGCGGGCAAGTGGAAGGACTCTCTTGGAGCAATGAGAGGCCAGCTGAATAACTCAGTGCTCCACTCACTTCGACTCCTCAGCAATCCTGTGACAGACACTTGCAGATGTGGGGGTGTGAAGATCAATCTGCAGTCCACTTATGTATCCCATATACTTGTTACTTGCATTTTTGTTATGACATTCTCAAGCATTGGCAGGGGAGCCGCCGCGCCTCCTCCTCAAGTGCTTAATGTAACCGTGGATTTTCTAACTTGCCTTAGTCCTTGAAATATAAGCTCTGTTTAGTTGTAGAGATATGGGGTCCTACAACTCCTCTCTCAGTATGTCTTTCGCCCTGAACAAAACACTGGCAGCACAACAAAAGGGGAATCCACTCTAGAAACATTAAGAAAAGACCAAGTCCTAGTCCGAGTCCCAGTTTTAAGCACTGTCCTCTGCAACCGTCCCCCTTTTAATTCCGTCAAACAGGACAAACCATGTTTTTAATAAATAAATCCTTAGATCCTGGCATACAGAAAGAGATGAATGCAATGCATCTGTCAAAAGCAGCAAGTAAAAAGCAAGAAAAAAAAAAGATGACTGCGCTGATGGAAATGAATTAAATCTGCAGCGAGGGAAGCGAGGGGACGAAGAGTCCCTCAGCCCTGGTGCAGTGAGAAGGAGAGATGCTGTGACTGGCTTACACTTCCCTCCCTCCCTCTCCACACAATGTCTCTAGCTTGCACACTCAATCTCTCTCTCTTTCCACACACACACACAGACACACACATACACACACAGACACACACACATGAACCCTCCCTCTTTCTCGCTCTCTCTCTCTCTCTCTCTCTCTCTCTCTCTCTCCCTCAGCTTCTCGCTCATTGCCCCGCCTCCTCCCATCCCAGCTGCACCTGAGGCTCCCTGCCACATTATTCTGTGTCTCACACTGGCTTTTTCCCAGAGGTAAATTTGGATACATTTCCTATTTACATATTACTTATCTCTCACAGTCTGTTTTCGATTAACTAAAGAGCCCCCCCACTCCTCTTTTCAATCTCCTTTTTCCATACATCTATTTATACACACACACACACACACACACACACACACACTATTTCATTCATGCATGCATGCAACAACTAACAGCACTGAAAATATAACATGCAATAAAACATTACAGCAAGATGTAGCAAAATATACATTTCATGACATGAGGAAAAGGCAGTGCCTGTTGGTGTCAACGGTCACCTGCCTCAGCTTGACACTTTCTTAAACACATTACATAATATAATGTGCACATTAACCCATGAAAGATTTTGGACGGCTAATCCTAGTAAAATGTCTTTTACTGGATACTTTACTTTTTTCCTTATTTAACCAACAGCTTAGCACAGTTATGTCAGTCCCTTAGTTACAGTTGCCCAGCATTGCCGACAGTTGGGAGCATCCTCTGGCCAGCAGATGATAAAGAGGATCGAGTGACAGCGAATTGGCTGAGCAGAATGACAAGAAAGACAGAATGGAAAAAAAAACTGTCAAGCATCATGGCTGGGCAGGAGAATCTTTCAAAAAAGAAAATTCAGTGCAACTTTGTCAACATTATTGTTTTTTTAAGAACTACTAGAGCTTTTTGGAGACAATGTGGATTGTCTGGCTGAAAGCTGGATGGAAAATGTCTACTTTGGAAAAAGACACTGCACCTGGACTCTTCCAGGAAGAGTTGAGTGCTTTGATTTGGGAAAAAAAAATGTTTGAACAGAGCAAACATGTCAAGAACTACACCAATCACACGAGACGTGGCGTTTTACTACTAATCAACGAAAGTCCATTATTGTTGAACATTTAAAAGCTGCACTCTGCAATTTTTAATGGAAAATATGATAGCATAGTATCGTGTTTCATCAAATCCACAGAGAAAGTTACAGAGCAAAAGCAAATTTAAGGTAGTCAAGAGTCATTCACAGACGATGGCTAAACATAGACCTGACTGAGTGTCCTTGAGAAAGATGTGATACCATTTAAGAATATTAGGGGGCATGCAGCCAATCTAATTCTTTGACACGCCACCTGTTTATGACACGTTTATGTTTGTGTTAATGATGAGCTTTAACTATGGAAGCATGGAGTGGAATAACTTAAAATGGCAGTTACATCTTGGTTTAATAATTTTGTTATTAGACAAACAATTTTCTTTCTAATCTATGCAGTTCAGGTTAAGCTAAAATATATTTTACTAACATTAAAAAAAGGATATTCAAACTTTGGATTTCTGTTTTTTTGTTTATAGTTTTTCCAGCTTGTCAACAAGATTAATTTATATCAATAAACATGAGTTCAAGTTCATTCTGAGAAATAATAAAAGCATTACTTTTTGCCTGATGATTTTACAATAATGCTTAAACCATAATGTTGCAGTCCGTGTCAATTTGTATTAGAGTACGTACTGTCGCATGTAGCTGCACTCGTAAATATGATGAACGATCATTACTTCATCAGTATAATCAGGATATCATTACAATATTAACTTGTAACTTGTGATTTTAGTGATGTGAAATAAGTTTTAATTCAGTGTTTCATACAATGTGATTCTGCTATACAGAATGATGGCTCTTTAATTGTCATGGAGACTAACTGTCGTGGAGACCAACTATTCGTCGAGCACCTATGTTGGTTGATTTGGTCATTCAAGAGAAACAGTGTGATGGAAAAAGAGCGAGAGGGGTCAAAGAGTAACTAAAAATAAAAAGAGACAAAGTGAAGACTAAAAAAAGTTCAGGCAGACAGCTCTGCTGTCACTATGGAAGGAGCCAGTCAATGGGGATCACTCACCACAGTGCTCTTTACCTTTGGAGGTGGACACTGATGAAAAACACGACCAGAAGGCCACCGTTAATAATTCATTCTGCTCCAAAACAAAGCCAGCGGGGCCACTTGGAAACAAAGGTGGAGGCTGATTCACCTTTCACTGCTTCCCAGCATCCCACCCTCCTCCACCCCCCTGGGCTCCTGCCGTTCCAGTCATAACAGCAATGTGTTAGCATCTACATTAAAACATATTTACCCACAGAAGAGTACAGTAAGAAAAGAGGCACGGGATTCACCATATTGTTTAAGGACCTTTTACCACAAAAATGTGAGTACGTAACGAAGTGAGGTAAAGTTAAAAAAAAAAGAGAGCGTGGAAGAGAAATGCTCTGATTCACAGTTGATAGATGACTGCAGTAATTATGTAAATAATTCCACATATTTATAACGTGCAAGCTTCCCTCCTGTCAAGAGATATTATATCATGAGTCCTTGTTCAATGATCCAAATGACCAGTGGATGTCACACCAATGTTTTGTTTTGTTTTTGTTTTGCAACTGCTTGTGCGATGTTTGCCAAATTGTGCCTGAAGACTCTCCAGTATGTGAGCTTAGAGATTAGAATGTGTGACAGTATTTTGAAGGCGTTTCTAATGTATTGTTGTTTGCCTGAATGAGGTGCTTCGGCTTCGAATGGCTGACTGGTTTACACACTGTTGTTTGGGTTGATTGGTTATAGAGGAATTTAAGGTCATTTAATTTGCCTGAAGGGTAAAATGTAAATGTAGTTGCTTTCGGTAGCTCCGATCACTCACAACTCTGTCTGGGGGTTGGGATGTTGAGGGATAGGTGGTTAGTGGGGCAGATTAGAGCGGGTTCACTGCCTGGATACAAATATTCAGTGAGCACCATCAACAGACCAACACTAAACCAGCTTAGCAGGCAGAAACCAGTATTTATATTTATCAACAGTGGGCCGAGCTTTGTCTGGGTTCACTTTCAAGGTTGAAGGCACTAAAGAAAAAGAACCTGAAACACTGAGAAAATTAGTAGTCGCTGGTTGTCATGAAAAACTGCATTGGAAGTTAAGATGTCATAGATTAGATTAAAAAAATCAAGTCCTAGTTTCCATGTGGATGAGCCTGTACCTAGACCTTCTGTCTCTATTTGCTCTCTGGTATCCTGGGGTATAAAGAATCACAGACGAGCATGGACAACACAAGTATACTGTGCGCCCTTTACTGAAATGCCATCACTGTATGTTAAAATTTTGCAATCACCGCTCCTGTGGACAGCTAAAGTGAAGTTAGTCTTGTAGGGCAGGTGTGATTTCACAGGGAGTTATGATCATTATTTTAGAAAACAAATGAGACACAGTGGGGGGGGGGGGGGGGGTGCTCACAGCAAGTGATAAAACAAAGTAACAGTTCACATTAATCACATTTTAAATGTTCAGTACCCTTAACTGAAAAAAAAAATATCTCTACCATATTCACCTCTAGCACAATGTCAGCATCTATACAGCATAAATTGGGATTGCTGCAGTTGAATGGTAAAGAGACGCTAAAGGTCAAAGACAGGGAGCCCACTGAAATCACCATCTATCATCTTCATTTAATCTCACACCACATGGCGATGAAGACCTGTCTGACCGCTCAGGTTGAGATATTTATATTCATTATTCTGTAGCTCTGTATTGTCCTTGCACCATGTAGGTCACGATGTAATGCACATCTCTTCTGTCATCAGAACAGGTGAATGTAAACAATAAGTCTTCGTACATTCACCTTTTTTTGTCCATGAAAAACAAATTGATCTTTTTTTGATAAATGTATAAAATGCAGGTCAAGGCTGCATTTTGTATTTACCACTGACACATAGGCAATACTTTTCTCATACAGAAACATTAAGTAGTCTTACTTAGTCATCTAGTGGTCTGCTGTACGCATTATGGGACACATGATTGCTGTATATTCAGGGGTGTGCAGTACTATGGTGTTGATTATATGAAACGTCTGTTCTGTTCTTTCAACCCGGAGTACTTTTTAGATTCCTCTTGCTTAAACTGCAAATAAATCACTATAAATTACTTCTATACCCTTTTTGGACAAACCATTTCTAAAATGCACTTGACTCCTAAATGTAAATGTTAATGACACTGATCATGAAGATTCCTGCACATTTATCGAATTATAAGATACAAACTGGTGCAACTCTGCAGAAGCAAAGCACTACTCTAGCTGTGAGGCTACAGTTGGTATGAGGACTGAGACATGGAAGTGTTGTGACCAGAGAAGACGCTGTAGGCTGCATCTCCTTAATCCGAGTTGTCATATCAGTGTCAGCATGGTTAGGAGGCTATGCTAATACACACATAGTGGATAGACGCAGTACCATATGCCAGCACAATTACAACTGTAATAAACACTCCTATTTATCAAATTATTTGACCACAACTTTGGCATTACATGTCAATTTCCATCTACAATCAAAATTATTTGACTAAACAGATGACAGATCCAATTTTTGTTTTTCTTTTCCAGATATTGATTTTCCTGAAGCTGTGGGAGAAAGGCAGTGTGTCTTTTTTGTGGTGCCTACTTGGTTTCTGCTGTGGATATGTGAATGGGAGCTGAAGGGCTGCATTATGGAGACACACACAGAGCAGGGATGGGAGGCTTGCTGTGAATAGACCTATATTGTAAGGAGGGGAGAATGGAAGTGGTGTTACTTGGCCATGCAGTGCAGCTGGTCCCTACAGATACTATGAAGCAGGATGGGATAGTGGTTAGTATGTGTGTGTGTACATGTCTTTGTGTGAGCGGCTGTGATTGACAAGAGTTTAGAACCTTGAGGGGATTTATTTTCATCCATGAATGATGGGAGACCTCAAACTAGTGACAGGGCACACAACTAAGCCAGAGGAATAATGTTTATGTATGTGCATAATGTGCATCTGCGCATACATGAATGTTGTATTTTCAGCTAGTGATGAAAACCTTGTGAAATGTCAATGTTTGAAAAACTTTGTGTTTAGCTTTAATCACACAGCGTGTTTTTTTTAGCTGAACTTCAATAAGCAGAACAATGTATATATCTGAATGAATGTCATTGAATCAAATTACTCTTCTAGTCCAGAAGAAACAATAATAATAATTATAATTCCTTCAATTAGAAAAGAAACAACCCTAACCCTCTTATATAGAGAACCAAGCACTCTTTTCTCCTCCATAATGTTGACGGCAGTCCCTATGACATGCTGTGCTCTGTCACACTCTACCCCCAAGTACCTCTCCAGCTCACAATATGATAGAGTTGTCCAGGTTTTATTTGATGTTCGAACTACATGCAGGTGTACACATATTGTACAGTAGTGAATGTAGTGGTTGCCAGAAGGTTGAAGAAGTAGTAGGTAAAATTTGGGAGTGTGTATTCATAAGTAGCCGGCCACCTACACAAGTTCCAATTATCCAAACATCAAGCACTTAATGAACCAAAGCAGAAGTTAAGAGACAAAGGTGAAAGGAGACAGAATCGTCATGGAGACAATTTCAAACAGAGAGAAGTCCATAGACCCTCGCAGTTACCATGGCAGCCTGCCTTATGTACATTGTACTCCATGTATCTGTATGTGGGTTATCAGACGTGGGTGTACTATTATTCCAGCCTGGTGGCATGGCTAATGCTACCTTTGATTGTACACCGACGTTAAATGTCATTGCTAAGCTGGCGCCTGGCCTGAATATGATTCAGCATCAAAATGTAAAGCACCTCACAGTCCTGGTCTAATTTCACTACATGCTTTGTAAAGAGTTGAAATGGTTCCAGTCATTGGTGGATATTCCAGCAAAGTTCAAAAAAGGAATGGAAATTAGCTAAAATAAGATAACCTTTTAAAACTTTTACACTTATTTCTGTAGCAAGAAATACAATTATCTAACATAATCATATGAAGGTCACAAAGCATCATCACATTTAGATGGTCCCTAAGTGAGTAATAAGATGAAGAAGGGGTCAGGGCCATTGCAAAGCAACAGTTTCTGTCATTTGACCTACTGAATCTCCATCAAAATGACCAGAAATGTATGCATCCTATCGAATAGTGTCTTAAAACAGTGCTCCAGAAGAATTTCAGTATTTAATATATACAATACTCAGTGCTAGAAATTACAGTACAAATCCTCTAACCACCCTCACTGGTATAAAATTGTTTAGTCAGGGAGAAGAGCATAGGCCATTATACAAAAACCTTGAAAAGAAAAGTTAAATAGAAAAAAAAAATTCAATTCCCTTGGAGGACCTTCAGTTTCATACATTATAAGGGTCCTCACGGCCTGCTGTGGTAAGACCACTGTTTCAGGCTTCTGATTACAGCTGTCATACCTGTGAAGAGATGCTGACCTCTATTAATACACTAGCTGTGCTGTGAGTGAGATTGGTCTTTGGAAAGGCAGGCCTGGAAATAGCTGGCTGAGCTTTTTTAAGCTGTGGGTTCAAGCGAGGCAGCACACCTTGGGCTCTAGGGAGACGAAAAGGTTGTTCAAATGTCACTAGCAAACCCCCAGCCCAGACCCCAAACACAGTGCTGCGCCAGCCGAGAAAGGAGTTATTTGTGAATGTCTCAGATGCCCTAAGGCGATAGTGTGTGTGACAGAGTGTGTATTTGTGACTCTGTGTGTGAAGACTGTAAATGAGAGCAGTACAACAGTGAACATGACACTTGCGATCTATGATATCAAGCTAGACGGCCACGGGCCACATGCTGCTAAATGCTCAGTAAGTTGGTCTAACCCAGTGGTTCTCAACTTGGGAATGGACCCCTCAGTCACAAGATCACTTTGGAGGCTTGCAATATGATTTATGATGTCAGGAAATAAAAGTGAAACAATAACATTCTTCCCTCCTAAATTCAAAGTAGTTTCTAAGTTCTCAGTCTCCACAAATTGGGAATGTAGTAAACTACTGTACCTCAGAAAATCATTCTTTGAATTATCTCTTCGCCGTCCTCATCTTAGGATATCACCATGTAAAACTAACCATCTATCAATGGAACTAGATTCAATAGAAAAATGACTGGTTGTTAAATTAGTACAAGTGGTAGGTAACGTTGTGCAGTCTATGCAGGCTAGCTAGGTACAAGAATAAGGTAATGATGTAGGTCTGTCTGTGTATCTGTACTATACTTACTGTCCACATTTGGCTTTTTGCTCGGTTTGATTGCATGATGCTCAATTCTTCTGTGTTTTATCTGTCCAGACCATATTATTCTCATGCTGTCTGTCCTGCCAGTTTGTTGAAGGTCAAAATCATGTCATGTGAGCTGACAGTAAATGAGATGTGATCTCAGTCACATACAAATAGGACATTTAAACCACTAAACTTAGACACAAACAGAATACAAGCCTAAGAAGCAAGCTTTCTCTGTTTTCTGTCTAAACTACTTTTTCTGCTGTGTCACCAACATGGGCCTGCTACAGTAAATTACATTACAAAAGAAGTGCACAGGATTCATTCTTAGGGTGAAATAGCTGAAGGACATTTAATTCAGAGAGTCTGTAGTTTCATTATGAACCACTGCCCTTTTAAAACCTTTATGATGACATTCGGGAACAACTTGAAGAAAAAACTGCCAGTTTTGTACCCAAATTTACCTTTTGTATAAATCTGCATTTTGTATATAATCTGCATGCAAAGGCAAATTTTTCATTAGAAAAGCATTCACAATGCAATTAAAATGATGATCGTTGGAAATTTTTGTTTTGGTTTTATAAATCAGCAACTCTAAAATCACAATTAAAATCAGTTCAGTACAACAACAAAACAGTGATTCGTTTTGGCGATGCACATTTAGGAACAGAAACCACACATGGTTTAACACCCATCAGCTGTGGGTCACTAACATAACGCCTGTCCAGAACCCCTGGTGATACGCAGTGCTGATTTACGACACTGATACCCCTTCCATAAGGGCGACAGTCCAATTACTTAAAATTCAATCAGCATTAACGTCGTCACTGAGCCCAGACAACAGACATTAATAAGCTCCACATCGCCCTCGCCGATGCTGTCATTTGCCTCTCTTGCCTCTTTCCCTCCCTCCTCCATCTTCCCTCAGTTCCATTCATTTGGTGAAGCTATTAATAGGCTGGCCACCCGCCTATCAATACCATCACTACTCCAGCAAGACAGAGGATGTGGGCATGGCCCAGCCAGTGGAATGAAAATAAATGAGTTGAACTACAGAAGCTTGGTGTTATGTAACAAGAGAGAGAAAATGAGAGAGAGAAGGGCATAAGAAAAAATGGCTCAAATGAAAGAAGTGTGTGTAAGCAGTGAAGAGAGCTGGCACGTACAGTAAGACAAAAAAAAGTGAGGGATTGAAACATACTTTGGGAAAAATAAAGAAAGGGCAAAGCGAGCAGGTAGAGAACTGGGACATAAAGAGGAGAAGAAAAACTGTTCCAATTTACCAGATAAAGATGGTGAGAGAAAGAGAAAGATTGAAATGGACAAAGAGAGAAATTTACACAGTAGGTGAAGGATAACTAAAAATATAGCACTCAGGAAAGAGAGAAATCTGCCAGCTCTCTTGACGTTTACACGCATTCCTTTTTCTCCAGTTCTCTCCTCAGTGACGACAACCTCATATTTATGGGTCCAGATTCCTCCTCTCTCCATTTTTCTCCTTTCCATCTATCCCCCCGTCTCTCTCTGCTTATTGATCGTGGCAGGTAGTTTCACCCGTTTCTGTGCGGCACAGAGAAAGACTATTGTATTATCCATAAAAGCGAGGATCTCTGTCTGCTTTGTGTGTTTATATCACCTCCTCCTTCTGCTGCCGCTGCTGCCTGGTCCAGTGGGGCTTTGTCATTCTGCCTACTGGTTAACAAATCTCTCACTTGAAAATCCATCCAAGATGGCTCACAGACCTGTGTGAACTGCTCACTCACATTTGGAAGATTTAGTATAATTGATACTTATAGAAAACTAGCAGGCTTTAGATGAAAAACCTCAAGATTAACCAAGGTGAAATCATCAATATATCAATCAAACTAATAGATATTTACTGGATAACACAATGACAGTCATGAAAATAATATAACTGTATGTGCCCCCAAAAGTTGCGTCCATATGGCAAGATTACATAAAGCTGTAGTTTCATACTGTGCCACTTATAATTAACAGCAGTGTCTTTATATGACTAATACTCCCACTTTAGTTCATTCATTTTGCATAACAGCTTATCCTTATCAGGGTCACAGGGGGCTGGAGCCGATCCCAGCTGACAATGGGCAAGAGGCGGGGTACACCCTGGACAGGTTGCCAGTTCATCATGAGGCTGACACATTAACACCTACAGGCAATTTAGAGTCACCAAGAAAAATCCCCAGCCACAGACTCCCCAGCTGCAGAAACGCAGAACGTTCTTGCTGTCAGGCGACATTGCTAACCACTGCACCACTATGCTGCCAATGCTCCCACATTTTTACTAATTTGTTTTAAAATGTGTAATGATGAACATTCAGAATGGTTACTTGCTATCCAAATCAATACGTCAATGGAAAATTTCCTTTTCTGCTCTTGGTCATTGAAACTTTGACCTTCAACCTTGACTACGACTTCCTTATAACTGGTTATCATGATGGAAAAAAACAAGTGAGTGTTTGTGCTACCATCTGGGATGACGTATTTACTGTTACTTTGTTCTAGTCTTGTTAGTTATTCTCAAGAAGAACAAAAAAATGAATTAATTGTAAACTGCAATGCAACTGTATTGTTACTAGTTTGTCCAGGTGCTTTTAGATCTACTGTAACCTACTTGGTTTGGTTCAAATTAACTCTGGAGCCTATTTTCAGTTCAGTTTGGTTCATTTGGGCTGGGGAAGTTGAAAAGCAGTCATGACTAATAGTGAACAATTTCTTTGTGAGAGGATCAGTTCACGTGTTAACATGCAGAAAAGTGCTAAAGTGATGAAAAATGCCAGTTAGCAGAGCTTTTGGTTGGTTCAGAGTAAACATGAAGTGGATCTCAACTGAACATCAATATTGAATCTTTTGATGCTTTGGTACAGACCAATTGAAACAAACCACCTATGTGAAACTGCTGAAAGACCTCATACGACAGCAGATTCAAATCTAATGTTCAGGCAGCGTCAATGTCAACCCTGTATGACAGCAATTTCACCAACTTAAACTCAACAGACTCTGCATCAAGTAGGTTATATATGAACGCAGGCTGTAGAACATTTTGGCCCTTTTAAATACTAAAGGTCCAAAAATTCACTTGTAATTCTAGCAAGCTTCCCGGGAGGCCAAAGGGCCAACACAGGCTATAATATTCCTGAAACCGCATCACATGCATTTAAATGTCACAGCTAAATGAGAGTGTTCTCATAAGACACCCAGTTCAGAGGAGCAGCTGTAATGACAACAGCCATATCAACGATGTTGGTATTCTCAAACATACTACAGTAGACACAATTTGTTTTCATCACAATGACGTGATATCAGAATCATTTCTCTCATATAGAACAGAAAATACATGCACTATAGCTGGGAGAACCAGTGCATTGTTAACTGCTGTATGGCTTAAGAAACATCTACACACAGTAGAAAGATGCGCTTAAAACAGTTCCAACAGTTTGTAGGCTAAAGTCTCATATGTCCAAACAAGTAAACCTAATGCAAAGAACTATCTAGAACTTTTAAGAACATGTTTTTTTCTTATTTTATAGTTTACAGGAGGTGCTAAGTAGGAGGAAAGATGACACATATCAACCGATTAAGTCAAAGTGACTCTTGAATTTCATTAGGAGCCATTCCTTAAGCTAATGCTTAGACATAAAATCCACTGGAAACCAATGACAGCCTGTTAGCAAGTCAGCCCTCAAATCAGGATATGGTAAAAAAAAAAAAGGCGAATTGAAAAAAAAATGCAACTTGTTATACGCAGTTGTCCCTCATTGGTTTGTGTGTGTGCCTTTACCTTGGTGATGAGGATGCGGTAGTGCTCAAGCAGGTCATGGTTGTCGTGGCAACCGGCCAGCAGCTGCCAGACTTCAGCTCTGAGTGGCTCAGGAATGCCACTGCGAACCAACGAGGGCAAACCCTTTGGACGAGTGGACAGGTTCCCATGCCTGATACACACACACGCATAGTAATCCATTATTTTATAATCTCACTTAATCCAATTCAGCCAATTAAATTATTAATATGAAGTGCAGCTGCACAGATTTGATAATTGTTTTTGTATTATGTCCATTGTGTCTAACGGTGACATTCGCACAGTGACAGTGTGTCGACCAATCGAGATTTGTATGCCTGTCACATTGAAGTATTCAAGTTATACTACAGTACCAAACGTAATACTGCAGTGTATTAACCACAATGCTGCTGTGCTGTAAGAGTTCTCCCACATGGAGAAATATCGTGCTTTTGAAAACACACTGTCAGCTCTTTTTAATGATGCTTGAAATCTCATCATAATGCATTTATTGAGGCCATATGAAGGCAATTTCCTGATAAACTACTTCACTTCATTGTTGCTGATGCAACAGCAAGAAAATAGGCTGTGAAATCTTTCGTTCAGTTAATTATGCCAGTGTCTGTACCTAAAGCTGTATGTATCAATGCTGGTTGTAGTAAAAACATTACAATAATGACACCATGTGTTACAGCAGAAAAATTAATGGCTGTATCCGAGGGAAACTGTTTTCCATACAAAGTGGGATGATAAAACAATAAAACTGCAATGATGAAGAGGACCCTGGCCCTGTACTGTAAATCACAGTCTGTATGAGGCAGGGTGGGTCAGGTTCACCTTTCAGCATTAATGTGTCATGTCATAGTTTTTTTTGCACAAGATAAAGAGCTAAAATTCATGGTTGACGTAATAGCATTTGTGCATATTTACACTAGCTCTGTTTACACTCTGTTGTCTTTGCTGGATCCTATTATAAGTAGCTGCTGCTGTGATTCAT
Source organism: Nibea coibor (assembly GCA_023373845.1). Lineage (NCBI taxonomy): Eukaryota > Metazoa > Chordata > Actinopteri > Sciaenidae > Nibea > Nibea coibor. The sequence goes on along the minus strand of CM041718.1, from coordinate 8,842,209 downwards.
TCACCAGTTACTTGTATAAATTATAGGTATTATAGGTCTTCTTTGGCACTGTTTAGGTACAGTACTTCTCGACTTAAGTTTTGATTCTTTCCCCTTCAACTAATTATTGTCCTATTTTTGTGCAAACATTTAACTAAAATATAGCCATTGGTCTGTATATAATTCCATAACTCAATACTTATCTCTGCCCTGTATTTCTCTATTCTACACCCTCCTACACCCAGTTTCTACTGGAATCATCTTCAGTTTTCAAATTTCTCATTTATTTCGCCTTACCATCTGTTGAGGATTCCTCCCCAGGACTCCAGGATTTTCTCAGGACAGTCTTTGGAGACGTCTCCTGTCCCACTGGAGATTTCACTGTCGCTATCTGCAGGAAACACAAACACAACTAGATATTAACAGACATTTAGAGCATTAATGGATTATTCATGATAATTGGAAACCGAAAATGACAGCACTCAGACCAACACCTTGTTGAAGACAACATGACACATTTGGTCTTGGTTTCATGTTTTGTTCCAAGTTTCACTATTTCTGCTGAATAGTAACGTGCAAATATCAACTTTACTTTACTGTATATATGTCAGGGAACTGTGTTGCACATTTTAAAATCTATTAATACTGATGCACATTCAAATGGAGGAAGGAGTGCCTGTGCAGTGCCTACACTTTCCATTATTGCTATTCTCCTGTCTGGTGGTTTGTGAGGCAGACAAGAGGCAATCAGCACGGTGAACCACTTGTGTTTAGATGTAGAAGCTCTAATTGACTGTCTGGACTGCTCTGCTGCTAGAGAGATGAACTGATCCCCATACAGAGACCGCCCACTGGAACGAACACAAGGTATATCCCACACATATACTGATAACATGTAGTTAATAAGACTACGTGTGTATGTCCTGTATATATTACACAGAAACAGGTGTGGAAATGTTTTTATTATAGAAGGAGATAGAAAGATTTCAAATTAAAATTGGATCATGGGAGTCAACCACATCCACATATTGCCTCTTCTTGGCCCAGGGTTAACTCATAATCTATCTTGTCCCTGAACTCAAAGACAAAGCTTTTCTATTAATTCTGGCCTATAAATACAAAACAAATAGGTACCTCTCTATCTCTATCTCGAAGTAATTTACTCAGAGTATATATGCAAACATGATACTTGGGCCATGTTTGACTACAGTACACATGATGTTAAAATGCTGACACACTGATGATTTGGATTTGTATAAGTTGAATAATACCTTTTCCACTAAAAACATTACACACTACACAGCTGCAATATATATTAAAGCGTAGATCAAGTTTGGATTTTTTCAGATGACTGACGGTGATTATTCATAAACAAATCTTATTATAAATGGGACTTTTTTTTTTTTACCCTTGTCTTCAAAAGAAACAAAGGCTTGCTTGATTAAATTATGTCATAAACCACTGATGGCCTCGATGTAAAAATAACTGTGTGCTTCCACAATTTTAAAATACAGCAAACTCCATCAAATCAGATCTTACGTTTTTTAAAAGGTCGACATTTCACAAGTCACAGAAATATGAAACAAAACACAAGAGTGGCAATGAATCTCACAGTGCACAGTGTTAGATTTTACTGACATCTTAATCAAACACCAAGGCTCCCTAAAAATGTTTAAAAAAAGCACCATTCACTTCCACAGAAGCTTTTGCCAAAATCTTGACATTAAATAATGAATCAAGACGACATTTTCTTTGAGAAAACATGCAGCCACTATGCTGAATGCACTGCTGCTCCTACACATCCTCACGGCCTCAGCAGGAGCTTTTCAGGTCTTTATAAATGCTTGATGAGCCCTTTCAAATGGTTCAGAGGCCACGTGGCGAGGAAGCGTGCGTTCAATGCCACTGCCAACTTACCAGGTGATGAAAGAAACTGTGAAGACGAGGGCCATTACTGTTACCTTTTAATCTGAGGGGCGTGGTGGTGTTTTTTTTTTACCTTTCAAATAGGATCTCTCTGATGTTGAAGCCACTAGTGGATTGGTTTTGTCTACATGAAAGTGAGCAGATATTCTCTACTAGTGCCATAAAGATGTTCTACCTTTAATATTTTACCCAAATTAATGTAGTTATTATATATCATTTAGAGACCTTATGGCCTTTCCTTATATGACAACAGTGTAGTGAACTAATTAAGCTCTTCTTGTATCATTGCGTTGTATTATGTACATTCAAAATGCTTCTAATTATAAACGATACAGCTGAGGCACTATAGAAATGATCCTTGTCAGTGTGATCGTATATGTATAAAGGGAACACATAGTATTTGTGTGTGCGCCCACACAGATACTGAAGAAAATGGAGAAAAAGGGCAAAAAAAAAAAAAAAAAACACAATAAGCAACCATCAAAAAGCATGCTGTGAAAGGAGAAGCTAAGATGAATGAAAAAATGAGAATGTCAGCTTCAGGCCCATTTTCCACATTGCAGCTTCCAAAAAGAAAAAAAAATACATCCACATGAATTGAATGTATGTGTGTGCTCACAGCAGTGGCATCCACACTGGGAGCGTATTCATTTCTGTACACAATGTGGCTGACCCTCCTGCTCCACGACCCTCAGCGCCTCCAATTTTCAGCTCTGGGGGAGTAGAGGGGTGTTAAAGAAAAGCCCTCTGAATGGCTCCCACAGTGCCAGCTGAAAGCTGCAAGCTCCAGCCTTGGCGGCTGACTCGTGACTTTGGGCGAGTCGGCAGCATAGGAGAGACAACTTTTGCCTCCCACTCTGTTAATACCTTGTAATACTTCAAGGTAAAAAAAAAAAGTAGAAGACTGCTAACAGCAGCAAGGAGAGAAGCATCACAATAAGAACATGAGCGTCCAATGTCAGATGTTCCCACATGTCACGATTTTATGAAAAGGGATTCTTTTTTTTTTTCATTTTTGTTTGTTTGCTTGTTTCTCTTGTTGTGCCAGAAAACGGTGAGCTTTTGTGTCCTGTTAAAATGTCATAGGCTAACAGCTAAATGAACACAGAAATGTGCTCCTTTATCCAAACCAACATCATGAAGCGTGCAGTCTGAATTGCGGCCAGGCCTAATCTGCGGCACCTGCACAGCCGAGCCAGTGGTCAGGTGGAAATGCCAGCACTGTTTATATTAGTGGGCTGAAACTGGGTCATGTTTGGGAATCACTGGAGTTGAACGTCTAACACATTGGAGCTTTTAATGTTAATGCTGTTTTGCCTCCATCTCTCTGGCATAACTGCCATTATTTATGGGAAAATATCCACCCTGTTTTGGCTTGTCACCTAAACCGGTCATGTTTAAACTTAATGGATTCAGTGTCTCAAACACACTTACAGGAATTCATATCACAAGAAACAGGTTTGAAAAGTGACTCAATTCTGATTGAGGGCGTTTTGGTGCCTAATGGCCTGTTGCATCAATGCAGTGATCAAAAGCTACATTTGAAATGAGAAAATGTTGCAATTTTAACACATCTGATGAACTGTTATAGCGCTAACAACACTATTTAGCTAATTAGGAAGAATATTAATGGATATGAACATTAAAAAAAAACAAAAAAACTATCAAGTAACTATCCATGGTCTGGTGTGCTTGACTTTAGAGGGCTATCCGTTTCGGGGGGGGGGGTGTTTGATAATGCAGTGCTGTAGTGCTGTAAATCAACAACAGGACTGGGCCAGGCTCCACACCTAACCACTCACGCTCGACACATGAGCACACACGCACAAGCGTGCATAATCACACAAATGGCTATCAAAACCCCTGAGATTCTGCCTGCAGTCATTGCTTTTCACAGTGTAACACACACGCATACACAAAAACACACACAAAAAAACACACCCTTTATTTCACACATATGCAAGCAAACACAAACACTCAAACTCAGTCCCTGCAATTCATCGACACTGCTGTTATCGCATGCCCTGCCACACAGAAACACGCAATAACACAGACGTGTACATTCAGCCTTGCCAGTGTTTGTGTGTCTAGCCAAAATTAAACTCGCACTGCTGATTCTTATCAGCCAAAGACTAGCACATGTGCTTGTGACAAGGCCTCACAACAAAAAATGGACACTGTGTGTGTACATGTGCTCCCCACGACAAGCTATTTGTGGTAAAGCAATTCTTAAATTCTTTTTTTGTACCTGCATGAGGTATTTGTGCAGCACTATGCAATATGAAGGCCACATTTTCCAATCAAGCAAGATTTGGAAGACAATATACTCTTCTGGTGTCTTATCAATGACGTACAGAGAAAGAGAAAGCCTAACCGGTATTTCCAATATTGGTATCTGGTATTAGTACTGGTATTTACTGGCATCATACCTTCGTCAGCCTCTTCTTCCTCAGGGGGAGTGGCTTGTCGTGTTCTTTCTTCATTGCTTCTCTCTGCCTCCCTCTGAAGACTCACCACCTCATACACAGCATCGCTCTGACCCATCCTCTCTGGTGCCTGCTGTACACACACAAACACACAAAATCAGACTTTTTAATACCCTAGGGGAAATAGTGTTATGAATTTAGAAAAAATATATATATTCTGTATCTGTCAAATGATTGACAGATAGAGACCCAAACAACTACGGTACATCAGAGCCAGGAGACAATCGGAAAATACAGGGGCTACAAGAGGCTCAATTTTTGTGCAATGATGAGCTTTAAATGTGCAGATCGTGGATTCTTTTAACCACAAGAAAGCTTTAGTCAAAGGAGGAGGACCATGCAGCGTGAAAGTGTTTGTTTGCAGTGGTAAGGATATTGACTACATCGGTGGCGACCAAAGAAGCACCAGAGTCATGGACATACCATCCACAAGGGTCAGTCTCAACAAGGCAATCAGACCTGACATTGACCAACTGTCTGACCAATCTGTTAGGCCAGAGCTCACTGTCCCATCAGATGACACCAGTGGAAGAAAAAAGGAATGGGGAACGAGAAGGAGAGGACAACTATCGACAGCAGAGAGCCTGCTGCAACCCAAGTGAGGTGAGACGCGAGGTGAGAGCAGGCCACCTCCTCAATTAAGCCGTGAACCTCGCGGAAGTCACAGGGGTGAACAACACAAGTCATATAGAACCACGGACAGCCACTGGCAGCTAACAAGCTCATAGGAGCTGACTGCCCACTATCTGCCTAGAGCAAAAAGATAATGGGTATGGTAAGAGAGAGAAAAGGGTTAAACCCAAGTATTAACGAATTATAGTTAACAGTGAAGTGTCAGCCAGCACAATAGCCAAAAGGAGGTGAAAAGTGTATCAATAATAATTAGATAGTTTGTTTTGTTGTCTAAAGTGTAAAAATGGCATAAAACAGCTTTGAACTTCTCCTTCAATCTATCATAATGTACTGAAGAAACGCACAAGAGAGCAAAGACACACACAGAGTTGACCTTGAGTGTCTTAAGCTGCTGATGTTAATTTCTGGTCTATTCAATTACCGTGATGCTGTTGCCTCTCTCCCCCACCTGGCAGAATAAATCAATGAGTTGCATTGATCTGCCCACTCGTATGGCGTCTAATGACTAGCTCAAGTCAGTGATGAGAGCACAAATTGGGACCTTGGGCCTGGCTATTTTATACAGAAAATCTGAGGTGGCTTAAGTAATTAATTAATATTTAATACTGATAAAAATTGTGACAGAAATGTGGGCCAAAGAAGGCCTGCTGTACGAACACAGTATCTACTGTGGATTTATAATAACAAAAATAAAAGGGAAGAAAAAAGGATTACCAGCATTGTTTGCTGAGACATAAAGAAAGAGCAGCTCTCCTTGCTTAATTTTATTCTGTCAGATGAAAACCATTTTACCTCACAAAATAACAGTTAATCTTAAGTATACAAATTGGTAACTGACATTTAATGTTTTTCCCCACCATTAAAAATTAAGGGAGTTCCATGTAAAGGAAATTCTGAGATTTCTTTCAAAATACGTATATCACATATGTTGAAAAATAGTTGCTGAAAACGTGAAAAGACTCTGAATGATATATAACTGAAATTAAGAGGTTAAAACAGTTTTTCACCAGTTTTCAGTCCAGGATTTTGTGGGTGGTCCTAAAGGGTTGCTCGATGACACACTGAGCATACCCCCTTTGGTCTGACAAACTCAGAACACATACTATACTTACTTTACTTTCTATTCTTACTTTACATGGACTTTAAATGTTGTATTTTATGTTTACATATCTGCTGATCTTATAGAAACTCTAGAAAATCTTTATTATGCTTTTGGAAAGATGTGTACACAACATTTTCTTCTGTCCTTGTCTTGATGTCGTCTCTACCTCTAAAATCTGGTCTTGACAAGACTCAATCACGAAAATTAACTTGGATTTGACACAGATGATGTGGCCTACACCTCTGGCAGGTTTGCTTCCACAGTAAAGCAGACACCAAATACATTTTCCAATGAAGCAGACACAGAAAACATTTTGAGAAGTTGGCACAGATAATTATTCCCTGGTACTCCGGCTGGCTAATGACAGTTTTTGGCAAAATAAGACAATAGGACTACATATTTCATATATGTGTGTGTGTGTCACCTCTGATTGCCATCTTCCACAAAAACCTCCACACAATATTATCTTTTAATTAGCTCTTAACCACAGCAGCAGTCCAACACTCTTCCATTTACTGAGGAGATAACTAGAGAGGCAATCAGGCGGACGAGTCAGACCGCCACTGTTAATTACCCACATGCCAATAATGAGACAGAGCCTCTTATTAGCTCCCTACAATCCAAAGCTTCCCCACACTCCACTGCTTTGCCAGCTTCCCACGGCCTACTAAAGGAGATCTGCTTTTTAACAACGGAGAGGAAGCTTACAGCTTAACTGTATTTTTTTAAGCACCTGCAGCAACGGCTCAGGCGGGGTGTCCTTGTGTTAGTGGGAGGTAAGTGAATGTGCTTTCTTCACTCTCTCTTGTCTCTCTCTCTCTCTCTCTCGGCACTTTTTAATCAGACAAGTTGTGAGGAAACTAAAAAGGGCAAACATCTGAGGGTATGTGATGCTCGTCATTACACATCAACAGGAAGCTACAGGGAGGATGCAGTTTATATGTTGCTATCAACAAATCCCATCACATCAATGGTTTGTGGTTACTGTTTCAGCTGCCAGACACTGGCTCATAAGATCAATTAATGTGATAACTCTAGAACAGATGCTCTTTTTCAGATGCAAGTGAAATGTTGACCTGTGCAAAGCATTAAGCATATTCATACAAATTTGACACATTTTTACATCCTATATATTTCACTACAAAGAAAACTGACACAGATTGTGTGTTGTAAGAGGCGGGGGGATAACATGTTGAACATCAATGCACCAGCTTGACAATGAGAGGCAGGCAGACTTACAGAAGAGGCAAAAATAGAGAGATGCACAGATGGAAAGAGAGGAATGGAAGTCAGCGGATGAGACATTTGCATCTTTTAGCTTTTCTTACAACAACCAAGTGTTTCAGCTCTCTTGGGTACAGCATTTGACTGGTCACTGACACGCCACCACGCCTCCAAGCTGCCTGCTCTGACCTCCTCCTCCACTCCATTCCTCTAAGCTGTCCATCCATTGTTCCACTTTTCGGTCTATGTGGAGAGCTCGTGCTGAGTTGGGAAGTGCTGCCGTTTTTGGGCTGTAAAGCCTTTTGAGACATGCGATATTGGGCTATATGAGTAAACTTCTTTTGACTTAAATAACCTTGTGAAAGTACTATGGCTGACACCATTCTGTGCCAGAAGTCTCTACTCAGACTCCTTCATGTCATTTATGTAGGTCCTTACAGTTTTACAGTTCATTTGTGACTATTCTGAGCTCTTATTACAATAAGGACCATGGGTGGGTATGTTTTTGGTAAATCATGATAAATCATCATATGTTACTCCGACAACTAATATCAAAAGATGTTACTTCCTTAGTTAAAGTAAATAAATTTTCATAATCAAAAATATCCTGTCAACAAATGACAGAGGGGGTAATAATATCCACTACCACTATATATGTAATTTTATTGGTAATGTCAATATACTATATTGTAATATAGAGTTTTCTGTAGAAACAATTGAGAAACTGTTACTACATCAGTATCAAAAGAGGCATGTCTTAACTACTACAGTATTAACAGGATGGCGAAATCACTGACAGCTGAAAAATGTGTAAAATCTTAAAATCTTATAATATAAATTATAAATCATATTGCCCAATCTTACAACCAACCAATTAGATCCTAAGAACTAACAAACCAATATGTCTCAATCATCCAAATATACTGAATTAATAATAGCTCGGTATGAGCTGGACTTATGTCTCAAAGATGTTTTGACACTGAAGGAGGATCCATTTCTACTATCTGGTGGGCATTTTACACTCTGTTTTACACTAATTTTACACACTTGATATCACATGGGTATTATCTCAACCAGCAACTGACAAACCTAAAATGCTCAATTCACCCGACATTAACCAGATTACAAACCAGATGTCCACCAACCTTTTTATTTAATGCATAGTTAATTACTTCTGGTTAGTTAATCATTGTTAGTTGATTCATAGTTAGTATGTAAAGTATGATAATGGATGCAAGTTCTATGAGGGTTGGAATACTTGCAGTAGAAATACCTGTCTGAGTTTGAGGTAGAAGGTCTCACTGAAGGTCTTGCGGCTGAAGTACCAGAAGCGTTCGTTTGATGGATATACCCTGACCAGAGTTTCCAGCAGGAAGCGAACTGGCTCCACCACCTCAGTGACTACAAGGTCTGCTGCAACTGTCATATAGACCTGCTTATCTGGAGCAAACAGAAGAAAAAAAGAAAAAGAAAGAAAAAACAAGGAGGGGGGGGTTACTGTAAAGGTATTATGTAGAACATAATAAGAATCAATATACAGTATGTGACGGAGAACACTGATCACTCACTGAAGGCCATTTATCTACCATGTGTACAGTTAAAAATGTTGGTGATAAACAGCTCTAGGGGCACCCTACCAATTTGTATTTAGAAATCAGTCAATGTAGCTGTAAACTGAAGAGATTTTGGTGTTTATGTGATTGGTTTCTACCAGGAGGCAGGAAATCCACACAGCATGTATCCTGTGGGGATGCCACCCCCCCTAGTGGAAAAGGACTTGACACTAATGTCTCTAACGTCACAACTGAAGTCTACAGTAGACTTGTTGGGTGAAAAAGTTCTGTGAGATATGGTGAAGGTTTTAGTTTATACAACATGAAGAATATATGTGAGCCTAAAACTAGCATACAATGCAGTACTCCTGTTCAGAGGATAGTCCAATTACAAAGTAAGAATAAACAAACAGAACACAGACAGTGGGACTGGAGAAGTTATTTCACAGTATAGAGGATTTATTATTTTTATGCAAAACAATCAACTTTTACTGATAATAAAACCTCGGCTTTTGAGGTCTTGGAAGCAACCACTATTTGGAAGAAAGTTTTGCGACAGACAGACAGACAGACAGACAGACAGGACATGACCAGTGTTTCCAGAGGGACAGTGACTTCGAAAATCACCACCAGTTCCACATTGCAATAATTCATAATAATATTTGAAATTCAAATTCAAATCTTTGCTTTAAATCTAACTTTTAAATGCCATTTCTCTTTTATAAATTATTCAACTCTAAGTGTCATTTTACAAAGTATGTGTCACAACTATTAACTGCTTCTGAGCATCTCTGACTTCTATGTTCTGTGTGTGTGTGTTGAAGCTAGTCTGTGCTTTAAACTGCCAGTCTACCTCTGGGGAGTCCATGAGGCAGACTGCTTTGACAGATCTGCCTTCCACCTTCAAGTCAAACTCTCAGAGCCTTCAGGTCAGCAAGCTGCCAAGTAGTCTAATTTGTTAGCTGTAATGGATTTAGTGAGGCAAGTTCTCTGCCTGGATACACTGGTGGGATCCAGTCTGAACACACAGATCTCTTGTCAGGAACATAATGACAAATCAACTCCAGTTTATAAACTCACATACATTTCAGGCAGTAACTGTATTTTATATATTCCTGATTAATCAATATATTATACAATATATTAATTGTGTGCAATAGAAGACTCCTGCATATTCCAGTATTTCATGTGCTCAATGTTTTCAATCTGTTTACATGTCATGAGAAAAACAGACAGTGTGAATGAGTCCAGACTCATTTCCATCATGGCCTATATTATCAACCTGTGTTATGATGAGCCTCATCATGCAAGATAATGAACCAATAAAAGGAGCAAAGTGTATCAGACCTGCATAGCTATGAGAATGCCAGACAGGACTGCAGAGTGAGCTGCAGAAGAATAATTTCCACAAAATGCTGCTTTTACTTCTATTTCTCACAAGACTGAGTGTCTGCAGCTCTGTGACACAATGTGTTTCTGCTTCAGTGTGCAAAAACATGCAGAGCTTTGACAAGTAATAGGTCACAAGGCCAGGTACGGGGCTGTGTTACGCTAGAGAATGGATGAAGGCAATTATAACATCCAAACTCCAATGCAAGCGCTGCATAATTCCTAGACGTAACCTTGAGCTTAGTGAAGTCCCACATCACATTTGTGACAATAATGTATGGAAATAATTTCTACATTGTGTGTGTGTGTGTGTGTGTGTGTGTGTGTGTAGTTCACTTGTCACAGATCATACAGTAAATGCAGCAAAAAGTCCTGTGTCCACTAGTATTAGTGAGGAAATACATTTTAAAATTAGCATCAAAACAATCTACAGACAGAAACAGGCTTGGTTGTCACTTCTAACTTGTACATTTTAAAGAATTAAAGCTTTGCTCGGTGACATACAGCTGAAGGTGTAATCTGACTTGACAGTTAGGGGACAGTAACTCGCCTCACCTTTAGGTGTGTCTTCATTCAGTGGTTGAAAGGCCGGCATGTTGGGGTTCCATGTTCCTGTGATCACATAGGCCTTCCCATCAGAGCTCTTCCCCATTGATTCCTGTATAGGGATTAATGCAGGGTTATATACTATACTATACACTTTACTATACTATATACTTTCTTCAGTCTTTTCATATACTATACATTGCAAGACTTTTAGGGTTTTTGGAAAAAATTACAGTATTTGGCCAATACTACGTGGGTAAAAAGATTATTAACCTGCAGGTCTGTTAATTCTAGATACACAAATTTACTGAATGAATAAAATAAAAGGCTGGTATGTTATTTGATAAGGCTAATGCGAGTTCTGCTCACCATGTCAAGCAGATGCATGTCACTGTTACACACTTTCTGTCCTGGACTCAGCAGCATCCCAAAGCACCTAGAAGGAAGACACAGGAGGTAAAATAACAAATCAATAATCACTAATTCCACAGCAGAGTTACAGCCTGCCTTCTTCAGCAGAGTAAGTCAAAATAGTTGGGAATATGGAAACAACCCAACTGTCCAAACTACTGCAAATCGTGAAAACTGTAACTTTAATACCTTCTCAGACATTTCAGAAGTACTATGACACACTGTCAATATGAAAAACTCAAATATATCATCTTGTAGAAGCCTAGTATGAGTCCTTTCAAGGTGATATAACACCCAGCTCTCCCTACCATGCCTGGTTGACAGGCTTGGAGAAGACTTGGACAGGACAGCGTAGACACACAGAGAAAAAAACAGTATCAAGGTCTCATAATCACAGTCTTGGGTGGCTGAAGCAGTAAGTCCATAAATTTCTCTAGCCAATATATACTGAACAATATAGTCTATGTTGTTTCCTGCTCCTGCATCAGAGGAGTAACAGTTGTGAGACAACCTCCTGTCTCCACCTCCACCTAAAGATCAAACAGCGGACAACATACGACACTGGATGGGACAACAGAGCCATCTCCATAGCTGCGCCCATTTCCAGTTCATCCTACCAATCCAACACAATTGCTTGTTATCATAAAGTCCCTTCAGCTTTAGGTTGAAGTTACTATGAAGACAGCATGGGAATCCCTCGGAAATGCATTACATTTGTAAGGATAGAAAGCAGCCTAATAAAAGGCTTAACGCAGAGCATTAACATATTGCATCCACACAACTCATGATTAAAACCAGAATGAGGCTATTTCAAAAATGAATATTAATAAAATACAGTGTTGTCAAACATGGATTGAGCCCATCAGAAAAAGATCAGGTCTGAACACAACAGGGGTTTCCACTGACACTAAAAATAAAGGAGAAGGCAGGTGTCTGTCTAGCTCTGATAGGAACAGGAGGTGAGGGAGTAAAGAAGAAAAGGAGGAGTGATGAAGATGACCTAGTTCTTTGGTGCTGCTGCCGTGCTAGAGCATGTTAACACATAAAAATGAGAGTGACTGCACAAAGTCGAAAGTGATTAGTTCCCCAGTATTCTTTTGCCGGGGTGTTATTTTTATTATGCTCTGTTTGGCTGTCTTGACTTGTTGTCCTTACTGCTTTCTTCCTGCAATATTTTGACCACAGAGAGCTCGGCCCCTGTGAAATCAAGTCATTTCAAGCAGTCTGATGCTTTCACTTGAAAAGCCATTGTAGTATGTATTATAACAAAGTTTACAGCAAGGCTATATAGATTGTGTATGCTGTATATTCATCATGTTTAGAGCAGCTCTACATCATTACCTCCATTCTTTAGCTCATTTGTCCTGGTGGACCTGGTGAACTCTGGAGGTACTGCAACAAGATAGTTGAAATGCCATACCTCTTTTGAAAGTACGGTAAGAAAAAGGCTTAGTGGAAGAAAGGATAGAGACACCTAAAGGCCAGCAATTTCAAACCGTTGAAAGCCAAGTGCAAGATTAACTGGGGTAAACCTAAACTATAGAGTAGATAAGGTTAAATCCCTGCTGAAAATGTAGTGAGTGGATGCAATATAAATACCTGCAACAAACGCCAACAAAGACACACCAGTAAAGGGGTTACGAGGACCTTGTTGTGCATAGTTTCTTTTGAAATTATCCTCACCTTTCGATGCCCAGCTCCTTGTTGCACATTTGTTGAACTGAAACCACAACTTTCTTCTGAACACTCTGTCGCAGCTTGAAGTAGAACTTATCTCTGTCCTTGGGCACTGGACTGTGGAGAGGACGAGAGGGAGCGGGCTTGTTATACACAACCTCGGGGATGTGATTCCATTTTGATTTGGTGAATTGCTGTGCTGTGAAGGTCTTTAATGAGCTTTAAATTTACCTTATTTTCTATTATTGTTCTGTCTTAGTGCCAGTCTGTTTCCCCGAAAAAGATTCTTTACCTTAGACTAACCCAGTTAAAGATAAAATATGACAGGTCTTCCCCAGAGTCTTCTGAGTGTATTATATATTACAGGCATCTGCTGTGCTTTCAGAACAGCTATTGGGGCATTTTATTTCAGAGGAGAACAGAAAATGAAAACCTATCCAAAGTCCTTGATATATGATGGCTTGTGAAAATGGAAGACTTGTCTTACTGTGCTGATAAGTTTTATGCTCTTTACAGATGAACAATAACAGTCAGGTAAAACAGTACTGCGGCAACAACTACCAACATTTCTATGATACCAACAGTCCTTATGTGATAAGCACAGTGTTTATGTGTGTGTATGCATGTGTATGTGTGTAATTCACATGCACGCCACATGATCATAATACTCCGCAGCACCATCATTCCTCAAAGATATGAACTCTTCGCAAATGTATTGACCCATTATACGCAGAGACATCTGTGTCATTTTATTGATGTGTGTGTGTCTACATGTGTGTGTATGTGTGAATTAGTGTGGAACCTGTAGTACCTGTAGTTGCCCTTGCCATCGTCCTCTTTTATCTCCAGTGTGACAGTGAAGGTATAGAGGTCGCTGTCAGGTGGACTGGACAGCGCAGTGTCCCTGATGTCTGCAGGCCGAGAGGAACGCCGAAAGGCTGTGGAAAAGCTGTACAAGATACGACTGACCTGGATGGAAAAGGGAAAAAAAATAAAAGCTTTATAGACAGAACAGGAAGGAAGTAGGAAAGATATGGCTGCATGATTCTTGCGATTCTTGGGTTGCATCCACGTGGTTGCATGTACTGCATGTAAGTCACTTTGAATAAAAGCATCACTAAATAAATATCATTTGGAGGATGGGAAATAAAAAAAAAAATTAAAAAGAAGAAAAAGATACGAAAAAAAACTGAATGGAGTCTGATTTAAGAGCAAACAGAAAAGATAAAGAAATGAGTAAATAGAATCAATGCACAAATAGAAATGAGCAGAACGTGAAAATAAATGATATTAATACAGACGATGGTGGAATCGAGCACAGTAGAAGACAACAGTGCCCTCAGCTGGTTTACCAGTGTCAGTACTCACAGAGATGAAGTAACACAACTAACTTACACATCAGTACTGCACATATTGAAATATCTGCTAATATATCTTCTAATGAATTCACTCTAGACAAATACACTGATTAAGGAGGTGTACTCTATTTATTACTGGACTCCACTGTCATAGTGGCTTTCACTGTATAATCTGTGTCAACACTGCTTACTTAACATGACATGCTTGTAAAAAGGTAGCCAAATGAATCATGTTTAACTTAATTGCTACAGACAGCAGTGTTTCATTCTCTTTCTTCTCACAAACCTTGTATTTTTAACTTATCTTCTGTGTAATGCAAGACTTTGATGAGTTACTTACTCACTCTAACCAACATATCTTTTAATAATTCTGTTTGTGCTCTCTGCTTTTTTTTGTATAATTGCACAACATAAAGTCTTACAACACTAGTCATCACTAGTCATCAGGGGATGAGCTGCAGTTGCAATACATGGATGTAACTCACAGCCTCCTTGATGTGGCAGGAGAAGACGTGAATCTGGAAGTCCTCAGAGCTCCGGTAACTCTCGGTGAAGGAGAAACAGTCGCTTTCCACTGAACCTTCCTGTCCACGAGCACAGAACAACACCTTGTAGATGGGAAATGAGGCGATCTCAGTACCTGAAGCCTGGTCCACAATCCTGGGGAGAGTTATTATAATTTACATGTTAAAATGATACTTTGGCCCAGTCTTACAATCACTGTAACAGCAGATTCAATATACTAAATTTGAATCTAAGTAGCCCTTAAGGCTAATCTTTGTTTCTACAATACTACTTCTAAATCACGTTATTGAAACATGTGTGACCTGAGATCCCAAGACTGTTTTGTGTCAACCTGGAAAGTCACTATCAGATACTATAGATTACTTATTATTACTATATATTACTTAACATATTAACATTAACATAAATTTTGTATAAGTCTATGGTGTTTCCCTTAAAATAGTACAGCAAAAGAACAAGAACCAAAAATGTTTTTTTATTTATTTATTTTTCAAAAAGCATTTGTTCTGTACCATGTGAATTTGCACATCACTGGTTTGGACTGTGAACATAAATTACAGTCAGCATATTTAGCATGATTAAAAAAAGCCATGTCACTTCCTCTGGTGTATCTATTTCTTTTCACGACTCAGGGTGATGAAAAGTTTAATGTAATAACCACTTCATCTATACATGCACTTCCTCGATAGGTTTCTTTAATAAGCATTAAATTAATGATAATCTGCTATTCACTGATCTCCTAGCTTGTATGTACCGTTGTTTTACCAAACAAGAAGTTATGCAGAGGGCAGCTGTCTTTGTAGACATGTTATGCTAATCTGTAGTTTAAATATGTTAATATCTTAACAAACGTATCTAATTTCCTTTCCTCATAGGCCATTTTAACAGACCTAGGTCTCAACATACATAGACTATGTCTTAATGTGTGGCTGACCTGACAGAGCCATCTGTTCCACAGGGGACGTGCAGGGTGATGGGGATGGGGATGGCACTTTCAGCCCGCAGGGTGGCCATGGCCCTCTGTGCCTCCGCCTCATTGCGAGGGGCTTTGACCCACGTGCAGCCCAGATAGGAGAGCTTGTTGAACTGGACACTGTCCTCCTCTAGCACGGTGGGGCTGGGTGGTGCTGGACATGCTTCTGTGGACAGCCAGGAAGATGTTGTTAATTTTTCTTAAAAGCTGAAACGTGCCCCAGTGGGTTTCTGTCCGCTCTAAGCTAAATGAATGTCTGCTTCTCTGTGGCCTGCTGAACTTTAAACCATGATAAAATAATTGTTTTAATAACTTCCAATAACTCAAGAACAAAAAGACATTTCCTGTATTTTCATATCCTGTAGTCTGACAGCTCTACAACAGACTGATGCATTTAAGAGGAGAGAAAAACAGATGCGACAAAAATAAATAAATAAAAATAAAACTGTGAAAAAATAAGAAGTAAAGATAAGCAGAAGGTGAGAACCGTAAAGGAAGTTGCAGGGTCTCCTCTACAATAACATTTGACCTAATACTTTTACACTTTGCAAACAGGAAGCAGAACAATGAGAGCTGCAGCTGGACTTCCACTGCTGACTGGCACTTCTTTCACACCACGCTAACCATTTCCTCTAAGTTCACTCAGCAGTAGTGTCACAAAAACACTGAGGATGTGAAAAATAACGGCAAGTAAATAAACAAATAAATGGATGTAGTCTTCATGTGAAACTTTCTTCCTTGAATTTAAAAAGATATTTTATCTTTTATGTATTTTAATGATTGAACTACCCGCAGCAGATATGAAAGATCAAGTGAAAGTGAATGTGTCTTTTTTTGATGTTCTAACTTTAACCTGCTTTGTTTTCTTGGAATTGGAAATTGTTTCTTGTGCCTCAGACTCCAGTGTTAACAGCATTATTATTTCACTGCAGGCCCAGGGAGAAAGAGACAGACACATGCCTCTTTCCTCTTTGAAACGTGGTATCACTAGCTGTTTCATTTCACCTGAAAGCAAGGAGCTTCACAGAAAGTGTGCCTGGGTCACATGCCTACACTTTATGCATAAATGCATTCAGAAGTGCTCATTGGGCTTTATTTGGTCAGATTCTGAGCATGACAAGTACCTTTGTGTAGCGTTTAAAGAGCTGAGGCTGAAATCACACTCCAGACAGGCAAATCTGATGTTTGTACTAGATATTTTAACCTTAAAACCAAGACCAGGACTGAACAGGGACATGAAATCAGAGGCCCCAGAGGGACTGGAACCCTGGGATTGTCAATGGTTTGCTCCTGCCACTGAGTTCCAAACAGTGGAACAGTATGTTGACCAATGTTAGTATGCTGCTTTTGTACTGATGTTTGTTGAACTGCCAGGGTCAACCTGGCCTTGCTGATACTCAGGGCACTTAAGTCAATGTCAAAGAGTAAATATCAGCCTTGCTTCCTTTTCCAGTTTGGCCTGAGGCGTTAGTTTTGCCTGAACTGATCTATCAAGTTTTCTATTTGTTGTGATTCATTGTCCCACATGCTGACTGATAGTGAAGCTCGCCTAAATATAAAGAGACTAAACTTGTAGTATATATATACATTGAATATGATTTAATGGGTAAAATACTGATGGAATTTGGGAAATGTTCAGATGTAGTGTGTTCAGATGATGAAGATGAAGGAACATTTATGCACGATGGGCCTCATTCACAAACACTAAGCACAAATCTGTGCTTAAACTGTGCCTTAAAAAATATTAAATCTAAACACACGCCTTTTAACTAAATGCAAAGCATATTAAAACCACATTCATGAAAAAGGCTTTAATTGACAATAATATGTAAATCTGTTAATTTACTAATGCTATATAAATTAAGTTTGACTGATTGATTCACCGCATCCTCCATGATGCACATCTATGAAAATGTATTTATCCGGTGGCTTAATTTATGAATCTGTCTGATTTTGCCTGCACACTTATAACATGTACAAATTAACAACATTTCTATGCACATGTTAGTAAATGAGGTACATTCATTGTAAATGGATCTGAAAAGTCCTGAGTCTATACCTGCAGGTTGCTGCTCCGGGACACGAGGCTCTGGGTTGCTGTGCTTCTCCATCTTTTCCACATTACTCTTCTCCACCTTCACCTCATCGTCATCATCCAACACCTCCTCCATAGCCTTCTGCAACTGCTCACTCCCATCCAAAGACATCTGGGGCAGATGTAAAAACAGAAGAAATGTGCATGTTTCAATTTACTGTCAACATGTTTTCTCGATTGTCATCATACAACAAAACCACATGAAATGCAAATTTGGACCAGAACTACAAAAAGTGGCTCCATGCTGGATCATTTTGTGTTATAGGGAAATGAATATTACACGTTGCACCGTTCAAGTCAGGTGTAAAAGTCTGTCCATGTGTGGTTCTAACCTTGAGTCTCGGTTTGCCGCCAGAGCCTTGTGGCGACCCGGCAGCACTGGGCTGTACAAGAACAAACTCCTCACTAGTGACGGTGGCCACGGACTCTGTAGAGCTGCTGACTTTTCCCAGAGAGGAGCGGTCATCCATGACTGGCTTGTTTACTCAGAGTCGGCTGGGGAGACCAGGGTTGAAGCTCTCCCCTTCCCTCTCGTGTCCGCCCAGCTCTGTAGGAAGGCAGCCTGCATGCACAACAAATGAATTGTGTTAGATTATACAGGTGTTTTTTTTCCTGGTAGGCACCATGCTGATAACTAAATATTTTCTTTGGAGACATTTGTATAACAGATGAGGTGGTGGATAATATCTTATCAGGAAACTTACTCCATCAAAGAGTTACAAATTATCTTTGATAATTGAGAGTTCTTTCTAAACACAAAGTAGACACATCTGTCTAGGACTTACTGAACTAATAAAACAAGTTATATCAGGTCACAGCTGAGCAACATGTGCAGTGTTGTCACTGTGCAAGGCAAAGCAACACGCCCATTCAGTATTTGGACAGAGAAAGGACATACCAAACACTGTCGGACAATTTCCTGGTTTTGTTGGCCACGTTTTAGGGTTGTACGTCTGGACCGAAGTTATTCCAAGTGCCTCGTCATCTTTGAGTTAATGATACCAACCCACATATTAGCACAGTGTGTACACCTTACCACAAATCTGCTGTTGTGCAATTCCTAAAATTGTTTTCAGTGCTTAGGGTGTCATTAGTGTCTTCCAGATCACTTTGTCAAACTGTCACAGTGTCTCACAGGCCCAAGCTGGCAGCTGAATTTCTGGACGGTTCTCTTTTCAACATGATTTTGATGAAGATAACTTTTTCAGCATCAAAGAAGTATGATATGAAGAATTCTCCCACCAGTGGTTAGATTCAGTTGAACACACTGTTGCCATCATTTTGACAGATTTGTGACAGAGCAATTATTAACAGGCACACTCCCTAAATGCCACAGTGGAAACACAATCAGTGGACAATGTTTTGTGATTGTGATTATTATATTTTTGATCAGAACTATAACAGCTAAGTAGCAATTAGTAGTAAGTAACAATTATACCAGCTCTCTAAGGCTGACAAAACAATTCATACCCGTTGGACAAGTGTTAATTGCTTTTTCTGTGTTCTTTATTTTTACTCTTGTCGACTACGTGTGTGATCACTCGTACAGCACCAAAAGACAGGCACAGACAAAGTCAGCACATGTGTGTTAGCCCATTGTCTCTACATGTTACATCCTGCAGGCTGCCATTATCCTGATGAGCTGGACTAACAAACAAAACATGTCTACATGCTAAGCTAGTTATAATCTGACTATAAGCAAGCTTAAGACCGTTTTTGAAACGGTTCCAAACTATTGTTTAATTAAAGAACGAAAACGCCTATTCGCATGTTCACACTCTGGCAGCCATATTGCTTTCAGCTTTCACAAACAGCATTTACCTACTAAAAACATTACCAGAGATTCATTTGTGCTTGTAAATTGTGATGAGATTGTTGCTTTTCTCGATTTCATGTCGCTGTGTTCTGAATATCTTTCTGTTTTTGGATTGTTGGTTGGACAAGACAAAAGACTTGAAGACATCATATGTGATGTCTGATATTTCGTAGACTAAATGATTGATTAATACAGAAAATAATTTAAAGACGATAATAAAAGAATCATCACCCGCAGCCCTAGATGTGTTAGATAGATATACATAACATAATGCAACACTTTATGTCTGTGTCTTCGACAGATATAGATTAATTGGATCACAACTTTTATTTTTAATGTGGTAAAACTTTTAAAAGATAGGATAGTACCCGCAGCTTTGTAAATGGGAGTGGGCCATTTTATCAGGGTCATCAATAAGACAGTGAATATTGTTAACATCTCAAGCAGCTAGCAAACAGCTGTGATATGAGTCACACAGCATTTATAATGCCCCTGTGGAGGACCATGCACACATTCAAACATGTACACACACACACATAAACAAGCCAACACACATAGTTAAGAGTAAAATGCATGAACAGGGCATTCATTCACACACAGTGACATGACTCCACGCATACAAAAGGCCTTCATACACGTATTAACCCTGTGAAATTACACAAACATGCAGATATACATGAGCAAAGTAACGGGGGTCATGTGCTCCAATCATACTTATTGAATTACACGAGAACAGTGTGAAGCAGAAATGCGAACACTCCCACTGAATCACTGACGGAAGAAGCTGCGACGAGAAAGAACCCAGAGAGGAAACACAGACAGTGACAGGGCATGTTGGGAAATGAATAAGTTTGGATCTCATGTCTCTTCTTATAGTCAGACTGGTATCTCATACGTTTGGTAAACACACTGTAGCCATACCAAACTGGCTATTAATTAAAATGACTTAAAGCTGTTGACTGTGCAACTGAAAAACATCCCATAATCTCCCCCCTGTTGGAATAGAAAAGTAAGAGAAGGGTAGCCTCAACTTCAGCTGTTTGTTATAAGAAAATAAGGAACTAACTCATTTTACTGGCATTTGGTTAACCTGGTTATCAAAATAAACAGTATTTTTATTACTCTTTTAACCTGTCTCAATCTTGCTTCCCTTGTGTGGCTCCACAGTCGCTTCCTCTTTGACTGTAACTCAAACTGTAGACATGGCAGCATATTTGCACCCAGTCATTACTAGCCTGCTCTTCTAGTGCAATCACAGTTGGCATACTTGCTACCCCAACCAATGCCTGTATGGAAACTGTGAGTGGCCAGTCGCGGAGTCGTGGCTGAGCTACACCCACAGGCACCGGGGTTAACCAGACGCATTACTTCTGTGAGGGTGTGTGTGCATGTTTGATTCTATGGGTCGACTTACTTTGCTGTTTTGTTAGAGTTAGAGTGTCAATAGAGACCATGAATACAGTAATCCCAGTCATGGGAATCAGTTCGGTGAAGCTAACTGAGACAACTCAGGATCTAGTAAAAGATAGACACACGATTAGTGACTTCACAGGACTTGTGACTGACTGGGAAGACTTTGACTTTAGAATACCGTTTCTTTAGCTGGGGAGAGCCAATACATTCAGCTCGGTGTCTCCTCTGGTTCGAGATAACGATGGCTACATGTCAGAAATCAAACACCATCTGCTTTCTGACCAACTGCTGACCTTCCTGCAAAAAACACAACTAAGACATACCAAACCTGCTGACTGCATCTTTCCTGCCTCTCATTCACTGAATGATTACAGGGCATATGCACACTGGACAGACCTGTTCAATGAGTATAAACATAATAACACTGTGAGGGTTTGGCAGCTAGAAAACTATCTACTATCAACTAGATTCTATTACTTGGTAAAAGTATCATTTCTGCAGTCTTTTGTCCCTGACCTCCCCCCACTGCACTGACTATGCAGCCAGCAAATCACAGTTTACAAAAGAGGTAGTTACTGACAATTTGTTACAATAGTGTCTTTGGTACATGGATGGGTGAATATACCGAGACTAGGTTGTGACATTAGCACTAACAGGGTTGGGAGATCATTTTCCTGTACACCTTTAAGTTCCTGGAAACTCATCTGTGCAAAGACATCCATCGTGCTGCAAGTAACCTCAGACAGTTCTCCTAACATGTGAACCGAGCCAGGTGACTTTCCGCACAGCCCCACAGAGAGAAACGGACAAACCAGCCTTATTTGCAACTGTAGCAGAAACCTGCTCTCACACTCTTTATTTCACACCTGTTTTTGAATCATTTCCTGTCAGGTTGTTCTCGAGTTAGTTTCATAATCAAATATGTGCTCACATCTGTTTTGTTGGTTTATGGTATATTCAAATGTTTGATGACCATCATGAAGGAAGTACACTGTTTAAACTGAAGTACACTGTTATAACAACCAGTTTCAGAAAGCACAGCACAGCAGCAACACAACACTTGCATAGAAGACTTTGTATAGACTATGTGTTTCTGTAAATCTGTTGACTTAATATGAAATGGAAGCTAATTCATTCCTGATACACTTGTTAGCCATCTGGCTGCTGGTATAATCTTGTTAGTTACCTTCATGACTCTCCATTAAAAACACAGCAACAGACCACTTTGGTCTAGTGAAAATGCTAATGATTTTTTCACGTTCAAACTGCCGCAACAATGCCAGTCAACCATTCATTTAGAAACCAAATTATTACCAGTATTTCTACATGCCACTCCACACAGCCAAGACACAGACAAATGCGTGAAACAACTTATTTCATTCGCCCAAAGTTGTTTCAAGAAGTAAAAAAGCAGAATATTTACCTATTTGAGGCACTAAAAACAGAAATATATGGCCTGAAAAATGAATGAAACATTTCATAAAATGAGAAAAATATTCCACTAATCTCTGACAATGGAGTTCAACTTTACACTAGAAGGGATAAATAACTTTGTAACAGCCACAGAAAATATTGATTAATGATACAATATATTATTTAAAAATGTCAGTGTGCCAGTGTGTCAGATTTAGGTAGCTCCATTTACAGAATATTGCAGAAATGGAATATAACATTCATAACTTTGTTTTGATTAGTGTTTCATCGCCTGATGATAAGAATTGTTATGATATTTTATTTTACGTGTACAGTCCACTGCCAAAGAGTTGAACCAGATTTCTACAGAAGCCCAGATCAGACAAACTAAACACAGGCTCTAGATCTGGTATTTCATGGCCACCATAGTTTCTCCTTCAAACTAGGAAGGAGAGAGTGAAACGGTTTGCAAAATACTCTCTTTAAGCAACAAAAGTACACAACCAGCTGAAATAATCCACAACTAAACTCCTAGTTGCTGCTCAACCCTAAATACTGGACCTTAAAAGAGACAGTTTTTTTTGAGGAGTAACTCTACTCTTATTAAAGTGTTAGACTAACTTTGACTTTAAATATTTATACAACACTTTTATTATTTCACAACTCGGCAGGACACAAAGGTGATCATGTTAATTATTCAGTTACTTTCTCACAGTAGACTGCAGGAACCCACTGGATTAAATGATCAATTACGATTTCATATCGTCTCAGAATATCAAGTTTATGGCTCATGTAGACAAGTTAGACAAGTGCCATCTCCAAAAAAAAAAAAAAGAAAAGGTCCACCATGGTCCATTTCAAGGTCAAAAACAGAGTGCTGTTTCTGTTGATATCACCCTGCTCCCCTATAGTTGTTAAGTCTCTCCATCATGTTAACAGCAAAGGCACAGTAGTGACAAATGTCAGCCAGAGACAAATCCTGGATCTGATCCACAGACAGTGGGACAGATGCTGTGACACCATGACAGCAGCCACAATGAGGGTTTTTTTTTTTTTTTTTTACAGCTGTAAGCTTCCCAGTCAGCCCTCTCTGACACTGATGCTGTGTAAATATCACAGCTATAAAAATGCACCTGGTGGCTTCATTAATTCATATATTAATGCTCTGGGTTCCACTAGAGGAGACAGTTGTCAGTGTGTAATGCCTTAGTGGTCCAGAACTCAATTAAATACTGCTTTATTCTGTGTTGGGTGGATTTTCACCCGAGTTACTGCAGTAAAGTGTCACTGTGTGCAGGCCTGGATGGAGCACATCACAGCCTCTCACAGCATCAGCATCAGGCTAGCTTAGTATGGGAGGGTTTTTCTCCTTACATGGCTCTTAAACTGACATTTAATAGGTGACGTGAAATTGGCCAAGCTCGCATAAACAGCGGGCTTGTAAAGCGTACAGTCTCCTCCACAGCTGCTAGCTAATGCAAAGACAGGCAGCAGGACTGGGGAGGCAAATTAGCTTCCCCGTACAGTCACCACAGCCTTCTCCCCCTCGCCGCGGGAACAGTAACACTGGTTTGTCACAAGCAAATCTGTGGACAAGGAGCTAGCTGTCAGGACAGGTGAACGCAGGCTAAACAGGAAGTACCTATGTGTGCCCAACTGCGAGCTAAAGCTAAGTTTGGCTAACGCTAACCAGCTCGAAGTCCAAAACAGTTGGAGGAGTCTGTGGAGGAGCGACCTGACGGAGCAACACCCCGCCCAGAGCTGGAGGAGTACTACGTGAGAGAAGAAGGAAAACAACTGTCCTCTTCTCCCCGCATGTAAACATGACACCGAAACGCACAAAGGTGTTGGTTAAAGAGCTGTCAGCTTACTTGTTTGGAGCGCCGTGGAGTTGCTCGCTAGCTGTCAGAAGAGTTGCAGTGAAGATCGTTTATGTGTAAGAAGATGAATCACTCGAGAGTTTAGTGAGACGACTTCCGGTTTGGAATGTTGGCGCATGCGGGGTACTCCACTCCATCCACCGGACTTTTTGTGTTTATGTGTGTTTACATATGCAGACAAACAGACATGTATTATTGCGCATGTAAGCTCTATAAAGGTTTTTTTTTGGGAGCATACTTTCCCCATCAGGTATTATTTCAGTGTCAATCATTTCCTACCCAATGTTTAAAAATATCAAAACTTTTGAAAGCTATCGGGACATAGGTTTTACCCAAATGATTTTATTTAGGGGGAAATCCCAAACTAAATGGATGCTTTGTGGAGAAAATTAATTTTGGCATCATGTGGTGGTGGTTGTTTGCCCCATGACAACAATTTGCTGGAGATCAAAGTTCACGCTGCCCACGGAGCTCATGAACCACACACTTCACATCTAGTTTTCATCTAGCAAAAGAGGCATAGTGTTTGTGTGTGTGTGTGTGTGTGTACCACCGTCAATCATCACACAAAGAGCCATTTCAAGCAGTTACAAATGTTTATTTGTCAAAAGTTAACACTGTCAAATATTACTGTTTCTGTATTTGTCAGGTACGATATTGGTTTTAACCACATTTCTAAAAAGCTTTTTTTGTCTGTTTTCAAAGATAAATAGTTAAGTAAGTAGTAAAATATATAGTTAATACAATACCTAAACAAATGAACGATGACAGTGAATCCTTATATGTGGGAGTGAATAACAACATGGAGAAATACTGGTTCACTATTTCACTCAATCCTGTTTAGAGATATTCCAGCCCAGATTTCACCAGTTTTTAAAAAAATAAATCCTCAAGTGATGAACTTTCATTTGGCCAGTACGTTTCTTCCGCAATCCAAAATCCAAATGCACAGTTCTGGTGTAAAATGGTCTTGAGAGGTTGTGCAGTATAATGGCACTGCAGTCCCTTTTAGTCATTTAACCTTAATGATAAAGTAATTGAGAAATAAATGAAGTAGCTGTTGATAGATGGATTGTAATCGTGTTATATGTGCTGCTGAAAAGAGGATGAGAAGTGCATTTTTGTTTAATGCTTGAATGACAACACTCGGCCTGTCTGAGAATCCACAATATTATTATTACCATGCAAGTCCTTGAGGTTTCTTGCATTGCTTATTCAGCCTCACTGAACCCTGCTGTACACAGAAATATAAAGACAAATATCACAGGAAATATTGTTGTGTATGGCAAGCAATGCTGGGTAAGTGTCATGTAGAAAATGGGCACTGTGAAACACACACACACACACACAGGTGTATTGTGACTTCCTCACAATAAAGTCGAAAGTAAATGACATGGCTATTTGCATTTTAAAGATTCAACATGAGAGTAGTACAGGAGTATAGGAGGAGTGTGTAGACAAAAAAGCACAAACTAGTAAATCACACTCCTTCATCCAAAATACATCATGTTCACATCCCAGGGTGCATTTGTGTACGTGAATAACACAACGGGATCCAGAGACACACTCATTGCTTTCTGGTTATTATTTACATATCATAACTTTTTGCATCATTGTCAAGAGAGAAATTAAATCTCTCGTTGATTTCAAGCTTACCACTGTTGCTTTCACAGGCTCTGGTGTCCTTGCTTGTTCACAGGTTTACAACTCGGGAGAAACTGGGGGGTTCAGCGTGGACCTAGCAAACCAAGAGGCTTTGAACTACTGTATCCATGATCCACTCTGAAATGCTTATATCTATCTCTAAATGTATCTACAGTTGCATCCTTGTAATATTTTACTGGGTGTACACCGTGCTTACAATATTCCTCCAACAGAGTTACATGATGGGACAAAAACTGCTGAAAGGAGATGACTGGAGATGAAGAGCTGCAGTAGTTTGCCAAACAGCTTGCATAGAGAAAGCTCCAGTCGTCCACTCTCTTCCTGTAACTCAAGCATGCTTCCAGAGATCCAGAAAACCGCAGAGGTGATGTTGACTTTTCTTTCTTCATTCTGCTTTCATGACAAGATTGCTTCATTTTTACTATTTTTGGCAGGCAGTCATTAGGAAGATGTGTAGCAAGGGAAAATCCTAAATTATCTAAGATAGCCCTCAGTCAGTAAAGACACAGTAACAGTCAACAGAGTGTTTACAGGTTTACACCCATACTCTTCATGTGAGAGCATAAAGGGACAGGAAACTGTAAAGCTACAAATTTTTTCTACCATCATTTACAGAATTACTATCTTAGTGGGCATGAAAACATAAAAATGTAAGGGTATAAAGTGAGGAACTAGGTTTGAAAGTGATCCCAGCTTGTCACACACTTGAGTCTTCAGCAGTTGCCTTAGACAATCCTCACTAAAATCCCACCGCCCAGACCCCAAACCCCCAGGCCCAAAATAAATGTGAGAATGTAACCTCCACAACCAGTGGGCCTCGATCCAAGAGATCCTCACTGGCAACTGCAGTAGGTGTCAAAATTATTGTTGTGGTTTTGTTAGTGGCGGTGCTGGTGTGTGTGTGTAAGTGAAGAGAGGAGTGTTTGTGTGGGTGGGTGGGTGGTGTTGGTTTTTTTTTTTTGGGGTGGTCACACCTCGGTGCTGATGGCTCGGGTGTTGGTGTAGAAATCAGGAGGCCGTCCTCGCTGGCTCTCCCTCAGCAGGGTGCCTCGGACAGCGGGCAGCGGCATCGCCAGCGCCTGGTTCTCATAGTGTGTGGGCATGTAGGTGATGCGCTCGCCACCATTGCGTATCTCATCAGTGGTGCGGATGTAGAAGGGAGAATCATAGGGCGAGCAGGTGGGACAGTAACTGCGTTGCCCCCCTGTGGGTTTGGTAGGGTTGGAGGATGCAGCCAGCTCTGGTGGCGATATGGACAATGGGGTGATGATCGTCCCATCCAGGCCAGAGACACTGCAGGCGTTGCAGGCAATGTGTTGCTGAGAGATGGAGGCGCTGTCAGACCCATTCTTCTTACAGCAGTAGTACTGCAGAAGGAGAGAAGTCCACTCAAACAGTTTTCAACACAGTTATGTAACAGGCTGCACGTCAGTCTACAAATCTATGACACTGATTTCATTATGAAGGTGCTAACTTGTTTTTTGAAAAGAAATAAAGAAATCTGCAAATAGGGTGAGATCAGTTCACTCTTCAAACACACACAAAGAGGTGTACCTGGAGTCTACAGTAACAGAGCACAGCTATGATACACAGAAGTATCACTGTGGCCAGTATTCCTCCGGTTATGACAACAGTTCCAGCTGTCATCCGACCAGCTCTCCATCAAACTCTGACACAAACACAGGAAGTGACATCATTAACAAGCGCCTCCCAAATATGAGAAGTTAACCAGATAATATGTTTAATCAAACCACACAAAGGTCAGTATCACAGTTGTGCTGCAAAATATATTTTCTATGTGGTAATAGATAATACTCAAACGGTCAGTCTATAATTATGTGGAGAGAATTAGGTAGAGAACCAAATCTGACCTCGATCACCAAACTGCAACTCAAATTGTTGCAGCTGAAACGACCACAGTATGCCTATCTTAGCTTGTCTGAATAGAAGCATATGGCCAACTTTATTTTGAAGACATTACATCAAATATAAGAATACTAAAGAGCAAAACATTTTCAAAATGTATATGCATTTCACATTTAGCATGCAGACTTTAAATTAACAAAACAAAAATTCATTTGTCAGAATAAACTGTGATTATTGTTGTTATACTCACGTTCAGTAAAGTTGCTTAACACCTGAAAACAGAGAAACAACAGAAGTATATATATGTATATATATATATATATAAATATAATATATATAAATATATATACTGTAGATAGATAGATAGATAGATAGATAGATAGATAGATAGATAGATAGATAGACTTACATCAGAAGAGTGTTGAAGGTTGTAAAGGTGTAAGTCAAATCAGAGGTCACACTGTTGGATAGCCACACTGCATGAACGTCTCTGAGGAGAGAAGATTGAAAGAGTGCGGGTTGCGTCCATAGTAATATTCTCCACAAGGTGGCACTGAGAGCACAGAAAAATATCTCTCAGACACAACGATACAGTTCTCACACAAAATAATAACTAGGAATGACAAAGTAATACTAAGGTGATGAAGTAAGGAAACAAGCCGTGGAAAGGTGAAACAAAAGGCAGAAAAGGAGGAAAGAAGGAATAAAGAGAAGCACAGTAAGAAACACAGCATACAGTGTTGCATGAAGACAATATACATGAAGTGCAAAGGTGTACCTGCTGTAAATACATATACTATTGACATTATATTTATCAAGGAACGCATGTGCAGTTGATTAAGTTTGTCTCTATAGATTATACTCTCTTTTATTATTTACTCAGTCGTGGAAGTCCAGTTCTTCTACAAACAGATTTTCTGTTTTGCTACAAATAATGGGTGAAACGGGTCAAATCATAGCTAGGTCACTGCTGTCGGACAGAGAGGAAAGAATTTGGATCTATATCGTATTTGGGATGAAAACATCAAAGATATTTACTGTACACATCAAAGTGTAAAATCCTCAGATGTGCATATTCTTTGAGCAATGTCTCTCTAGCTCGTTCACACTCACAATACATGCACACACACACACACACACACACACACACATGCAGAATTATGACAGAGCAGCACTAAAAGTGATTTAGCAGTGAGGGGCTCAGTTGGTTAGGGGTTTTAATCTGCAGGCCGAGACTTGTCTGTGTGAAGTGAAATCTATTACTGCTGATAAAATATGTCAAAACATGTAGAGAAAGGAAAGGTAGAATGACAAACATACAGGGAGAAAGGGGTGGGGAAGGTACAAATGTATGTGGGGAAGAAGGGACAAGGAAGCAGGAAACTAGAAGAAGAGAAAGAAAGGAATTAAGGAAGTAGGATGAGTAATAATGAGTAATATGAGACACATCTACACACACTTTTCTGCAGGATTACACAGAGCTAATTTCTCAGCATGTCACTTGTGATTCCTGCTGTTTGATGTCTTAATGGAGCATGTTTGTGTGTTTTCGTGTGAGCAGTTTGCCCCGTATATGTGATGTGATAGATGAAGTCAGTCAGTTCATCATTGTGCAAAGTGTAAATGAAGTCCAGATTTAATCAGTCCAGTCTAATGAGATCAGGCCTTCTCACCATAGAGATGCTCACTCCACACAGTTGCATCTGTGGGTTTTCTCACAAGCTGAGATATTCAGAGTATTCACTCAGTGGTGCCAAACCACCTAATGGATAAAATGGTGGGAATAAGAGACTCATTTGGAGTGCTTGACTCTGCATTTAGGCTATGCTGGATTTACGGTATATACATAGATGCCTATTGAAAAAACTGTTCGGATCGGTGCCCTGGTAGCAAACAGCACAACCTGGATTTGTTGGTTGTCGAGTAGGCCAGTTTACCATTGCACTAACACTGTTGGACGCACAAAGGACAAAAATATCAAAATATTATATCGTTATTTTCCTTCTGAGTTAGTAGCAGCGAATATAGCCTTGCGATGCTAGTTTTACAATCTATAGAGCTGTGGTTTACAGAGCTCTGATAAGCTCACTTATTTCTCCACGCCTGTCAAACATAACCAACTCAACTGATATCACTTAAGGCAATTTATCAGACTGCAGCTCCCTCTGGAGTGTGTAAGTGTTTCAGTGGAACTCCCCTTTATGAGAATTAGATATCATGCCCCATTCATTCCAATGGAAGTGTCTCACCAGCCACAAACACTGAAACATGGGCTATGGTATGGAGTCCTTCTATGGCTGTGCTGTGTGACTGCTGGCTCAATTATTCAACCTAATGAATGACATTCTGAACAAAGAACATATACAGTCAATCATCAAATTTTATACTGTATAAATAAAGGTATTTCTGTGTGATTTTACTTTGTGATGCTAAAAACAAGTTTGTATTTCAATCTGTGTCACATAACCTCCACTTTCTGACTTTGGCCACAGAGCCAAAAGTCTCCACAACCACACATTACAGTGAGTTGGGTTGCTGAATAAAAGCTATCCATCCATCCAAACTGCCTGAAGGAAATATGTAACCAGAAACCAAAAATAATGTTTTGTATTATATTTTCCATGTTTCCCAGCTGTTTGTTTTTTGTGTTCATCACAATGTGGAGGTGACTGTGAACATTATACCGATGTTTAAAAATGCATCAATGTTAGTGCGTTACATAAAAACACATAATTGTACTGTACGTTTTGAGGACATACACTTACAGGCACTAACTGCAGGAGAAGCAGATGAGGTAGATGATGGTAGTTGATGAAAGGCGCATTACACAATAGCTCCTGAGATGTGTTGAACATCTCAAACTGATGATATACCAGTGTTAAGAGAAGCTGAATGAGTTTCTTCATTAAAAACTTACTGAGCTTGAAGTGCTGTCAGAGGGGAAGAAAAGGAGGCAGCGCGGCAGTGATGTGAACCGCTCCACTGCCACAAGCTCATAAACCATGTTTCTGTCAGAAAGTACACTAGTCTTCAATTATTTGTGGAGACCAAACGGGATGGCAGCTGACAGATTCTTCTTAACATCATTCATCATAACTCTCTCCAGCGCATGCAATCTCAGACTCAGTACACGAAACTATTTTTCATAATTAATGCCAGCACGGTGACTTGTACTGCATGGAGGAAATGGAAAAGGAGTCGCCGCTGTCACCGCATCATCCTTTACTCAGACACAAAATAACACACAGATGTATTTTTCTCCCTGTTTACATGTTGCTCCGCAAGCACTTTGAGGCCAACTTATTGGTGAGATTCGTTTTGAGTTCACGTCGTTTGACAAACTACAGAGAGAAATGAAATATCTGCATCAGCACACACTCACACACTCACGCTGAGCACAGAGAGAAAGAGAGCTGGATCAGTCACCACTGGGTCCAGATTAGAGTGGTCCTCAATCCCCCATACTGCCTGAAGAGCCCTGTACACTGATAAGACTCTCATACAGATACAGTACACACACACACACACACACACACACACACACACAAACTGCACACATACAGAATTCACTCAGGCAAACATGTACTCCCGCATTACCAAATAAATCAAAGCACCCTAATAAAACATCAATTAAACAGACAGCAGCACTGCACTTAGCTGCAGTCAGTGCAGAAAAAGCACACGCACTTCATTTACAAAATAACACCACTTAACTTCAAAACTCATTTCAAATGTCAAAGCAACACATATGAGTCGATCCTGCAGTATAATATATATAATTCCAGTACATTTAAGGCAGTAGGATTCACATATCTCTACATATAAAAAAGATAGCAGCTGAGGTCCTCAAGGATTCTCAGATGAAAAGGCAGCTCGTAGTCTATTTAGAGACATTTTTCTCCAGTGATACACTGATTTCACTTAACAGCCGTCAGAAATACCCTGAGCAAGCAACAAGTCTGTGGCTCTATTTCCATCCATCCAAAACAATGTGAAAGTTAGGTGCATTTGAATCATACCTTATTATGAGTTAGAGCTGCACTGCGGGCTCAGCACACTTCGACAACAGATTTGTTTTGGACATGATGTTATTTTCTCTCAAAGCTTGAATCTGCAACATTTTGGCTTGAGGCGGAAAATACATTTTTTATTCCACCATTATCGTTTTTACTGTTACATTGACCCCTGTCAGTCATCCTGGTGCATTTATTTTATCCTGAGGCTGTAAGCAATGCTGATGTTTGCAAATGGTGATACTTATATTACATCCTGTTACACTATACTAATGTGAAGTTACATTTTGGTACGATCCAGTATTTATCTATTTTATAAATTAAATCGGTTAAAGGTCATATAATAAAATCACAACCACAAAATATTTTACATTTTTGTGTGTGTATTTAGTTTTTTTAGCCTGTTGCCCACATCTCTTTGATGTCTGATGAAACAACTGACCAAGCTTGTAATATAGGAATATGAATGGAGATGCCTTCTTCCTACATCCTACATATCCTTGAAAAATGGTGCAAAAATATCAACAACCATGGTTGATGTCTTCACAGATGGACAGGCTTTTGTAAGGGTCATGGTCTCAGGGTGTCATTTGTGTTTTGATAAGTTACCGACCTTAAGAAAGAAGGTCTTACATAATACGAGCCAGTCTGAGGGCAGAGGAAAGAGGATTAGTTTGCTGGTTTAGTCTTAGGGGGTTAAGGGGTCACCAGACACATGTATCTGATACTAGCTGATGTTGTGACTTCGATGGTCAAAGTTTGCCCGTGTTAAATCCCACGCAAGGTTTTTGTTCACCCCTTTGCTGGCAATGAATAGATGTGAATAGGAGGCAAATATTCGCCAGTGTTGAGTTTGTGTATGTGTGGCCATGCTCTGATGCTACACTGCACATTTAGTTATATTACATTGCATTGCACCACATGTCATACCTTAATGCCATACACACAGGTATATTACATTATGTTTTATAATGCATGTTGTGATGTTTTGTTAGGATTTGTTATGTTTAAAGGACCTGAAATCAGCTGTCCTCCATATATTTTGGGTTTTATCAGCCAGTTGGCTCCATTGTGCCCACTTCTGTTATTACCTTCCTTTGTCTCTGTCTTGTAGGTTGTTTTGTTTGTAGGATAAAAACAATTCATGTTGTAAAACTAAACTACATATGGTTTCCATATACTGTTTTTGGCAAATCAGAGTAATGAGAATATTTCTCTTTCTCTCTCCCTCCCTCTCCCCATCTCTCTCCCTCTCTCTCCCTCTCTCTGATGGAGTCTTCCCTCTGGAGTCTTGGCCATCAGTCTTCAGGAGCATCTAAAGGACCTTGACTGCCCCAGAGGATTTTTACAAGATTGATTCTTTGGATCTTAAATTGCCCAGACCAGCAGTCAGCCATTGTCACTCTCTCCTCCTCCAAACAAACTACCAACACTATCCATACTTGTAACATAAATGCCACGGGTTCAGTCCCCTCAATGTTTCCTGCCACACAAAATATATGTGAATTAAAGACAAATGTTAGTTTTTTTAACAAAAATCTGTGACATCTGAGGTTTTTCCAATTTTGTAATTTCAGATGAAGAATTCAACTCCAAAACCCACAGGATCCTAAAAATGCTCTGTAGTAACTAAAATGAAGACTTTTCCCTAAAGAGCAGCAGCAACACCTGTAACTGCCAGGAACTCTACAAAATCTTCGGAAATGAATGTATGTATTTTCTTGCCAATGCACACGTAGAACATAAAGCCAGTAGTGTAAAGATTACAGAAGTGAGCTTGTGACAAAGTCTTGCAAAGCCAAAGACTCCATCTTGATGACAATGTTTTCATTTTAGTTGGGTGTCATTCAGATTTGAATGATTAAATGATGACTTGGATTATACACATTCATTTTGGTTCATGTTTTGTACACTGTTGTTTAAAACAGTTGTTTTGTATCCTTTAGGTGAACCAGAAACAAACTGCATGATGTTTTCCAGATGTTATGGTATAAGCTTCATATGTAAGAGGAAGTAAGAAAGTATATTATTTGTTCATTCATATCGCATGCCAGGATGAATCCAAGCTCGTATTAAAGTGCATTGAATTTCAGATCTTGGACTCATCTCTTCCTTAAAGCTTCAGCTAAACCATCATTTACAGCTTCTCATTACTTCGCCCCTGTTAGCAATACATGGTTTAAGTCTAGGAAACATACAATAAAACAATCACGTGGTTAAAGTAGGTGTTATCAATATAAAATTACAAATCATTCAGCAACTGTATGCCCGTATGTCTTTCTAGTATTACAGTATAAATGTAAGCCAGCATAGCATCCACATCAGGGGTTCATGTTGAGGTCCAATTGAAGGAGAGAGCTGTCAGTCATCATCTGTACTTGAAACGCACATTCGTCCACGGCCTTGTCAGACCACAATGACAGAAGAGAAGATTATGAGCTGCCTTTGCAAGATTAATTTGACCTGAGTCACCAAAAATGTGGATGAGGTAAGATGACTGACAATCTTTCCTCCCTCATTGTCAATCTATCCTTATTTTCTGGTTGTTTATTTTGGTCGGGGATGCTTTGGAATTTAACACTGAAGCCACACAGGTTGAAAATGTGTAAATCTAACATAAACTCTCCTTTTCAACTCTGCAACTCAGGCTACCCAGTCAATAAGTCATGCAGAATTTCCGCACATTATTATTTTGGAAAACCACCATTTTGTCATCTAAACTCCGCAGTCCTCCAGCTGCCGTTGTAAGCGGAGAGAAAACAAGTTGCACATCCAAATGGGATTCATGGTCACAGTTGAAATGTAATTTGTCTAATCCTGTTATCTGGCGTTCCAAAGGCTTTCCTCTATCTGTTTCCTCTCTCTAACGTCTCTGTTGCAGCCCAGCGTGGGTGTCTATGTGTATGTGTGTGTGTGTGTGTGTGTGTGTGTACATGTGTTTTTGTTTGCATGCGTGGGCGTGAAATAAACCCAGTTTAGGGAGTCGGTTTAGAAACTGTGGTATTTCTTTTCCGTGAAGATTATTAGCCATAAAATGCAGATTCATGGGTAAAATGTCAAAACAAAAAGACCTGATCTGATAAAGCTGCGCTGGGAAACTTGACACACAGTGGCAGCTCAAAATGAAATCACAGCATATCAGTTTGGATCATTTGATTTTAGTTGATTTTAATGTTGTGAGGGGACAGCTGCTCATTGTATACAGCTCACTCATGTTTGGCGGTTGCACTTCAGCTCTAACTGTAAACTCAAAGAAAATAGAAATTTTAAAAATGTAGCCAAGTCTCACTCATTAGCAGTGATGTTGTACTGTAATGTGCGCTGTCCTTGGTGCTGAAGTGATGTTACTGGACAGCCTGGATTTCTGTGGCTCTCTGTTAAGCCCTGCCAATAGCAGGCCCATTTGGTTTGCGTTGGTTGAGAGTGACATGAACTTGACTTAAACCATTTCTCTCCTATTAGAGCATAGGTCATTCACAACTCCATCAACCTCAGTCCCTCTCCAGCTCTATCCAAGTCTATTTTATTTCTTGTCCCTCTGTGTCTGTTCCCCTCCTCCAGCTGTTTTTGGGTCCATGTTAGAGCCTGTCTGGTTACATCAGGTTTGGGCTTCTGTAGGATGCACCCAATCCAACTCAATTTCCTTTTCCTCATCTGGATGTTTGCTTTTCCCCACGGGTCTTCATTTCTGATAGTGTTTGGCCAAACTTTCCACCAGCTGGGGGTAAAAACCTTCAGCATAATGTTGTCAGTGGGGAAAAGTACAGTACATAATTTTCAAACCAGAGGAGGGCATCAAACTCATCACTAACAACATATACAGTATACTATCGATACCCTATGTGTGTATACATGAACTTGAAAACGATTTAAAACTAACAAGCAAACAATGAAACAATTTACTAATTAAATGTGTTCAACAAGTATGCATATAATATATAATACAAAGGATATATTCTATATATGTATGGTATGTGCATCCTTTTCATTTGGTGGATTATTACCAATTCAATTAACCACTGTAAATAAATAAATACTACATATTGTATACAGTATTTATTTACTTTTGGTGAAGGGGTCCTTAACAAGAGCTCCACTCCCCATCTGCTGATAAACCTGTTCCTCCCTTGCCCATAGCGGAAAAGGGAATTAATTAATGGTCTATAAACTCTTTCACAGGGGAGAATAATATCTCAAGTCTTAATTGGTTCATATTAGTGTATTGTATATATCAGCTGTTCACAAAAACAGAATGAAAAGGATCAATAATGACAAAAAATAAATAATGGAATGGAGCCACTGAATGCAGAAAAAAAAAATCATGAACTCGATATGTGTACAAATGCTGTCTCAAGAAAAACACAAAGTGGCTCGGACTGGCAGCTACTCTGGGCTACAACACAAGCAATCCTTGCTGACAAATGACATCAGCCGTAAAAATTGGTTAATTTTTGCACACTCTTCAGTAATTCTGCTATGAGAGCATAAATTGGAACCAGTGGGAAACATCCTGCACAAGCAAACGAAATGGAAAAGACAAAACAACATAAACTCACAAGAGAAGGCATGGCTTTAACCTTTCGTATCTTCACGCCAGTGCGCTGAAATTTATTACAGTATAACAAACTGTTTTACAACTGATAGAATATTGTTCCAAATGATAAGTAGATTAACTTTCCGGATACACACTTACATGTGACCTTGAAAACCTTCCTCATGTACTAAGAGACCTACAGGAGCTCAACCGACCGTTATCCCATCTTCCCTCTTAAGCTGTCGCAGCAGTTACGGCCCAGTAGGCAGAGATTGATGACACTGAACATTTTAGTTCAATTACTTGATTTTGCTCGAGGTCATTTGGGGCAAAGAATGCAATGAATGTGAAGAACCACTCCCCAGAATGATCCTCTTGGCCCTATAAAAGTACATGATCAATACAGGCGGTAAAATGCCTTCGTATCCCGTGAAGATGGAGAGAGATAGGACGAGAGAGAATTGGAACACAGCTTCAATCTTTTTCTCTGTCCAATCTGGACCATGTTCTGATGCCGTATACACTGCTGGCAGATTTATAACTGGTGTACATTATGCTGTTATGCAGCTCTCCAGGCTACTGTACTCCAGCCTGCCAGCTCCTGATTCAGCCTTTCTATACACTCAAGATGTGGTGAATACCTTTACTCACATGGCAAGTGAAAGATTCATTATCAGTCCACCTGTAATTTTTATACATATGTCAAATTCAATTTCCTCTGTAGGCCTATCACCATATCCTGGCCAGTGGGATGGGATTTTACCCACCGTGATGTTGTTTCTGTTGCCATTTCTCTATTATTGTTCTCATATATCTATTTCTATATTTTATTAACCTTGTGAAAATTGAGATTCTCTTAGCTGGATCCAATGAAGTGTTTGACTTCATACAAAACCCCCTATCACCTTGCTTTAATTCTCTTGTTTTCTTATCTTTGAGTGTATTTATTTCATAAAGTTATCATTATATTATGTACTAGTTCATTTATATCTCTCTGCTATGTATGGAAAATGTTTTAGAGAAAACTAAAATATATAATTTGATGGAAAGTAGCTAAGGATGACTGTAATTGCCTATAATAAATCAATGTCAGACTACACACACGGAGTCAAAGCACATCACAACACAGCATAATTATTTAACAAAGTGCCGAAGCCACTGGTGTCTGCGAGGGCTTTCTGGTGAGTCCATTAAAAACCACAACGGGCACAAAGCCTGTAGCAGAGAGCTAATAAACTCCTGCATGAGGAGACTTTGCTCAAACACGGTTCATTTAATAACAATAATGATTAGATCTGATGAGGAGCCTGTCACAATAACTGACAGAAACGCTGGACTGACTGTGAAAGTCTCTGTGCCGCACGGAATAAATCAAACCGTCCTATAATGCAACAAAAGCTGTTAGAGTGCCCTTAGGCAGAGTATTGTACTGGTGTAGCTGCGGTAGCTGGAATCTACAGTAGCAGATTGTGTTCACACCATCAGGGCTCAGGTTTAAATGTGTGTAGCAGCATGAATGTAGGGCAGGATAGAGGCAGACAAGAACATAAAGCTCAGCTCATAAACAGCCCCAAACACATTTAGATATTAAACAGATGTAGACACAACAGCCTGCAGCAGAGCTCAGCAAACATGGAAGTTGCACTGGTGGCTACTGACTGTTTGTTTTGTTCAAAGAGGGCCTATATCTGTCTGATATTGATTTTCTTTTTTTTTTTTTTTACTATGCCATAAAATTATATTAGAGAATTTTGTGCTGATTTGGGTTCAGGCTGTTCTGAACATCCTGTACATCCCCATCCTTTAAATGCTTAATAAATGGGGTTAAAAAATAACCAGAACCAATGCTGTTACACAACAACCCAATGAAAAAGAAGCAAAGGAGTACAGAGCACAACAACAATATGAGAAGGGCACTGTCAGTGAGTATCACTTTCAGCTGGCAAAAATTTGTTTTTATCTAGCACAGCTGTTTACTCCGGATAGAAGCATTCTGCAAAACAGTGAAAACAACTTTAATTCATATGTCCACATAACAAAGTCAAACCAATTGTTCTTGACAATTCTCTTATCATTATTTAATTTGCCTACTTCGCTAAAAAGCTGCAGTTCAGAATTAGAAACTGAACTCATTGTCTATGCCTACTGGATCCCTATCCAAGCATGCCTTGGGTACAAAGAAGGAAACAACCTGGGCAGGTTTGTGTCAGTCAAAATTAACATACAGACATCCAGTCACAACCACAGCTTGTTTAAGACTAACTAAACACTCCCTTAAGATCATGTCTTTGCTGACTTCTGATGGTTTACCTCCTGACCTTGGTGCACTGATGTACAGGAGGAGTACTCAGGGATATTACTTCTTAAACTTTTAACCCAAGAAAGAATCAGAAAAAAAAACAAAAAAAAAACTACTCTTTAAGATTCTTCAACAAACTACTGCCTCTGGCTTTGGGGGTACAGCTCTAACCACTGAGCCACTGACTCGCTCACACTTCAAACTGGAGGGCTTGAATTGATTTTCTAGTTAATTTATGTCCAGTTCAGACAGATTCACAGCGAAGAACTTGAGCAGGAAAGGGACTTGACGTTAAACATGCATATGTCTCTGCATCTCCCTGCTTTACGAGGTTTGCAGGGGTTTCATTATAGCTGCTCAGCTCCTCCTCTGCTGTCCTGCGATATGCCAGCTTCTCTTTCACACTTGGCAGCAGTGCAGCATCGTGGAACGCACACCCAGTACAGGGCATCGGGCAGCCGGGGGAAGCTGTAATTACTGTACCTCCATTCTGCTGGTCAGCACGGCAGTCTCATAAAAGGAAATGAAATGGTCCAGCTTCTATCTTTGAGGGAGTAATGTACCACGAATATTACATTAGCATACATTCACATGGACGTTTTATCTGTGACAGTTAATAAAGTGAGGGAGCGAAGCCACAGATGGCAGGGCCAGCAGAATGAAGGCAACAGCTGCCGAGGTGCCTTGCTCAGGAGCAGAAGAGCAGGAGTAGAGGTTAGGGGTAAGGTTGTCAGCTTTCCCCCATGGGTAATTAAACCATCAACCTTAGAATTAGCCATTTGCTAATGTTACAACTGTGGCCAACATTTTCAATCTACTGGAAATGGACTTTCACAACTCATACCTACATTTACCCACAGTCCAAAGACATGCAGGTCAATACGTTAGTTAGGGACTCTAAGTTGCCAAAGGTGTGACTGTGAGTGTTAATGGCTGCTTTTTCGATGTGTCCGTCCTGGCTCCATACTCCATGACCCAGGAAAAATGGGGAAATGGGGAATGGGGAAAAATGGGAAATGAATGAATGAATGAATGAATGAATGAATGAATGAACATATAGAAATCCACTGCTTTGGCTCTAAGGTCTCAGGGTCAAACAGTCAACCAAACATTACCTTACACCCACTCTTATGTTTCCAATCCTATCTTAATTGATGTAAAATATGAGACACAGCCGTCTTGCACAGTCTGTCTACATTCTGCGGAGTCGTCACACTACGAGTGAAGTTTTCGTCAATCCCTTAACCAAGCCTTTCCCACAGCTGTCAAAATGGACAAATTAGATAAAAACTGACCTGAAACC
The DNA here is from genome assembly GCA_023373845.1 of Nibea coibor. Taxonomy (NCBI): domain Eukaryota; kingdom Metazoa; phylum Chordata; class Actinopteri; family Sciaenidae; genus Nibea; species Nibea coibor. The sequence goes on along the minus strand of CM041718.1, from coordinate 8,802,130 downwards.
CATATGCTTTGCTGCCAGCCTTACAATGAATGAGTAGGTATGGATTTCAGAGTACTGAACCTATGACCTTCAGCTTACAGCACTGTAATTGAATCCACTGTGTCATCCTGCTAACACCCAGGCAGACACACGGAGGAGGAAACGCTTCCAGGACAAACAGCGACTCAGATCTCCTCTCATCTCTCGGCGTTAGCAGACTTTTACTTTCATATAAGTTACTGCCATGTTCAGTCAAAAAATAAACCTCAAAATGTTAAACCCATTTTAATCATATAGATGTTTTGAAGACAGACACAGTATACACTACTATTACACTACACTACAATATAGACCTGTTGCACACAGTGCATGTCTCTATTCTTTGACTTAAAGAAACAAAAGCAGCTATGTTTGGGTCAAGAAATGAACAGGGGGGTTGGGAAATAATTGAATCTCTAGGGCAATATTAACAGGAGGAAATTGCTAAAAGACATAATATACTCAAATCCTACAACTTCCTCATACAACAGTTACTTTTGAGAATATCAGCACCTGCATGCTGTAAATATCAAACAATTAGTTTGAGGCTTACGTGATATGAAATTCTTTAATTTGAATGTTATTCAAGTGTCATTTTAAAATCCAGTGTGTCACATTTAGGAGGCTTATTTTATAGACTATGTCAGAGATGCAATATAATATTCATAACAATGTCACTATTTCATTCATGTATATTTACTGTTAATAATTGTTACCTTAGCCTTTTATATCTACAAACGCTGCGTATCTTCTTCCACCATGTTACACTGCCACGTTTCTGCAGTAGCCCAGAATGGGACAAAACACTTAACAGTTCCGACAATTTTGTTAGACTGATGTCTTCATAAACTGATGTTTATGAAGACATTTTTACCGATGTGCTTGACAGTTGAATGAGATAAGGGTTGTAGGTGTGAAAACTTTTTAAGAGTGGTAAAGTGGAGTGAATGAAAACAGTCATATAACCTTATGAATAACTTGATCATTTCCAGTTGAAAGTCTTAACGTCAGCGGGATTACAGTTAAATGTTTTATTCATACTGAATATATATATTTGAGCACATATTTTTTCAGCTTTATTTATTTTGTTCAACTCAGGTCACAGTAATATTATCTCGGTCCTGTGATCTCCGTCCTTTTTCCTCCTTACCATTCATTGCATGTATGTTAGTGATCTAGGGACTGTATTGCATCTCGCTCCGGGTCAGAGAATCAGAAAAACTTCTTAGGGCAAGAGTAAATGTTTAAATGAAAGCTTCAAGCAAAACTTGCATAAGAGGGCTGCTACAGGATTAGTTCATAATAATAACATATGATATCATAAATATGTTGTGAGGAAGAGTTGGTGGAGGTGGTGAAGGTCATAGAGGAATGGTGTTTTTCTAAATTCCCAGCTCATGAATACAGTTTTTTTTAAGAAGGAAGGTTTTATTCTTTCAACAAGGACAAAAGTATTGTACTTGTATCACATTTCCAAAGTGTATTCTTGTACATCAGTCTCTGTTACAGGAAGTATGTGGTTCACAGTTAAAATTTCACAAAATTCTATGTGAAGGATTCAGAGGAAATGTCACCCTGGCCTACAGTACCAAAAACCAAAAACAGTGCACATCTATGTCTTTGTAAGTATTTATACGGTTATATATGTCTGTGTTTACATCACGTATCAAACTGCATGTATGTATTGTCAAAGGGTATTTTCTTTGCGTGCTTATGTTTGTCAGTCTGATTATGTCTGGAAGTGTGTCTATAAGTGTGTATATGTGTGATTTTGATGAGTCACCACGGATACAGCAGCCAGCAGCAGTAGAGCTACGTTAGCAGATAACAGCCTTTCTGATCCAGGGGCATACAGCTCTGCCAACAAGCCTTCCTCTCACTGGCCTCATCCTCACCCAGCCTGGCTGGGCTTCAGAGCTGCGTTCACATCCACACGTCACACATCGAACTTTCACAACACAGCAGTGACATAAGTTGTGAAACCAACAACCTGAGTGACTGAAAACAAGTAATACCTGCGCAAATTCATCGGCCTGTGAGAGAAACATAATAGTGGTTCAAAGATATAACTCTTTGCAGAAAGATTTTAAAATGTCAACTAAAGTTAGAACAAGTGTTTTCTGTTGTGGCTGCATTTCAGTATGATGAGTAAATACAATGCAACCACCAATGAATAGGCTTAGAGTAAAAGAGCGAGTCATCAATACTATATAACCACAACATCCAAGCTGTTTTTCTCCATGTATTTTTATTGTAAGTCTGGTCTTATTTGTTCAGAGAATATGATAATAAATTTAAAAAAAATGTGGTCTGTTTTGTTCAGTAAAACACACATTTTTACAGTTTATTTTTGAAAAAAAAAACTTTTCTAAAAACACCAACTGTTACAGAAACAGCTGGTGGCGTGGGGATGTGTGGTGACTTTGGCAAGGCAGTCAGAGAAGACATGACATTCTTAGACCCAAAGAAAAGACGCACATCCATTCTAAAGGAAGCTGTCAAACTACAGATTTACTCAAATTCACACACAAAACTCCTCTTAATTGTTACAATCATTGTCATTTGTCTTTCTGATTGAGTGTCAATGTCAAAAAGATGGGTCTTATCTAATTTGGGCCTGTGAAGGGTAAAGAGACAGAAATGCATGACAGCTGGCGTTACGTGCACTTCAAGGATTAATGTTCAGTGGCATCAAGAGCCATACATACTAACGCTAATGTTAATTTGTTATGTGTGCACCTGAGTAGGAGGTGGGAGACTTCTTGTGTGTCTTGGTTGGGTATCTGGAACAAATGAATCATTCTTTGTTTAACACACTCATGAGTAAAAGTGACGGAGTGCCAGAAAGCAGCCATCATCTGGAGATTCAAACCTATCTCATGGTACGCCTTAAGATGAGCCGGTGTGACTGGAGTTATGTTCCCTGTCTTGCTAATGCTGCAGTGCAGTTTGGACACAGCTTGTCTCACCTTTAAAGTGTGACTACAGTACGCTCGACTCACAACTGTATGGCAAGAAATAGTGATCCAGCGGCCAGAAAAACCTTGAGGGCTTTTCAATAATTTACGCACCACTCCTGAAACACTGAAACACTTTCCCAGGGTAGTTTGAGACTCTCCGCGCCCACCCCAGCGGCATCCAATACACACACATATACACATACTGTATATACACTACTACCACAATGTAAAAACACTCTTGCATGCATGTCGTCCCAGAAAATACACTGAGTGGAGTGTCAGCGGAAGGAGGCAAAACATGACTTCACAACCAAAGGTAGGATGAGTACTGTAGTCTGCCTCCAGAAAGCGACAAGACCTCACTCCTTTCATATAGTTATAAGTCAGCACTGATGTTACAGTATGATTTGGGTCACAAACAAAGCCCACAGACTTTCAGATCTTCATGCCAATCTTGTGTGGACCTAAGTCAGGATTGTGGGTCAGGCTTAACGGTGAAATCCAACCACGTGTGCTTGACTAGATGACTGGATTTTGATAAGCCTCTTCAATTTGAGGTTCTTTAATGTATTTTTTAGTGGCCCAGCCATGACTCAGATACTTCCAAATGTTGGGGGAACATTTATCCACGAGGACGAGCCTATAAAACTTTTAAAATACAGACATTTGTACATGGCCAGTTCTCAGTGACTGCAGAGATTAGAACTGCACATCATCATAGTGGTAGCTTTTCCAGTGCTTCGTAACATGCAACATCTGCAGGCTGGTCAGGATGTGTGTGACCAACATGTCACTGATTTTAGTTCAAAGTCTCAATACAAGACAGTGAGTTTGCCCAATAGGAGTCCAAACAAGGTCAAATCATCCCAGTACTCATTTAACTTGAGCAAAAAATATTTAAATATCATCAAATTGGATGATAAAAATTGCCTCCCAGCAGTGAAAATAACAATCCCGTAGGATTTGTCATGGTTAATAAGGCAGCTTGGCCTAACCGTTTTCAAAATTAACTGAGGTTGATCAAATATTTAGTTACACCAGCCCAGGAGGCTGTTACAGAACAACTTAGACAGGCCAAATGTTGCAAGCAGCTAGTTGTAATTTCCCCTCAGTGTTTTGAACTGTTGGCACAGCGCACCGTTATACAACCTGTGTATTAAATACATTTTGTCTGTTGCTGCTGTGCTAGCTGTGACAGCCCTGACTGCAGACTCCTCTGGGAAATCAGTCCACTTCCTGTTGTATCACAGCCACTGGAGGTGGAGGAATTAAGAAGTGTGTGCATGTCTGTGTGTGTGTGTGTGTGTGTGTGTGTGTGGGGCGGGGTGGAGGCAGGAGGATATAGAGAGGCTGCTCAACAGTTATTTAGTCAAGCTGTATTTTCCAGCTTCCTCTGTGAGAAATGGGTCAGAGCAGCACAGCACCTGCTGCTGGCTGTTGGTGTGGGATCAATACGCTGCACATACTGTACTTTAGCTGTTACGTGCACATGGTGATGGGATATTTAACTTGGCAGGGAAAGGTTTTGTTCATGTGTTTAATATGAACACACCAGAGACAAGCAGATGCAGTGACACTACAGCTACACGCAGATTTAAGTACACAGCGAGGTTTTAAACATGTTTAATCAAATTATTTAAAATTATCAGAAGAAAATAAATTCTAAATCCAATGTATCTAAAAATCACATCCTGCTAACAGCCAACATAAGTAACCAATACAGAGTATATTACATACAAATTTTATACTTTTTTAACTTTTGAATTTTAGAGCTGAATGAAATACCTCTGCTCGTTCGGTTACTATGTTCCCATCAGTAATAATTATTCCTCTTTTTATGTCTAACATCTTAAATAAACAATCAACCATCAAATATTATCACATTTTCAAGAGGTATTCAGTGTAAAATATAATGGAGAACTTCGAAGTGAACAGTTTTCAACAGTTGGAGTTGAACCCCTCTGCCTCCAGCAGTGTGAGCGTTTCCTCACCCCACTGGGACCCAGGACCTTCACCTGTGCCCTCTTTCTGTCCAAAAATGCTTCATGACTGAATACAGTGTGACCAAAGAGGGTATATGCGCAGCTATCCCTTGCACTCTCTGCCTTACTTTATACTGTCATTTTTTAAATTAGAAATTAGGCAGTCCTTTTTCATTAAATGCCAGCAGCAGCAGGCCGCCCAGACCAGACTGAACCAGTGTGAATGAAGATCACAGCAGCAGCAAAATGGCAAAACCCCAAGACTCCAGCTCCTACTGAGCTACTCCACTGTCACTTCCTCTCCTCTGGCAGCCTTAAAGGCACATTTCACGTCGATGTAAAGTGGAATTGAATTAAAGTCACAATTCTAAATCTTAGTCAGTATGAACTTTACATTTTCGCCACTTCAACTCTACAATACTATTACACTACTACACTACAACCACCGCTGACTTGGGCATTGAAAAAAAAAGATTTACCTCACATATGACAAAAGATGTGACCCATCGCACATACCTGATCTGGTTACATGGTCCGTTTGTTCAACTCAGGCTAATCCTGTGGAGTTTGATCATGAAAAGCCACCAGCATCCTTATCGCAGCCGGAGGAGAGCAGAGAAGCGCTGTGCATGAGACTGCGGCGGAACTTCTCCAAGGATGACCGGGAGTCCAGAGCGCACGACGCCGCCAGGAAAACCCAAGACTCCCGCTGTGGGAACAGCAGACTAGAGGTCAGAGGGACGGCGGCAGAGACAACCACAACGGGTAGACACCGAAAAACGGAGCATCATCACGGTTCGCAACTGGAGCAAACAAAACAGGTAAGCACGAGGACAACGCTTCAAGACAGGCGCTTTTTACGCGCATGCAACCTGTAAAAACGCTTTAACCTTCACACACAGCAGTCGTCTTCCCGAGATTCCAAGAGAGAAAACAACCATCAGGAAGCGTGAGATCACAGAAATTCAAACGGACACATCCAACAAGTGAGGGACGAGGAGGCGAAATGACGGAGTCCACTGCTGGGCGGACTGGGAGGAGGCGGTAGGAGGAGAGGAGCCGCCCCGCATCACACTACCTCCCTGGTGAAGGACTTGATATGGTACATTTCAGAGGGATACTATAAAAATATTCATGGAAATATAAGGTTGTTGTTGGAGAGAAGATAAGTTCAGCTTCACTGGAGATGCCTGGCAGAATGTTCTAATACTGTCAGATCCCCATTGTGTACAGTTTTTTTAGAAATAAAAGGATTAAAAGTATAAATACATTAAAGTACAATAATGCCACTCTAAACACATAGCTGACAGTAGTTGTATGTACAATTAAAAATATCATAAATTACCATATGAGTCCATTTGCTTTATTATTTATCAAACATTATGAATCCTTAAGTTCCTATAAGGATTTGAACCTTTATATTATAGTGATAGTTAGTTCATAATGTTCCCATTAGAAAATGAGGCTTGGTAATGTGGTTGTGCCCTGCACACAGTAAATAAATGCTACAGTAAACCCCCCTAAACACAGACCACTGAGCTACAGTAATTGATTTGCCCTCAATCACTGGTCCCTTAATCTACTTACTGTTGCAACCAAGTCAAGTCAAATATCGACAGAGGAGGGGAGGCCTGGCTTACCAAACAAGGATGTGCTTGCTGCACTACAAAACCTAGACACTCGCAGATTTGTACTACCGAATCCCAGGACCAGTTAGGGAGGTAAGGGGTGGTGGAAGTCAGGTAATCTCTTGTGGGGTTCACGCAGCTCCACATATTGTAATTAAAGCTTTCAACAGTCAAGCTGAAGGAGGTGAGCGTGCAAACCAACCCTTAAGACGTGTTGTAAAAGAACTGCTCCTTTTATGAATCTCTCACACTGAAGATGACCTGAAACATGTTCCCTTTTCTTAATTAGGAACTCTGTGCCAACTGAGCTCCGTGATGTCTGTGGAAACTTTGGGCTAATGAATAAACCAATGTGCAGTTTCTCTGCAAAAGTCAATGCCCAGCAAGTATTTCAGTGAGTTCATTTACATGCATGCTATTAATTTGATCTTTACCTCATTTAGGCAGTAATTCCGCACTGAAGCTGCTTTAAATGTGAAATATTTTACTATTATGAATAAATTACAGGATATTTTTTATTCCGGATGTTAAAAGGTTACAGCATTCACATTTCGTAATTCACAACACAGTGTCAGAATCCAGCAGAATAAGTTGCCTTCAATCTGCTCTTAACCACTTAGTTTACTGTGTAAATCAGAAATAATCACTTTAGTGTCAAAGAAGCTCATGTTGTGTTGTTGAGACATGTAGGAGCAGGATAAGATGTTGTTCAGATGTTTTATTCAACAGAAAGAGAGGAAATGAAAGAAAAGCACAATCTGATTTGCTGATCTGACATTTTTCAGAGGCAAAAGCTGTTTTGTTAGTCTTGCCCATTAGATTCCAACATAGATTCCTGCATCAACAACTGCCATTCAACATAATGAGCTGACATCTGCTCTGAGCCTGATGCTGAGCACTTGCCTGCTTGCCTTTTTCTTTCCCATTGTTGCTGAGACTTCCTGCTCTTTGGCCACGAGCATTAGCCTTTGAGATACACCTAGTACAGTATATTTGTAAATTCCCCCAAAAGATGAAAAAAAGGTAATTTTACAACAATTAAAAATGAATGAGGGAAATCTTTTCCTGAAACAGCAGCTTCTGCTCATGACAGTTCATAACTACCCAGCAGAGATAAAACTGCAGGGAGTACTGCTTGTACAGCTCCATACTTCATCTGTGTTCGTTCAACTAGAAAAGTGCCTTCACTGCTGCAGGAAGTGATTTTACCCCTAGTTACCAAAAATATAGACAAAAATGTGTTTGACGAGAAATAGTAGCCTTGTTATCTTCAGAATTAGTCACTGGTACAAATGTTAAAGCAGCTGGATACATCCTGGTGTTTTTTTATATTGATGTATCCAGTGAACACCACATTTGCCTCTGTCCTTGAAAAGATACTCTGTCTGCTATTGAGCAAGGCCCAGCCACTCTGATGCTGGCCACTAGACTCTGGCTGTTCTGGCCAGCTCCCAGAGTTTAGAGAACCGGATGACTGTGAAGGAGAATGGAAGTTTTTATTTACCCCAGCAGAGGAGCACAAATTTGCGATAGCTGAGACCACGTATGTGTACAAGTTCATGCATTCTCTCACACACACACACAACCTCACAAACACGTCAACTCCCTGGCTAATTTCAGCTAACCTGACCGGGATGTCATCATTAGGGAAAACACACATAAAATACTTTAAAATACTAAATAGGTGACTGGATAAGCCTTCAGTCTATACAAGATGAACTGCAAACTCAATCAAACGGAAACCTCTGTAGCTGTGAAATGAAATCATGCCAAAAACTGCAGTTCCTCAAGCGGCAACTCCACACAAACCTGTAGATGACATCACAGATACAAATGTTTTATACTTGCGTGAATGTTTGCTGCTAATGTTGTAGGTACTAAATAGGATCCTTATTGGTTTGAACTGCTCAGGCACAAGCAATGATTATTGTATACAAAAACTGTCAATACATAAAGTATAAAGACTTTAAGTTGTGGGGGTTATGTGCTAACTATTACTTGGCTGGGAGCAGTGATGAATGAGCGTAGTTCCCAAAATGTAGAACTATTCCTTTAAATTAAAACCAGTCCTTACTACTGTCACTACTAAAAACACTGCATATAATGAAAAAAATAAAGATGCTTGACCAATTTCATTTCTACCCATCTATGGGTGTTTGGAATCTTATTTGAAAAAACAAACAACAGCAATAACAACAAATGTTGGACTTAGTCTCCACCTGTAAAGTCACACCTTGCACACTCTTATGTAAAAACTACCCGAGCAACCCAGCTCACTCGGAGAGGAGCAGGAGAGCATCCCCAGTACAGAACCAGCTGGAGCGGAAGTATTGCCAGTATTTTGGGGAGGGTATACGTTTTAACTGATGCTACTGACTCTGTAGGAGCTTCAGTGAACTTCCTAGGTGTGACACTAGATCCGGGCATCAAATTGCTGGATCAGTCAGCAGTGACCTTCCTGCTTTGCATTCAGGACCAAACTCCTACGGTATTACATTTTAGTCTGCCTGGCTGTGGCTCATGCTTGAGTTATTGGATCACAGATTCAAGGGTCAGAAGTCACAGTGTTAATACAATAAAGCAGCTGGTGGGATGGTGGTTAACACTGATGCAACATCATGCGGTCTGATAGTTTGTGATGAGACATTAGCTTGTTACAATCGTTCGATCAGTCTGCTAGACAAGCTATTCATTACAGGCGGTGTGGCTTGAGCCAGAGTCTCACAGTCAAGTTCAATATGGAGTCGGAAGACGAAACACAGGAGATGCTGTTCCATGAAGGACAATGTGAGAGTATCCTCTTTGCAGGATGACGACGTTGCAAAGATGACGCAGGCTGTTTCAGGCTGTTTTGATTAGTCAGAAGAAGAAGTGGATGGTGAGTAGCTATGGTTGAATAGGCAAAGAAAGAAAAAATATCCATCTACCAAAACGACATCCACAGAAAATCCAGAATCCCAGTTCTGGGAAGTGCAGTGCTGAAACACCATCCAATGAGTACTGGCACTGATGGTGGAGCCTCAAGGAAATCTAATAAAGCGGTGTATCTGGTACTGTAGGCATATGACATACAACAAACATACAACCATTGAAATTGATTGAACACATACAGTACACATGTATGTACACACATTTACCTTCACATGGCCAGCTGTTTGGGAGTGTGTAAACAGGGAGCAGTATCTCTATGGCAACCTGGGGAGTAAGAGGTCACTGTGTATGTGTGTGTGTTTGTGAGACAACAAAGCTAATGCCATTTCCTGTGCTGGGAGGCAGCTCTGACTCGATGCTTATCTGGACTTGCCCATCCCTGGTATTTTCTCACTGTTGCCTCTCGGGCTATGTGTACACTAATATGACCCGAGAACACACTATTTATCAGCTTTTTAACGAACTGTATTTTGGGTTCTTTCAAACTTTAGAAAAGTTTAAATCTTCTTTATTGGGCATGGGCAGATCACTCTACTAGATCCTTTACTCTATATCATCCAAGCTGCTTTCCACTGTTGAAAGGGAAAGTAGATGTCTTAGAGTGTTTTCATCCAAAACATTTGAAAACTAGAAGGGCTCTAAAAGAATGCAGACCTCTAATACAGCCAATAGTCCAGTCGTCTATGATATGCAAATCTGTAAACACAATCACTATGTATGAAGTAAACCTGACTTATGTCCTACCACTGTTTGGTTTGTCCATTTTTGGGCTACTGTAGAAGCATGGTGGCTCAACATGGTTGACAACAAGCATACATATGCATATTATACTCCATTATACTCCAAGTGATGCTGTACTTGCTCTTTGTACCTTGCATTGTTGGTCCTCAGCATTGCATCACTGTCGACCAGGAAGGTGTGGACTGGCCTTGATCATCTTCTGTTAGTCATGGAGTTGGCAAATGCTTAATTTTACCAGTTCTTCCACCACGCTTCAGTCTGGTCAGCATAAAAATGATCCTTGTCTTACACGCCATGTCACACTGTACATTTTTGAGACAAAACTCACATGAGAAACTGTGGAGAAAAAAGCAAACGCAGTATAAGATGGAACCATATTGTTTCTGTCTTCACAACGTTTTAAGTAAACAAGGTCTGAAGATCAACACTGACATCGTGTTCCAAGGATGTTTTAATTTCCTTGGTGAAATTAAATTAAGATGAAAATGGAAGACATGGAGAGGAAGGTAAAAGAAAGGATGAGAGAAGGAGAAAAAAAGGTGAGAACATAGCGCACCAGAGAAGCGGGACAAAGAAAAGATAGAGCAGAAAAACAGGAGATGAGCAGAGGACACAGGAGATATGGGAAGGAGAGAACCAAAGAAGAGACAAGAGGATGAATTACAAGAGAAGAGGAGGCGAGAAAAAAAAAGGAGAGAGGAGTCGAGGCATGTGGGTGATGATTGATCATGACTAAGCATTATGCTGCTGGCTGTAAGTGAAACCATTCATCAGGTGACCTGCTGTTCTGTCTGCGCTCCATTCAGGGCTGCTTAATACAAAGTTTCATCACTTAACTTAAGACAGACAACATCGGTTTGAGATCGATTACACACCGACAGTTGACATCAATATCTATCTATGTTAACTCAAGTGCAGATATGCAACTTCTTTTCCTGAGCATATTCTAACTTATCAGTGACCGGCAATGTAGGTTAGTCAGGAACCAACAGCAAACAGGGTGTACCTCTTTTCCTTTGAAGGAGACACACACCCACAACTTCCCACCAAGAACTGCCCATTCAGACATCTTTTTCTTTCACATTATTTGCATTGAGGTGGTTCAATAAAATGTCTATCCATCAATCTGTCTACATCAGTCATTTTCTCCACCTTTATTGGTCAAGGACATGGTGGAATCACACTGATATGCAAAGCAGCCAGACATCCTTTTCCCAAGACACGTCTCCCAGTTTGGGTCCACATTCAGTTGGACACGTCCAGAGTAAAGTGCACAGGGAGGTGTCCAGAAAGCATCCTAATCAGATACCCCAAACTATTTTCCAAGCTCCTTAAAGTTCCTCATCCTGTTTTCAAGGGTTAGCCAAGATGCTTAAAGGACATGTGTCTAAGATTTAGGTGGATCATCCAGCTGTAGCTGACAAACAATACTGGTTATATCAGCAAACAGTAGGAGGTGTAGCAGGTGATATTTAGGTATATCCATTTACAGAATATGGCAGAGATGGAATTTAACAATCATGTCTTCATAAGTATAATATCACCCTGTACATCAACAGGGGGAGCGGGTGAGGGATATTCAGGTGGCTGCAATCTTCAATCCACTTGATGTCACAAAATCCTAAACACTGGTCCTTTAAAATTATTTTTCTTGCTCGTATTGCAATCGAATACAAAGGCTCATGACTATAGGTGAAGAAGGCCCTGACAGATACATGAGAAGTAGATGAGAATAAATTCCTCTCCTCCCAAAAACAGACGACTGCTGATGCCACACGCCATGCCTGTAGAAGAAATGTATCATCCCTCATGAACAACACCTGATCACTCTTAGCTCTTTAACTACAGTCAGCAACTATCCCAATATGTAATCATAAAGAAAACCCTGAGCAGGCAATCCAAAATGTCATGTTACGTTACCACTGGCCTCAGAATTGTAATATTATCCCCGTATTTAAACAGTATTACATCTCTCCTCTCTCTAGGGCAGCTGGCTTTTCACGGTGCCTTCCAGAATGGCCACTTGGAACAATTAGATGTAATTGATTTCCGACATGTCAGACAACACATTGTCACCACATCATACACTATCTGCTCCTTGGCTGTGCCTATAGAACTGGTGACTAAGCACGATTGTGTTTTTTCAGAAATATCTTGCAAAAAAAAAAACAAAAAAAAAAAACATCCACACCTTAAACCCTCCATTACACAAACCATTTTGTGTAATCTATTGGAATTGTTTGACAACCACAGAAGGCTGTGGTTGCTAGAGCACTACTGTCCAGTATCTCTAGGCGTCATGCTCATAATGCAGCAGACAATTTATGTCCAATGACAACATTCAGTGCCAAATCAGAAAATAGTGCCTGAAATGTAATGCAGCAGAAAATAAGAGAATTTGTGCTCCATTACAGATCAATTAATCTTAACTTTATGCGAAACCACGACTACAACAACCAAGTGTTTCAGTTGTCTAGTCCTAACCATTGTATATGTGGATATTTTAGAAACCCATAATTGAACATTAAATTCAATCCCAGAGATTGCAGAATCATTTAACACCAACCGTTGACCCCATTTATTTTGCACCTCTATACAGTTGTCATGTTGAATAGTGCTGCATCTCTCCCAAGGGAACTGTCTTTGATCCAAAAGCTGCAGACTGTAGTTTCATGCAATCAATGTCCAAGCTGAAGGGCTTCTGTGAGTTCCCGCTGCTGACAGTTACTGCTCTGCGGCTGTGTAGGGCAGAAAACTGCCGGCTTGTGACGTTGTCTATATGAATGGGTTTAAAGCCTGCTCATGGCAGATATGATGTATAGCTGAGTGTCTTTTGTTGTACAAACCCCGTCTAATGCACCGAGGGGATAGACAATGGAGCAAGCAGAGAGGGTTACAACTACAGATTCAGAGCAGAGGGCAAACACTCCTTACTGGAACAGTCATACATAGTGTATCTTTATATTGTTCCTGCCTGTTCAATACATATTTTTTTCCAATCTTTTACGGAGTGAGACACTTTCAGCACAGGCTAAAGTTTAAAAGGGTAGCAAAAGAAACAAAAGGAGGGAGGCTGGGGGCGCGGAAAAGATGGAAAGACGGGATAAGAGGGAGAGGGAGAGAGGTCTATGGGGACAAACAATACCCAGTGATGGTGTATATTGTCTCTGTTGTCCCTGAGCATGGCAGTTTGATGCATTGCACTGCTGGACCAAAGACAATTGTGCGAATGCGGACAGCCTGGCGTATCTGCATATCGATTACTTGTGGCTGCCATAAATACAGTTTAATGGAACTGTCAGTGTGTGCCATCGCATATTAACTGAGCCTGGAGCTCAGCTGCAGCTGGGTGCTGCTGGCAAACAATGCTGGCCACATCTGCATCCAGGTGGAGAACAGCAGGAAGTGTAGCAGATGGTCTGAGGGACCTATACTTGAGACTAGACTTGAATATGGATATGCACGTGAAATATTTTAATTTTAAGAATTACACAGTATACCTCCCACATGTTGAATACAAGAACGAGGCTGCTTTGAAATTTGCTGTAATTTTTGTATTGTAAGGAGATGCACCGAAGTGGAGGCGGTTTGATAGTGCTTATTATAGCATTAGTCTTTTCCATGGCCTCTGCTGGTATTAAGCATACAATGCTTTTTCCATTTTCCTAATCAAACCACCAAACCACAGGCTGCCTGGCATGTTGGGATCTGCTGCAAACTCCCAGTCAACCGTATTTATCAACCATTAACTCATGACTTAACTCTTTTGTTTGTTTGTCTTTTGGTCTACTATCATTTCTCATGTCAACAATAAACTATTTTTGCTCAAAGTTAATAGTACCTACTGGTGGTTAGCCCACTGATTTGCTGCTTCATTTTAGTTATCAGTCTTCTGTAGCTGCAGATTCTTCCAACAATGAATAGAAACACAGTGCCAACTGCATCTCCTTCATTTCTCCATCTAGCAAAAGGATAGCACCACTCCACTCCATCAGTTAAGTTAATGGTGCTAGTCCTTCTATTGGAATTGCCAAACTTTCAGTTAACTCCTGGAAGTGGATTGTAGTATATTAATTAGTTTTCTGTGTTATTTAAGTGACATTTAATGACCCCACTGGAAAAATGTCAATCCGAGCTGTTGTTTTGCTCTTCTAGGACGTCAATCACTATTCATTCCTCAGAGGATAAATATACTAATTACCCACATGCTACAAGTAAAGAGGACTAAACGGTCACGTCACACATCTTCACATTTCTGAAATGGACCTGTGAAGTCCTTTAAGACTTATTGAGACCGACAGAAATAATCATGCCTTAACAACACCAATGGTATATTAACATGAAAAATTCTTGAACGTGTAATGGTGATTAAAGTACTAGGACTCTGTTAAATAAGCATGACGTATAAATCTAGTGTGTAGGGTGGAAGTGCTGGTTCTGCTGATGGTGTGTGTGTGTGTCTAGAGGCCTGAGGGATTAGCAGGACAATAAAGCTTCTCTCCACTCTTCCCCGAATTGTCCTAAAATGAATACAGCAGATAAGAATTTTGACACAGGGATAAAAATAGAGGCGCCTCTCTTCTAGAAATTATCTCAGTGGATGAGTGAGACTTAATACACCGATTTACACGCAGCATACGAGTTTAAACACGAAGAGCTGCTCACACACAACACTCCTCAAATCCTACACCCTGTTGGAGCGTACACATGGACACTCGCACACATCCAAAATCACTCACCATAAAGGCACACAGATTGAACATGCACACCAAAGTAACGTACTAAAATGCAAAAGCAAAGCAAATCAAAAGTCTTTTAGCAGACAGAGCTGGGCTGCATGAGAGAGAAGAATGATGACGGTTGAAAATGGCAGAAATTCCTCAGCCCATAGAACAGGAAATACTATTTACCTTCTGAGATGAGGTTCCCATGTGTGTAACTCTGTGATTTAGGAACACATTAAACTGTATCAGAACAACTGGCAATAAGGAAAACATCAGCAACAATACCTGAACAGAATGCATCAATGTACGGTTGTAGTTGTATAAAGTTAGGCAGTCACTCAAACATTTGGTCAGGTTACACCAGTGGTGCCCAATCTAGGGTTGGGAGCATTCAAAGAGTCACAGGATTATGGGGGTCATGGCAGCATTCATGGGGCTGAAAAAATTCAATTCTGCTGCACACATTTATGATTTATGATTGAAGTTTTCTTTTGTCAATTGTGTAAGAATTAGGAGTATCTTTGTGGACTTGAAATGCAATATTCATTAGTATGTTTTCATTTGTGTATAATTATTTGAGTATAAGAATTGTTGTGTTTTTGTTGCCTTAAAATGAGCCCTTTATATCTACAGTGAGAGTGGGCCTTCTTCCGTCATGTTGATTTGCCATTTTTGTACAGTACAGTTTGGAAGGAGAGGATGAGATGTAGGAGAGTATTCATTTGGTTGCATTGTGCCATTTCATGCTAGGTGCCATTAAATCCTACAATACTGGACCTTTAAATCACTGGTACTCATAATGTGGTACACTACATTTGTGGATGAAACAGGAAATATTAAGAGGAGAAGTACAGGGAGAAGATCAGGAGTACCACATTTCCACCAGATTGCTACTAATTCTTGAACTGGTTCCATTCAGGATTCATCAACAGTCAACAATAAATGATCTTAATAGCAATAATCCTGCCTCTTGTAAATTCTGAAATCAGTCGGCCTATGGTGCTCTCATAATGGTGGCATTCAGAGAGCTGAATATTTTCTGAAATGGTTTAAAACACTTGTTTAAATGAAACCACCTGAGAGATTTAGAGGAGAAATGTCTGTTTGGTAGATCTAACAAGTCTTAGACTTATGAATCGTGACTAACAGCATGTGTCATCTTAATGATATGATGATTTTTTATCTAAAATTGTAACATGTAAAGTAAGCAGTAACTCAAGCTGTGAGATGTGGAAATGTGGAGTAGAAGTAAGAAAATGAACTATGGTAAACATATGTTAAAAGTGTCAGTCTACACCTGACTGTTTTAATAAGAATGATTAGACATGGCTAATTTCTGTTGACTATGAACTCATCATGTCATCACCGATCCATCTGACTGAATTTGGGATTAGACTAGGTCAGCTTGTCAGCCAGCTGACAGCTTCTGCTCAGGTGAAAATATCAGAGGATTCACTAATGCGATCGGGCGTCATTATAGTCAGTTTTCTCAGAGATTAGGGAATTATGTGCTTGATAAAGAAAAGATAGGTTGGGATTATCATGACCAGTGGTGAAGTTATAGAGCACATCTGTGAAAAAAGCCAAGTTAATTAAACTAAACCTAAGAAGGAGTTTTCATTTTCTTTAAAGTGTAATAAAACTGGACAAGAGCTAGCAAAAAGCTAAATGTAACAAATATAAATATAAAGATAATGCACTACAGGTAGTATTTAAATTTTTCATTGCTTTTGACTAGGGTTTGAGTATATATGTATTACATGCAGATATGTCAACCATTGAGCTACCCATTCCTAGTTAGATGTGTACAATATCAGTCTGCTCTTTACTGCTCATGTACTGAACGTTAACCAAAATATGTAAATGTAAAAAAACAGCCTGTGAAACAAAGCCAAAATCTGCTTCAGGTCTCGACTGTGAATCAAAGCCATCAGATCTTCAGGCTTCATTCAGGACACTGATGTTCTGCTGCTGCGGGCTGCTAATCAGCTGCAACCACATTACTCTCCTCCTTAATAAGGTTTACTGTGCGTCTGCCTTACCAACCCTCACCCACCTCCACACACACACACACACACACACACACACACACACACACACACACAGACGGAGCCTGCATCATGCAATGCCTTGCAATGTGCGTGTGTTTGTACAAGCTTTTTGTTGTTTCACTGTCGAAAATTTTGTGCTACTGTGTGTGATTATGTGCATGCTTGTGTGTTGCATTCTGCACAGTGTATGTTGTGTGCGTGAAGGCCAATGTTTGTCATTTAGTTTCTGTCCCAAAAAGCGAGTGTTTGTACAGTTTTGATTGTCATGCTTACTAAGGACAATCTGTGTGTGTCCGTGCAAATCAGAGATAAGGGTTGTATTGCAAAACAGACAGGTGTGTTGATGTAAATGTAGGTCACAGTGTCAGTGTATGCCTGTGTTGTAAAAGCAGAAATTGTGTGTGTGTGTGTGTGTGTGTGTGTGTGTGTGTGTACAGTATGTAGGTTAATGTTCTTCACTGCGCTGCTGTATTAGTGAGAGGAGGAGCTATTCTCATCAGGAGCATTTTAAAAAGCTAATTGGCTGAGCCAGTAAAGGTCAGGAAGCCCAGCAGGATGCAGACTAATGATCCAGGACTCCTCATTCTGATTTAACCTTTACAAGTCCGAGCACATTTTGGTAACTGAGCTCTAGTTTCAAGGTCCAGCCTCTCCATCAGTTTCAGGGTGCATTACATTAGCATTTTTATTCTTGTTGGGAAAAGAAGAGAGTAAGGTAGGTTTTGAACTCGAAGAGTGGCTAGAAACTACACGGTTGGGTCTGCTAAATAACAAAAACACATTTTAGCTCACCAACAGTCAGCCCTGCTAATGTGCCTTGGTGTGCCTTGACTCTATGTAATGAGCGTCATAGAGATGATGTTTTGTTTTATCCATTGTTCCTGTGTGTTCATCTTGTCTCTTCAGTCATTCATATTCCCCCAGACGTGATTTTAAGGTGCAGCTGTTCACATGCAGCCTCAGTGGAAGAGCCACATTATGCAAATCAAATGCAGGAGAACAGTTTTGTATAAATCAAAAGAGGTTTTAGTGACTCAGCAGGATAAAACAAAATGTGAATTAATGGCCTGGCTGAAGGTCACATCAACTTTGTTAAGGAAAGTAGAGCCAGGAAAGAGGAAATGCACTACAGCTGCAACAACACTGAACATTTTATAACTGAAAGAACCGTTTTAAAAAGGTCAGACTGTACCAATTTCCAAGTCAAAGTGGACTACAAAAAGAGTATTCTAACTGCTGCATTGTGCAGTCCAACTGCACTTGTGCACAAGTGTTTTATGGATGAAAAAACTCAATACAAAGAGTAATGATTGACCTTGTTTACACTTTAAACTGTCCAGTCAAAGGTTTTACAGATGTCTCTTATAATGCTACCCTCTATGTAAAATGCTGGTCCACAATTGTTTTTTCCTCTGCAGTATTGGGAGCAAGTGACTGTGAGCTGTATCCAGATCTCCAAATACATCCATGATTTTAACAATTTCACAATGCCAATGCTAACATGGTGATGTTTGGCAGGTACAGTATTTTTACTATGTTCGCACATGTTAGCATGTTCACCATTAGCATGTTGCTAGCAGCTACAAAAGGACAAAATATGAAAATATTTTATAATATACTTCATGTGTTATATGTATGAATGAGTATTAACAGAGAAGCATGTTATACAGTACAATGCTCTTTTTCACTCCAAAAATAACCAATGGTGTTCCACACAGCATCCTCTAGTGAAAAACATCTCTGAGGTGATTTTCATTAGTCCAGTGTGGCTAATACTAGTGGCATCCAACAGTACTTGTATTATATAAACAATGCATTTTATTTAGATTTTTAATATTATAGCTGTGATCATTTTCATGCATATTATTTAAAAAGGAGTGTTTAAATATGTCTTGCTCTAAAGAATGAGGCAAAAAAAAACAAACGTAAATGTAAAGCGCTTTGTTTTAAAACTAAACTCTCAATTCATAGAAGTGAAGAAGAAAAAAAACTAAGAAATGCATGACACAACTTTAGATACTAAAATATTCTATCAAATAAGATTTATTTTCCAAAATAAAATCATGACTCACGTTTCTGTAATGTTCATTATAAGAGCATTTTGAAATGTTTTAACCTTGTCAAGAACAGCAATATTATGGACTCAAACCATATAACACATCACAGACTTGATGGTTTTGAAAATGTAAATGAATAAAAAATAAAATGCTTTACACAAACAAAACTATTTAAAAAAGAAAAGCCAAGCCATTTTTTTGTATTCTCTGGAAAGTTCTACAATTACACTGATATCAATCTAACAAACAGAGTCTAACATACAATTGAACTAATTTACAAGAGATTAAGATGACATGGAAATAAAAAGCACTAAGGAATAAACATTCCTATGTTGGTGTTTTGACTCAGTCAGCCAGTTGGCCTACCTCGTCCCAAACAGGGGAAACGGGTTGCCAGAGTTTCGCAGATAGAGCGGCACACCTGGACAGCAGAATAAAAACACAATTAATAATCAATATAAAGACATTACTATGACTATGATTTGTCGACAGATACAAGTGAACAGATACTGATTCACCATTGTAACTGAGCAAATCTGTAGCTTTTAGCAGTGGAGCTCCTCACTCGTGACTGAGAACACAGTTGTAAGCTCAGCTTCACAGTACCTACCATCTCGTTGAAAGCATATTAAAAGACGTGATGTTTGACGTATGAACAGTGATGTGTTCACTTAGGGATGTACATACTGAATGCATTCAAACCACTTAGCTTAGGAAAAAAAGTAAATGAACTTCACAACCAGTGACTATAAATCTTTGAACTGAACTGATTTCCTTCTCTATCTAGCATCAGTGTCGCATCAGTTATGCTACTAAGAACTGTTTGAAGATAAAGTCCTCTATAGCTTCTCCATCATTTAACACTATCCCCATAACACGTAATGGGCCATTTTATTAAATCCCAGGCTAAAAGTCTTGCAAAGCTACTGTGAGTTGTAGACAGAGGTGCGCTCTGGACCTGCAACCACACTTGACTGATGCGCTTGAACATTACAGCAGCAAAGTAGAAGGTTTAACCACTGGAGGTCAGCAAAAGCAAAATAAGCTGGTGTCAAGTTACTCTTAAGGCTTCCAGGCTTCTTCCAGATAGTAAAACAAACATGAGTATAAAAATAAAATAAATGAAACTCTATTCCATACAGTGTTTTTCTCAGGAGCAGCTCAACAATAAGCTAAGTACTGACCATTTTGTATGTAATAAATATGCTGAGCAGACAAACTCTGCTGTCAGTGCATCAAGAGAGATACAAGAGAATCGCGACAAGTGCCGACTTTGCATTTGCCAGTGATTGTGAAGATTTTTTTTTTTTTTTTTGACTCAAATTTCTGCATTGTCAGGGTTTCTGAAGGAAGCCAGCATATGTCTCAGGGCATGCTGGGAGTCAAAATACAGAGAGGAGATGCAAGTGTGAAGGGGAAGAATTGCTATTTACCACAGGGAATATCGTCAGCACAGCAGATTGTTGGATTGGGCTTTCTGCGTGTAGTCACACATGTTTTCAGAACACACACACAGACACACACACAGTATACACAAATAGCATATCCTCTAATCTGTCATGTACCAATTTTAGTTTCTATCTTGTATTTTTATCTGTATTTGTGCAGCTGTGTAAAGCACTTTGTAACGCTATAGTTCACAAAAAGCGATTTGTAGATAAATCGTGACCTACTTTGTTTAGCTTTTTTCATTAACACTGTGTAAGTAGACGCACAGTGGAGCACTGGTGTATTGATATCAGGACAAATGCAATGCAATGAAAGCAGCTTGTTGGGTCAAATAGCTCTGGTAACAGGTCTAATTGAATCTGTGTCAGGTTCTCAGTGCAGGTACATCCACCATTGCAAGCAGCAGGATGGAAATCAATATGTCCTCTCTGTATCCACGGATACAGTCTAATTTCACTGAAGGCTTTTCTCTCTCTGTGTGTACATGCGCAGGTTAATGAAGGTCACTGTATAATCCTATTAGAAAATTAGAGTGTGTGTGCAAAACAGCGGAGCCTGTGTGTATCATGACTTTGGTTCCACAGTGTTATCTTTCTACAATTTGGAGGAAATGATAACTACACTTAGAAATGATTAAAGCCCTTTGTGAGGTCAAATGTTTAGATTTTTGCTTGACTTGATCTATGATCCACTGAACGTAAACTGGCACAGAATTGTAATGCCACATAATTACAGAAACACAAATCAATAAAATAGCTGACATTCAACAACAAATTCAAACGGGAAAATGACATTTGCTGAAATTGCTTTGCAATGAATTCAAGTGGCTTGTCCATCTACATCAAAAAAGGCGACTTATTTGTTGTTGTTTCAGTTACTCACTTTGAATCTCAACACTTAGATACCTCAGTATGTGTGTATACATACCCTGGCCCAGGTCAGGGGTGAGGAGGCTCAGAGTCCTCAGAATTGGAGGAGGCTTGACCAGCGAGGGGGCAGCAACCTTGGGCAGGACCTTCTCTTCTTTGGGTGTTGGACAGCAGGAGCTGGATGGGGCTGGTTGAGCCATGCTCAGCAGCATCTGAGAACAGAGTAAAGTTTTTGTTTTTCTGTTGTTCATAAATGCACAGTGATTTTGTTTCCAAAAACATAAAAAACAGCTGATGTCTTCTCACTTCAAGATCAGCTTTACAGTTTGCTGGGGGTGTCTTGGTCCAGATCAAATCTGGAGGGCTGAGAGAGCTGAAGGTGGGACTGGAGGGGTTGGTAAGAGGTGACTTGTTGGTCAAGGGCCAGGCCATTTCACCACAGCTGAGGGTTTGGTCATTCATCAGAGCACTGAACACGGTGTTCTTACCCTGAAAAGCACACAGCAAGAAACACTTTAGGAGCTTCTGTTCACATGTTTGTAGCATAACTTTTTGTCCTCATTCAGTTGACGTACATTGACATTAGGTCTATTATTATTAATATAACACAGATATGGATATTTGTCGAATTCATTAAAATATGCAGCTATTTTTCTATCACTGTGTTGTGTATTTTTCGTATTGTGGTACTGTTATGTAAAGGAAGTTAGGCAAAGTAATCATTGCTGCATAAACCATGTTAAAATATTAATGAAAAGCTTTTGATATTAAGCTTGGGTAAATTCACTGTTATATTTATAAAAACTGATAATTTAAATGATTATTTTATTTATTCATAAATCTAAATATTAGTTTAATTAATTTAACTGATTTACATCAGGTGCTTGCAGTGAGCGTAATATTCCAGAGCTATGTTATGATAAACACTGATACAGTAAAGTCAACAGAAACCAGACAATACTTGGAGTGACGGCAGTGGTAATGTGGATGTGAACAAAGTCTGTGTCAGGTGGTCATACCTGGTAGTGCTGGCTGATCACACTGTCTTCAATACACTCCAGGCCGGGAAGCTCTTCCTCTTCAACCTGAGACACCAAGAAATGTCTTGTTTCCAACAAATACTGTGGAATCACTGTACTGTGTATTAAGTCACACTTACTGCACACTGATTAATTTGTTCATAAACCCACATGCACTGCACTGTGTGTTATATTGCACATTTGGTAATATAATATACTGTAAATGATTTCAGTGCGTGGTACTGCATAAATGAACATAAAATGCCTGTAACCTTAGCCTACGTAGAAGTCGTTCATTTATTGCAGTAGATTAATGACCATGTTACCTCAGATATTGTTCTAGCAGCTGCAGGGTTTCCTCTGATGGCAAATCAAAAAGAAATGAATGCTTTTCACCATTGCCATCAGCAAAAAATATTTATTGCAAAGACCTTACCATCATTGATGCTACATTTTAGACCTCCATTTTACATTCAAATTGTGAAGATGAAACAGGAAGAGGGTCTGTGAGGGTCTATCAAACCCAGGTTCAGTGCAATAAATGTTTGAATCAAATTAATTATGCAGAGCGGTATGATGCAATGTGGGGTTAAAAATGTCTTCATAGAAGAAGATGTGATGAACAGATGTTAAAGAGCACAAAGAGCACAGGTTTGAAATCACCAGCATGCACTTTACATTTGATATCAAGGATCTAATTTTAATATCAGCTCCATGGTGATGGGATCAATGTCTTATTTTAGAGAAGATTAAAGAACACACTGACACTCCACCTGTGTGTGGAATCTTTCTGATTTCTAATTTCAGAACAGTAGTGGCACACAGCTTCACTATCTTCATGAACAACATCTCTACAACATGTAAATAAGACAGCTAGGAAAGCACAAATGTCTGAGCTGGATTATCTGCTTCAAGTCTTTGTGCTAAACACGATACAGCAAGCAAGCATATTTCAGAATCAGTTTGAGAGTTCTTGTACAGTAACTGGGGAAATTGCTATTGTTATTCATGAGGCTCAACTGTCTGTTCCCTTTATCATTTCATTATTCTGCTGTTGTTCAAAGTAAAAGTATATTTTTTATTTGTCTTTTTGCAAACTTTTAATCAATATGCAAATACACTTGACAAATAAATCTCTGGTGCTTTTCTAATGCAGTCACGGGCAGCGACACTGTAAAATCTCCTTTCCTATATGTTCAGTTTAACAACCATCCACTCATTAACGTAAGAGAGACACAATCTTGTAATCCAATATCCATTAAACAGCCCTAACCCTGATTGGCTGTCATCTTATTTATTGGCCAGCACACAGCTGTGACCTTCCCAACAGTAGGACTATACATTAAGTAGCACTGAACAGCAACCCCCATTTCTGCAAGTGGATGAATGTGTTTGATGTGAGTGTGTACACTGACTGTGTGTGGTGTGGCGCTGCAGTGGGCCTGCAGCACTGACAGTATGGCTGGTAAGTTAAGAGCTATGGACAGCTGAGAATAAAGGCTTTACAGCAACATTCAAAAATTGGGTGAGAAAGAGAAAGTGAGGCAGGGAGGGAGAGAAGAGACAACTAGAGAGCACACATAGAGAAGAAACCACTGACACATAAAGCTGAAATTCCCCACAAACATCCAGCCCAGTAACACAGTGTG
This sequence comes from Nibea coibor, assembly GCA_023373845.1. Classification (NCBI taxonomy): domain Eukaryota; kingdom Metazoa; phylum Chordata; class Actinopteri; family Sciaenidae; genus Nibea; species Nibea coibor. Next base: position 8,778,052 of record CM041718.1, on the reverse strand, counting down.
GACACTAATGTTTGTGTGGCTGCACTGGAACCTGAAAGTTTAACATGGAACAGCAGCAGCTAGCTCTCTCTTCCTCTGTGCGTGTGTGTTTGGAGCACCTTTGGTGAAACTGCCGTGGTTTGTTCAAGCATGTTTTCTGGCTTGGGAGAAGAAGCGGTGTCCTCTTCTACCTCTGGCAGATCAACTATTCCCTCCCCAAGGTAGAGACTCACTGGGCTGACATGGGCACAAAGCTGAATAAAGACAGAAGTACGCAGATTATTTAAATGTGGGTGCATGGAATAAGCATGAATAAATACTAGATGTGTTCCTACCTAAAGCTGATCTGATACAAATGCATTTAAAATATAAATTTAGCATTTTTAAACAGCTGTTTACATCTAATTTTGTTTTAATACTATCATTGTAGCATGTCCTAGTCCAGGTTAAAGCCTTTGTACAACATGAACAAATACAGAGAATGATTGCCATAGACTGGTACCAGAGCCACTCTAATACTGACTTCAGTATTTTATTTATGCTGTGACCACATTAACATTTGCTGCCATCCAATTAAAAACTACTATTTATCATGTCCATGGTACAAATAAATCAGTTTGTGTGTATGTGGCTCACTGCTGCACTGGCTGCAGGGCTGCAGGCCATCCCGTGGCCCTGGCTCAGCAGGACAGCGTGGATGTAGATGTCGTTATCAGTGTGTGTGTCACACAGGTAGAGCTGCAGTACATCTCCGGTGTAACAATCCAAAGCGCCCACCAGGGAGCGATCAGAGCACAGCTTCTGGAAAGAAGCCGTCGCCTCAGGAGTCCAGCTACCCTGCAAGAGGAAGACCACAACGCTCTTAAAACATAAAACCCAACGGTACCCGAATATTTCACAACACATTCTTGGCAGTTTTGATTTAATCGCGTACAGCAAAAGCAAGAATGTGAGCAGCTGCAAGTAGCAAGATGAAAGTACAATACTCTTTCACTACTTATTTGTTTAAAAATATAGTACTCCACCATTGTTTGGTGCTTTTATTAATCATGAAGGGGACAGCTGGCCAGGAAGAAAGAAAAATAATCCAATACTGATGCTGGGGAGTTTCACAAGCCAAAGAAAAATATACAATATATACTACATGAACAATCAGCCAAATAGTGATGCATGAAGGAACATAACATTCAGTCTACAGTACTAAAACAAGATGGATGCTTACCACTGTGATATTAAGAAGATTGTACAGACCTTAGCAGGATTTGCCATGCAACTGTAAATATATCATCAGATATGCCATTGGACTCACAGAGGTAGGTTTAATTCCAGCTAGTGATGAAGGAACAGCTTGTGCAGGAAGAATCGAATAACACAACCTGAGAAACAGAGAAATATAGGGAGCTCAGCAGATCACACAGATCATATCAGTAGCGTTAGTTGTATTGTTTAACTGTTCAAATGTTTGAGATGCCCGTACTTGAGGAACTTGAGGTTGGCACTCTGTACAACAGTCAAATCACCAAAGTCGACGTAATACACCTCAACCTGAGTGGGGCTGACGATCTGATGGATCACCACTCGATAGAACCACATTCCTTTGGGTGACACGCAACAGACCTGACCCCGCCGGACAAATCGCTCAGGGAGGTGGTATCGCTCTGACACCTCAGGAACGGTGTAACATTGTCTAGAGGAGGTAAGAGGAGAGGAAGAGAGAAACAAACAGACCTCACATTACTGCATTTGGTTTTACGGTTTCTTTCAGACCATTCAGGGAATGATCTGGCCTTTTCAAATACTTCTTTTCACTACTGCAGACTGAATAACAGTTGTGTCAGGTGACTGTTGGGTGTCTCATTCAGTTTCTTTTCTCTTCTTTTTAAAAAAAAAATCTCCAAATTTCAGAGAAACATTTAGGGAAATACATTTCAAAGATGTTGGTCAAGCTCATCGACAAAGTGTATTTTGCTTCACTGTGTGCCAGACTTGATGAAATGGTAAATGCAAAGGGAAATTATGCATTTTTTTACTGATTACACTGCAATGCAGCTGGCACAATGGGAACAGGAAGCATTAGTACATTATCTTATGTCCACCACCTCATCTCAATCATCATGTCCTCCAGAGCTCGGGTCCCCTCACACTCGCTGAAGCGGATGTGGAAATGTCCGGGCGACTCCACATGTTCCACCAGGACTTCTACCAGCTCTCGAGCACTACGGCGCGTCGGCTTTTGGAGACGTTGACTCCGCAGGGCATCCAGGGGTACCGTAGAGCTGCAATGCATCTGAACGACAGGGCAGATTTCAGACGTACATGCGGACACAAGAAAAGCAAATTGAGAGAGGTGAGCGATATGTAGCAGTGTTACTCAGTATTATTATTCTCTAGCACTTCTAACAACTATTGGCAGGTTTCAGGGTTGATAAAAGGTACACAGATAATGGCACTGACATCTGCTTATTCTAGCCTCTCGCTTAACCCTTTAACACCTAGGCCTAATATAGGCCGTCTGGACTATTTTTGTTATTTTGGCTGTAAAAGTGTCATAAAATATGTGAAGAGTTATTGCTTGGTTTCTTTTTTTTCACAACAGCTAAATCTTTCAATATCTGACAGTTTTAATGCACCATTGTATGTTATGACCATGTAATCTGGTCTGTGATTGGACAGCTGTCACTCGCGAGTGCAATGGGCTACCGTAATACACCGTATATGAGAGGAAAGCTCACGGTGTCTGCATTCAGGAACTGTGTGAAATTATTCTCTAGCGCAAACGGGCGAGGAGCTACGGTAATGTGAACAGCGCATGTGCCGTCATGACCGTAATAAAAAGGGTTAAAGACTGTTCTTCAATCCAAGTAATGTGTTAACATGAAGGAAAAGATGTTGACGAACCAATTTGGTGTTGGAATTGTCACCAGCCTCTGCCTCCTCTTTCTTGTCAAGATCACAAACGTCTCCTTCCAGTTCACCTTCCCAAGGAGACTCTCCATAATTTAAGTGGTAGCTCTGAAATGGCTGCTGCACACTGTTACCAAAAGTCTCAGTCTCCTTTGAGCCTACAAAGTAGAAAAAGGAAAGAAATAAAGTTCTTGCTTGATTGCTTTCTTTTGTGATATCATGCACACCGCCATTAATTACAATCTATCACTGATTAGAAGATTTATTGATTGCAGAAACAAAGCCAGACTGGTGCCCTTGTGAGAAACTGGCAGCAGATAAACAACTCTAGGAGGAGAAAATGGGATACTTAAATCTCAAGAGCACCTTCATACACATATAATTTATATTTACAGCAACATTAACCAGTGACAGTAAACAGTAAAACGCTATATTAACTATCAATGTCCAATATTTTCCACAATTTTGTTTAACAACCAATTATGTGTGATGATGCAAATAAAAACAGTAATATAGTTCCAGTATACATTTTGTATACAAAAACTATGAAATACCTAGCGTTGAAGTAACTGGGATAATCAACAGTTGGTACAGTTGGTATTTGAACATATGCACCTGATTGTGTAATGTCACTGTCCTGTATGTCTGTGACTATCCAGTGCAGTCCATTGTCACGCCCTGCAGGTTCAAGGTGGAAGGTGTCACTCATGGCACTGACCAGTTCGGTGACACTGACAAAACCAGTCTGTGGCAGCGGCAAGTCCTCACCGAAAAGCCTCTGAGGAGCAACAAAAAAAAGAGAAGGTGAGTGGAGCAACTTTCTAGATAGGTAGGGTGCTCAAAAAAGAAAGAAACAAAACCAAAACAGTGAAGTGAATGTTTTTTGTATTTAGCTGATCAGGGGAGACCTTCCAGTTTCTTAAATGAATGAGTTCTTAAGCTCCCAGCCCAGTGACTAATTTGTCTTAAATGCTCGTGTGATGCTGTGGAGACGAACAGAAGCACTGCATTTTCTTTTACCTTGTACTCAGCAGGCAGATCATGAACTGATAATCCACCACTGGTCTGACCTACAACCTGCAGAAAGTCATTTATTTTCAGGCTTTTATTACAAGATTTGTAACCATGTGTTTTCGTTATCTTCTGTACAAAAATTATTCTTGCCATGAAAACAAAGCATATTGCAAGCTTGTAGCCACTAGTGACGCTAAGACATCTGTTTAGAACTAGCAGGAAGTTTAACCTTTCGTAGCTTGTCCTTCAGCTCCTGATTTATAGTGCCAGCAACTCCATTCTCCACGATTTGCTGACGAAGCTCCTCTTCCAGCTGACAGTATGTGGAGTTTGAGGAGAAGGAATAAAGGACAATTATATTTAAGATTAATTATTTTAAACAAAGTCTCTTTGGCCTCATTTTACATTATTGTGTTCCCTTGTTCTTAACAACAAGACAAAGTGCAAGTCCTACATTTTTTTTTGTTTTCTTTTGTTTTAAATGAGAACAAACCTTGAGGAAACGTTTCTGAAAGAATTGACCATCCTGGCAGAGCTCTAGGTCCACTTCCTGGTTCTCAGCCAACTCTGGCTTGTAACTGACATCCGTTGACTCTTTAGGGACAGGGGCCAAGGCAGACAAAGGACTCCCTTGGACTTCAGTTGACCACAATATTTCAAAAATGAATAGTTATCCAATCTCAAAAAAGCAGAGCAGATATGCAACCAAAAGATAACATTGGATATCGACTGCTTTTTGAAACACACTGTAGGAAGATATTCAAAATGTGGAAATGCATCAAGTGTCTCCACAAACTGATGGCTACCACCTCCTTAATAACACACCTGGCGATTTTGTTGGTGTTTGAGCTCTGGTGCCTGGCCCTTTGGAAGCTGACTTGTCATTGGTAGGCAATGGTGACTTTATTGGTCTAGTCCTCCTTGGTGGACTAAAAGGTCTTAACAGCGGCCTGGGCAGCATATGTTCCCTCAGAGTCAAAACTGAGCCGAGCCTGCCCTGCTGGATAAGGACCAGGTCCGCTGCAGCCTCCAGCATCTCTCCAGTGGAGTAGAAGCCGTAGTTTTGGACGCGCAGCGGACGGCCAAAGCAGCGCAGGAAGGAGGCCTCCAAGTCCGATAACCGGAGTGGACCCTAGGAGAGTAACTGTATCATTACTTGAAACAAGACAACATTTTGTACTAACAGATCATGATGCACGATTTTGTTAGATAAACAAACAAATGAAAAACCCATACAGAACAGTCAATCAGACCTACACCATAGTTCTGTGATTAAGCAAGGAGTATTTTGAAGAATGCATTGCAAAAAAAACAAGACAATAATTCTTCAAAACATTGATTTGCCATTTTGATTTGTCCTGTTTCAAAGGGAAGGTGGACTGACTTAGATTGTAAGGTTCTGGTGCTCAATTTCAGACCAGTTCCAGTTCAGTCCACCTTATTATGAAGGATACACACGCTTAGTGCAGTGACGACAACTGCATGACTACTATACCATCATGTGATCATCTGATGCCTACTGCATTGTCAAGCTCATTCCCATCACCATGAATTACCTCGTGGGGTCAGACTGATGTTATTCCATTGCAATGTGTGTGAGATCTCTTACTCTTCCCATCATTATAACGCCGTTATCTGACAAAAAATGCGGCGCGTTACTATAATCGAAGGCAGCTGTTATTCATAAGCCGAGCAGCAAAGATTTTTCTTGTTCCTCCTTCCTTGAGGGGGTGAAGGGGCACGAGCCAATTGCATGAATGATGACGATTGGCTGGGGTTGAGTAAAATTCCATGGTAAGCCAATGTCAGACACACACAGACAACACAGGACATTCACGTGAGTCAACGAGAAACAGGAATGACGAGCCGAATAGTCCAAAAGTAGCCTTCTTTAAATGGAAATATAGTATAGTATATATCATGAATGACTGGACACACACATGTATTTTAAGTTCTGTTTAAACAGGGATGGAGGTGGGGTCCAAAAGCATTTAAAAAATTACTTGAAAGTAACACAATAGTTACTTTCCAAAATAACTACTTATTTTATAATTTGTAATGCAGTAACTACTTTAATTACTTTCTAGGAGAAGTAACTATTAAGTGTAACTCATTACTTTTTTAGAGTAACTTGACCAACACTGCTGGTTGCTATGGTTGCAAATGAACTAGTGACGCAGAGTGGCTGAAACTTCTAGGGGCATGACCTTTAATTTGTTTGTTTGTTTGTTCATTCTGCATGTGGTCCAGGTGGCGCACACGGTAATGATATTTCACGTAGCTATTTTTTATGTAATATGAAGTTTATTTGTTTAATATTGAACGGCAGTGATTGCTGCTGACACTGACGTTCACCAGTGCAGGTTGACTTTATATTTTTATGTTTACCAAAACATAAAAATCAAAGTAAATGATCCTGTGTTTTTGTCACATGATGAAGTGCCTGTGTAGTTTTTGTGGATTCTGTGTTACTTTTTCTTCCCAAGATTTCATCCCTGTGTTAACATGATTGAAGCTTAAGAGGAGGAGAAACCATCTGGGTTATTAGGCTGTCTGTAGTGAGCTAGTTGTAGTTACTAACTGGGTTGAGCCAGAGCAACAAAAGGCTGCTATCAACTAGCAACTGGAATACACTTACAGCAGCATGCTAAGCTCACTTCATCTGGAAGTGAAAAATAAAAGCAAAGGTTTTATTTTAATTAGACTCAGCCGTATCGATCACCGAATACTGGAATTATTCTCCTCTTCAGTTCTTTGTTTATTTGGCCTACTTTAACCCTCTGAAGATGATGGTGGATCATCAGGCTTTAACACTACTTTAAATGGATACCAAAACATGTCATGTTATAATACTGGAAATGTTTTTTTACCACGAGGACACCCCAATGAATGTTGAGAGTGTCATATGTAAGATTCTACGTATTCATTTCATGTTTTAATCATGAAATGAATATTTGTTATTAATGGGTGAACTAGTTGTAATGCAGCTTAAAGAACGAATGCATGAATCCATGAATTCTCAGTCGCCAGTGACTGTGAAGGACAAAAAATGAATTTAGCTCAAAGAGTCAATTGCAGAAAGAACTAAATATTTGAATAAATGTTATATTTTTATATTCAGTTAGGATACTATCAGCTAAATTCAAATCCTGAGATCATTCATGTTTCTATAATGTCATCTTAAATCAGAATAAGACACAGAGGAGAAGTTTCTGTAAAAAGGCCCAAGAACTGTGCAACTACAAAAACCATGAAATAAAACAATATCTATGAACTTTTTTTTTGTTTGTTTGTTTTTTTTTATGTTTTTTTTTTTTTTTTTGCTTTTGAGGTGGGGGACTAAAAGTTTTTTTTTTTTTTTTTTGTGGGAACCAGAGCACCTGGAGAAAACCCACAGATCTTGATGTTATCTTAGTCCTCCCTCCTCCTCTTCCACCTCTCTGGTTTCCTCAACCCCAGAAAGTGCCGGGTTCTCTTCCAGACAGAACGTGGTGGTGCTGTCCTGTCTGGAAGAGTTCCCTGAGCCTCTCTCTGGGGTTCGAGGTTCAGTGCAGGACTGGTGGTCTCCTGCTGTTCGCCCTCCTCAGCCTCCTTCGGTGGTTGGTTGTCATCATGGCTGGTGATTTTTTGGAGAGCCTCTCTCTCAGCTTTGAGCTCAGTGGATAGCTTCAGGTTGATTGACATCTGAACACTGAGCTGAGTTTTCAGCTCTTGCAGCTCTCTCTCAAAAATGTTCTCACTCTCCAGGGCATTTTGCTTCAGGACAGTGATCTCCTCCTCCATCTTTTGACGGAGGGCTTCCTGCTCAGCCCTCAAGTCCTGGATCTTACGGAAGCCCTCGGATACTGAGACTGCGTGAGCTTTGACTTCATTGTCAAGCTCACTCTGGAGGGTGTCGACTTGCTGCTTGACCGCGATGACTTCGGTTTCATACTTCTGGGTCATTTCACTGTGTGAAACGCAGAGCTTGTCCATTTCTTGCTGCATAATCTTGTTTTTCTCCTTCTCTGCGCCCAGCTCTGCAGAGAATTTGTCTTGGCTCCGCTTGAATGTCTCTTGGAGCTCCTCATACTTTGTCTGCAGGAGTATTTTTTGCTGGCGTTCCCTCTCGAGGTCAGACCTGAGGGCATCAGCCTGACCTCTGAGTTTGGGAACATCATGTTCGTACCTTGCATTGAGCACTTGGTGCGAAATCCGGAGTCGCTCCAGCTCCTCCCGGAGAAGTTTGTTGTTGTTCCTCTCCGCCTGTAGGTCACTGGTGAACTTCTCCTCATTAATGATGTGAGCCACCTGCAGCTCTTCGTAGTCCACCTGCAAGAGTTTCTTCTTCTTTCTCTTGGTGGTGTCTCTGACCTGGTTGGCAATCTTTGCGGTGCTGAGAGTTTCTGGATCGGTGTACTTCTTCAGTCTCTCTAGCTCTCGCCGGGTCTCTTTTTCCTTGTTGATGAACATCTCCTTTAAGGATTTTTGTCTCTTCAGCTGTGCTTTTGTTTCCTCCAACTCTTGGTTGAGTTGGCAGCTGGTTTCACAAGAGCAGCCGCGTACGGTAGTCTGCTCTTCATCGCTCCTCTGGTCACCTCTGGGGTTCCTCGGGCGCTGCATTTTCTTTGGCTGGTAGAGTCAGTCACAAAGTAATGCTGTAGGTTGCAGATGTAGATCTCTAACGAACAGATGTATTCTGGATCGTTTGTCTTTTGCAAATTGTCTTTTCTCGCTCTTTCTCACTGTGGATTCACGTTTTGAAAGGTCTGAAAGGATCTGACTGACTGAAGAGCCGTGGCCTTATATACAGTCCTGATGATGTCACGATGCATGTGACTTAATGTGTGGTTTTGCTCTGATCTGTACAGTTCCGTTTCTCCTGCCCCTTTTTCTCTGATTTGTTCACATTCTAAGTCACATGGTGTAATTCAAATGTAAACACATGGTAGCACTGCCAATATGGCGGCAACCAGAGCCACCACACTCTTCAGAAACCTGTAGGTGACATCACGGATACTACATCCATTGTATACTGTCTATGGTCTGCCTCAGAGCACGATGCTGGTCTGCACCATTGTGCAAGATCATTCAGTTATTTACATACACAGTAAATCAAAGACACATGAATGAGCAAATAAAAAAATGTCATAAGAAATATTTACTGTTTAGTTTCTCCTTCTTGTTTGGAACGGGAGAGTGAGTAGATTGGGTTAAAATCTGTGACTGCACTGCTTCATTTTTTACCCTCATCACGACCCTAACAGTCCTGGACTGATTTTATGTGGCTCCCGATTTTCAGTCAGTCAGTTTGATTGTGGTCATTTTAATAAATACAAGTTTATTTCAGAATATAATGGTATTAGTAACAGTGTTACTTTTTTTCAGTAACGAGTAATCTAATTGATAACTCCTCCCATAATTATAACGCCATTATCAAAAATGCAGTGTGTTTCTAAGCCAAGCAGCAAAGATTTTTCTTGTTTCTCCTTCCTTGGTGAGGGCGGGGGCACGAGCCAATTGCATGAATGATGACCATTGGCTGAGGTTGAGTGGCGAGTGTCGACTACACAAATTATCAGACACACAAAGACGACACAGGAAATTCAAGTGAGCCAACGAGAAACAGGAATGACGAGCCGAATAGTCCAAAAGTAGCCTTCTTTAAATGGGAATATAGTAGAGTATATATCATAAATCACTGAACACACACATGTATTTTAAGTTCTGTTTAAACAGGGATGGAGGTGGCGTCCAAATTCTTTGATACATTTGAGCATTTAAAAAATAACTTAAAAGTAATGCAATAGTTACTTTCCAAAGTAGTTACTTTTATAAATTGTAACTCAACTACTTTAGTTACTTTCTGGGAAAAGTAACTAGTAACTGTAACTTGTTACTTTTTTAGAGTAACTTGCCCAACACTGGAGATCTGTCACATACGCACCACACTCTGCCTCAGATTTTTGGGAGAAACAATGAATGTTAAAATAACTGTTTCAGGATATACCTTGGAGAGCAGTGTGCGGAGCTGTGTCCTCAGCTGGGCAGGGAGAGCCGGAGGAGCACGACCTCTTCTGGGAAGGACCACAGAGGGGCACCGGTAACTGTAGCGGGGCGAGAAGTAGCTGACACCTCCCCTCCTGACCTTCTTGTCTGTCTTAGACATGCGCTGATTAGCCACCAGCTCCTCGATGTTTTGTGTGGACTCGGTGCCAACAGCTATGACGATGGACATATCAAGGTGAGACGGGAAAAATAAAGACTGAGAAAGTATTAAAATATAAATACATTCTCAAATGAACAGAAGGGACTTTACCCTTTAAGAATATGCTGCCATCTGGCCTGAAGTTAAGTGACACCACATCAGGCATCTCCTTCACCATATCCATGATGTTTCTGAAGCCCAAGAGTTTCAGGGGCATGCGATACCCCAACATGGCAATATAGTCTCGCATGAGCTGCTCGGGCTCCAAGCCCATCTTAGATGAAATAAGCAAGGAACGAACATCCTTCTTCAGCTTTGCCAAAACTTCTTCCTGGTTCATCTTGCCTGCTGACATCTGGAGTACACAGCGAGAAGACAGATGGAGCAAAACATACAGTACATCCTGAACCCAACCATGTGGTTTGAACACCAGAGAGGAGGCGCAATAACACAAATACTGGAGTATTTACTGCTATGACTCAGCCAAAAAGATTATTTTTAACACACAGTCAAATCTGGATTTGTCTTCATAAAATCATCCTTAATGGATAAAAATGTCAGAAGATGTCTGGCCAGTCAGGTCATGACGTCAAATCGGCCATTTTAAATCGTTAAATTGGCACCAGGCATGCACTTTGATGGGTAAACACACTCTTGCGTCAGGGTTCATGCTTTCATACTTTATATATATATATATAAAAAAAAAAAACATGCAATGTTTTCCACACAATGTGACCAGTTTTAGCTTATATCGCCTGTAATTTTTACAAGGTAAGATATAAATGGCTTTAAGTTTTGGAGAGAGGACTGCGAATACATTTTGAACATATGATGACACGTGTGAACGTGCATTCAGCCCGCAGACACAGACACAGAAGTCATCACTCCAAGGGTACGCACTTATTTGTCAAGTTGTCCCACCAGAGAGGGACAACTTTGTGAGACAGCATCATATTTATGTTTTTATTTAACTTTTTTTTTAATATGGTCTATACAGTTTCTAAAAAAACTAAAACTAAAGGTCTTTGCACTAAATTTAGCAAAACAAAACTGACAGCAATGATCCTCAGGGGCTGCCCGGGCACTGGGTGTGGTTTATTGTGATTGACGTATCACGACGGCCGTGTTACTGCGGGAGGGAAATAAAGCTCTGAGGTTCAAGAAAGTAGAAGTAAAAAAAAAAAAAAAAAAAAAAAAACTAAAAACAAACTTGCACCATGCATGCCACTTAACATTTCATGTCCAGAGTCAATAAACCTTCTCGCAGTAACACCGTGAACATGAAACCAAGCCAGTAAACGCTGCTTTGCTCCGGACAGACACATGGCCGCCAAGCGCACCTGACTGACCCCTGAATTAGCAAACCTTTAGCTAGCCTCCACCTTAGAGAAACTTTCCAATTGAATGCCGCCGACTGACCGTGCCTTCACACGCACACACAGAGCAGAAAAGCCTTGTTTAATTAAAACTGCTTCAAAAGTACTGCGAACGTACCGTTTTCTTAAACCGTCCTCAAGCTCCGCTCGTTCTCGTCTGTTGCTAGCGGATCACCGGACACATCGTTGGAAAGCGGCGCAAAAGAAAAAAACAAAACAAAACAAAAAACTGCTTTTTGCAAAATGCAACCTAAATTCACCAAAGCCTCTGCTCAGATAGGGCTTTAAATAAATAAAGACACAAAGCAGTTTCTTTCAGTTAGCTGTTGGACTGTCACTCGGTAACGTTACCGTGGCAGCACCGCGAACGGAGATCGTTAGTTCCAGAAGATGGCCAACTGTTCAAAGTTCAGCTCCAGAAAAACGAGCATGAAAGTCACAATCAGTGCACGATAGACTGATGTGTTGAAATAGCATTTTAATGTTTTCATGATACAGAAATATAAATTAAGAAAAAAATAAAATAAAATTTCAGAGAGTTTTTATCTTATTCCTACTTATTCCTATCTACTCTGTTGCCCATAAAGTTGGAATAAAATATGTTTACCTCTTCTCATGAAAGATGTAACAATGTGATTTATTCCTGATAGATAAAGTGTATCTTCTCAAAACGTCATGATCCATCTCTTCAAATTCTCACACGTCACAGTGAAAATGAAACCACAATTAACCTGATGTGTATAAATAGGAATAAAAAGAGGAATGTGGCGGAAAACAAAATTATTCCAACTTTATGGGCAACACTGTGTCTTGTTCCCCAGAGCATCTGATGTCCATTTACCACAAGTAACTTGTCCCCCAGTTCAGTCAGGGATTGCAGTTCTTAATCAGAGAGCCTAGTTTTGCACACAATTAGATGTGAGACTTTCACAGCAGAGGAGCATGTGAGCCACATAATTAATTTTCAGTTTAATTAGGGATGCGTTAGGGAGGATACTGTCAGTGTTTTCCTGTAAAACCAGAGAAAGACTACATCAGCTCTTTGGAAAGGAGAGGCCTGAGTCTGCACATTCCCACTGAAGACATACTCCCAGACTTCCGCCGACAAGCTTTTCCATATGCGACTGGTTTTACCGAAACACAATATAAAGAAGTGGACCCAAATTAAAAGATTTAGGGATATAAAGGTTTTCATGCAATATGTCTGCATGTTATATATTTTATATGATACTCGAATATCATGTTCTATGCGTCATTTAAGGCATTAAGAGTGGCATGTGCCTCTGTGAACTCTGTCAGATTTTAGTGGGACACGTATCTGCCGTAGTTCTAACATGTTGTCTGCCAAATGTGATACTGGTTTGACTCAAACACTGCTAAAATCTCATCATTGCTCTTTTAGAATGAATGTTAGGGTGAGAGTTTGGGAGATTATTTAAGGTTTCAGTGACAGAATCTAGTTTCCAAGCTGTAACAACTAAAAAAGAGAAACAAAAACTTGATATTGCCACAATTCTTAAGACTTTACACTTATATATATATATATACATATATATATATCTTTCCTAATTTGACAACAGATATTGAATGTCATACTTACAAAGGTTTACTGACGTGACATTATTAAAAACAGAGAGGGTGGTAAGTGTTACTCCCACTACTGTCCTACTCCCACAGTCCAACCTTACTAACCATCCATGTGTACTGTCTAATTATCACAATAGGCGTCAGCAGTTACAGACTTCTAGCCAGAGGAAGCAACTCAGTAAAAGTCACAAAATTTCCCCTTCTTCCCTAAGGAAAACCCTCCACCAACCCATAGAGCAGAAACATCCCAACAGCCATCTCTCCTGGAATGGAATATGGTATGGAAAAGTCCTCCAGTGTCCATCACGGCTACTCTCCGAGACCCAGAATGACACCCAGGAAGGAGAGGGAGAGGGAAGCTGTGGTGCCTCCCAGAAGTCATCGACAAAGGCCATCTAAGACAGGCCGGATCCCAGAAACATCATTAGTGAGGAAAGAGAGGCTACAGAAGGAGAAGCCAGAGACAAATGAGGTGACAGTGGAGCAGGAGGCAGAAATGAAGGTGACCTCCACTGTGGTGGATATAGACAGCGTGAGAGAGGATGAGATCAAGGAGGAAAACCTGGGGCTCCTGGAAGCAGCAGAGCAGGAGGATGGTAAGTGGACGCCTGAAGTAAAACCTGGTACATACTATATGCAGAGGTAAAATTACATGGGTATATTCTGGAAAACAAATGACAAATTACAGATAAATGGTCACTATTATTTCAATATCTTGGTTGAATTGCTTCATATTAAGGACTGTTCTCTGCAGGTCTGAAACGCAAGAACCTGGGAGTGTTTGAGTGGCTGCTGATGGTCTTTGTCTTGGCTCTGGTTCTTCTCTTCCTCCCTCTTTCCATCTGGTTCTGTGTCAAAGTATGAGCCAAACACTACAATAATATACTTGTACTAAAGCTACAGCTAGCACAACAAAAATATGTTAGTGTACTCATTCTTTCTGATTACCCTGCCTATTATTGCATAAAATAATTGTATAAAAGTAGATCTGCTTGTGTTGGAGACTCCAGCATCACCACCATCCATTTATACAGACTAACTGATGTACGTCATTTTGATTTACAGGTGGTGAGGGAGCATGAAAGAGCTGTGATCTTCAGACTGGGTCACCTACTGCGTGGAAGACCCAGAGGACCAGGTTGCCACCGATTACTGTAATCTTTTATGCTCATCTGTTAGCTGTGATTTAAAAAAAAATGTATTTTATTTACATCATGGATGTTCTGAAACAGTTGACTTGCCATTTTCTGAGGATGTGCCAGTGTGTATTTGAATTACTGAGGGTTTTTGCTTGGCTGGTTAAGAAGACTGAAGAAGAAGACAAAACATCTTCTCCATCCTTTCCCCAGGACTTCTCTTCTACCTCCCACTCCTTGATGTGTGTCACAAGGTTGACACCCGTCTGAAAATGCTGAAGGTTCCTCTTCACACGGTACAGAACAATAAGCAAAGACACATACAATATACTGACATTTAGGTCCACGTGTAAAACTGTATTTGTCACTGACTGTTTTTTCATATTTTCCTCGTATGATTGTCTACAGGTGGTGACGAAGGACCTGGTGAGGCCGGAGCTGAGTGCAATGTGTTTTTACCAGATCGAGAATGTGGCTTTGTGCAGCACAGCTCTGTCCAGTCTGACCACAGTGCTGCAGACTCTGGTCCAGACAGTGGTCAGAGACATTCTCGCCCAACACACATTCAGCAACATCCTGCTGCACAGGAGGAAGATCGGACAGAAGATACAAGCAGCTGTTGACTCTGTCGCTTGCCGCTGGGGCATCAGGGTGGAGAGAGCAGATATGTAAGACTTGTGGTAATAACTTTCTTCTGCTGCATCTATTTCAATTTGCGACACATCACATCCTGTGACAACAATGCCTTTGTTGCCTGTGACAGCATTCCTTGTACGAATGATTGTTGAACACTAGTGCGAAAACAGTAGCTGCAGGAAGAAGCAAAACTTGATATTAACAGCTGATGTTTTAAACTGCTAAAGAGGATCCAAATCATTATTAAATAACCCTAAAAACAAGGAGTTTGTACAATACACAGGGGTGGCAGTGCTTCTGAAAAATGTAGCACTTTCTACGTGCAAAGGATTTTTCCCTCTGCATGCAGTGATCTTTCCAGATACACAGCAAAGAGGAATGCAGAGATTTGTCGTGCACTGTGATCTTCCTGCTCATCAGGCTAGCGTTTGATTTTCTGTCAGAGACGAGCTCAATTTTCCTGTGGAGTTACAGCAGAGTCTGGCTGCAGAGGCCGAGGCCAAGAGACAACAGCAGGTCAGAGTGAGTAACTATATCCGCTTTTTATAATCTAATGTTTATTGTTTTATAGTTTAATGCTTGTTTTTGCATATTTAGGATTATTTCTTTTCTCAAATACGGAATCAAAGTAAAGATTCTGCTCTGTATTGAACTGTGTTATTGTCACCGTTTGTTAAACTTCTAGGAGAAAAAGGAAGAAGTTGTACTTTAAGTAAAATCTTTATATCTATAATTAGAACTCGTCTAACTTTGGCAAGTCTTAGTATTAGTGAAAGACAGTAACTGGCTGCAAAGACTCTCTGTGACTAATCTCTGTTCCAATGAGTTACAATCAACTGTGCGATTGTTTTCCAGCCAAGAGCCTAACCTTGGTTTATCCTGCAAAACAAGTGTCCTTTAGCCCCCCCGCCAACTGAAGTTTACCCTTGCCAGTGAGCTTGTTTCTGCATTCTCAGCAGTATTTGTAAAGCAAACGTGTTTCAAACAGCAGTCCTTCTCACCTCCAGGCAAAAGCAACAGAAGGGGAGAGAGATGCCTGGGAGGGTTTCAGGGCTTCCCTCCGTCTCCTCCATCCTGCCCTGGTCCTTCCACTGCCCCCAGATCTCCTTAATACAACCCCTGACACCTCATCCCTGCCACCCCCTCCTCCCCCTGCTGTGGAAGAAGACGGAGGAAAGACAGAGGGAGATGCAGAAACAGACTCACCAATGATGTGACAGACTATTCATTATGAAATGAATTGTTATTATTGTTGGCTACTGAGAGATGTAAAAGAAAGTAACCTTCAATCCAAATGACTGTTTGAGAACCATTTTAAATATAGTTGTAGCTATAGCTAAAATAAAATGTCTCCTGTAGGTAAACTGGGTTTGTGTGGCAACATGACAATCTCTAAACCTGGAGATAAAAGTCAAGAGAAGTCTAACTTTTTGAAATGTTAACATCTTTATTTTTTGAGGGAAACAAAATATAATTTGTCTTTACATGGAAGAAAAACAAAACAGCCACAAAATTAAACAAAACCTCAGCAAGCCTCTATATTGTCGATATGTATTCTCATACAACAGCCAAACAGTCTGTATGTTTTCGTTGTGTCCTTCATCAGTTGTATGGGTACAACTGTGATGCCATGCATGTGGAAACTTCCTCTATAGTTTTGTTCCAGAGAAAAACACATAAAAACCCTGAAAGTGATTTTAAAAATAGTTCAGTATTCACTGAGCTGTCAGGTGAGATCACCGTTTCTTGGTCCTTTTGGTGCTGCTTGTTGGTTTGGCTTCAGCTGTGGTTTTCTTTGGAGGAGCAGGAGGTGTTTCTGGAAGTGGGGTAGATGCTGGTGTTTTCTTTTTCTCTGCAACACACAAACAAAAAAAATTCTAAGCATTCATAGTGTTCCTGTCTGCCCTCCTCAGTTATAATTTTATAGAATGTTTAGTTTAGTTGGTACCTTCACTACTTTTGGGCTCCAGACTGGGCCGACCCTGCAGTTGCCTCTCCAGGTCTTGAATCTTCTCTAATGCTGCCTGCAGAGCTTCTTCAGCCTTCAGGGCTCGCTGCTCGGCACTCTGAACCCGCAGCTCTGAATCACTGACAAACATGCAGTATTCATGCTGGATTCACAGTTCTTAATTAAAATGAAAAAAAAAAATCTTTGTATGTGCACGTTCCCCTCCATGATAAAGAAGTTCACTTACTTCAGTTGCTGCTGCAGTAATCCTACTGTGGTCAGATCACCAAAAGCTTTCTGGGCTTCTTCTGTTTCTGGAGACACGACCGGATCTTCAGTCTGACAGAGAGACAGACACACAGATGGTCAGAGGTAGACAGGCAGTTTGATCAGTTTATATATAGTGACAGGGACAATACTAATTGTCTGACCCCACTCAGGTGAACACTGCTCTCTCCCAGCTTTCTTTGCATAATGTTTCCGTCATAGCCAATCAGCTTCACCACAGGGCTTTCACAGACCGTTGGCTCCCCCTGCTGGACAACAACAACAATGTTCATTTTTAGCAAGTTAATACTGTTCATTAAGGCTGTGATTAATGTGATCAAGAATTATTTCTTGAGAGAACAACAGATATATTGCTGAGAAAAACAAGTTTTTCATGCTGTGTCATTTATCACATAAATCTCCATAACCTTCACAACTAGCCATTATTGTCCTAGTTCACTGTTCCAGCCCACTGACAAGCCCAGGGCAGACTGCAGATCACAATTTACAGAGTACACTTTAATAATATTTAATATATTAGTAGCTGCTAAACCTCTTGTTTGGCAGGTACTCATCCTGCACGTGTTATTTTATACTGTAGTTAGAGCCACACTGATCACTGGTATTCACCTTTCAGTTTCAGACAGTAATGATGCATTTTCTCTTCCTTTAACATTTAACACAAAATAATATATGGTATAATTTAATGTTTTAAATGTTTGTTTCTTTTTACTGCACACACTGAAGATGTACAATTTTATCCAGACTCCAAAATAAGTTTAGAGTCGTGTAGTCTCACTGAACCGTGTTCCATTTTCTAAAGCATAATCTAAATAGTTACAGGCAAGTGGTTTTTAGTTGGTTGCAATCTGCAACTTCACCACTAGATGCCACTAAATTCTACACACTGGACCTTAAATATGACTCACCTCTCTCTGTTCTCCCTCAGTCTCATCTTTGACCTCACTGTCTTCCGTAGGCTTTGCTGAAATCTTTACAATGACCTATAAATGCACACACATACACGCAAAAGGCCCCCATCAAAAAAGCAACATCATAAGGCTTTCAAGTAATTTCTCCATGATTTAAGACACAAAGTTAAAATGCAAGCAAAGCAAATTTGTTTTGAAGCCATAATTGAATCATTAATTAATGAAAACAAATTAGGTCTATGGATTGTATTTTAATATAAGTCCTTACCAGACTCTCCATGCTGTCTGCTGGAGAGACTGGGACACCACTGCTGAAGGCGGGGTCAGTCTGTCTGAAAGCGAGCTCCATGTGACCAGATTTCATGTCCGACAGCAGAATTATGCAGGTCTCTACCCAATCATTGCACTCTGTCTGAGGACGGACACAACGAGACATGAACACACAGATGCAGGTGTGCTTAGCTTACTTTACCCTAGTGTGTAACTAGTGTGTACGGCTCCCTCTTCTGGAGGTTTGTAGTGTTTGTAAAAGAGAGCTGTGTCTTTGGCGCTGATGGGTTTTAGCTCTAAAATCAAATCAATTTATTTATAAACACATGTACTTTCAGTGTACACCTCACTACAACCCTTGGTGTGTGTTATAAACATGCAACTCTGATGTTACTATCAGTAAATATGAGTATATGTGTAAATAGGTATATGCTATTTGTTTAATTCAGCATTGGAACATTGTTTACCTGCAGTTTTCTGCACTCACTCGTCACATTTTCACCCTCAGCTTCATGCAGGTTCTGCAGAACCTGCTCCTCCAGAATCAGATTGCAAGAGCTGTCAAAAACATACAAAATATTTTCCCTGATAAGTAAGTCCTCCTCTAGTCCCCTCACAGTTTTTTCACACATTTTGTGTCAAAATTATTTTCAGTGTTAAAGTAACTAAACAAACTTTGGCCAGCATTTAATTTCTGTGTGTTGTTGGTATGTATAGTGTAAGTAGGTTACCACTGCACTCTGTTGTACTCTTCTGGTAAAACTTCTGGTACCTGGTGATGTATCTGGTAAAACAGTCCAGTTTCTTAGCCAGCACCTTTGAATCCTCATCCAGTGACCGTTGTGAGATGTTTAAAATGTAGGGGTGTTCCTGCTCTTGGTTCTGGTCCTCGCTATGATCAGGTACCATGAAGATCAACAGATCCAGCATCCAGCGAGTCTGAGCCATGTGAATAGAAGTGACCTGGTAGCAGAGGAAACACTACAACTCAACACAGCACCTTGTAACATCAGAACAGTAGAAGTCATACTGGGGTATCAATATCTGCATAAATGTGAGGTAAGGTGTCCGGGCAGTGAAGTAGGCAGGAGCTACCTGGAATTATGTCAAGACTCTCAAGAGAAATGCTATTTTGCAGCCATTGCTGCAAAAAGAGCTCAGGAAATGAAGCTGATAATATAAACAACAGCAGAATAATTAAAATAATAATAATAAAATCTTTTTAAAAAATCTTTTGAACAACTTCTGAATGAAGTCTGATAAAATGATGTATTGCATGTGCAATATCTGAGATTGATGGAGATGGTAATGGTTGTTTCAAAAAACACTTAAGTCATATTGTGATTCTGAGTAAACCTCCCATGACAGTCTGACTGAACCTGGTTGATACTCACCTCCTCGCTGAGTCTCTGGTTCTCACCATCAGTAAAGTTGGACAGGCTGGTTATGAACTCCTGAACTTTGTCTAACACCTTTTCTGTCTCTGTACTGTTTGAAAAAAAACACACATAAAAAATGTATTCAACATTTCATGACACGCACTGAATATAATGTTAGTAAAACTAGTACTGCCGCTGATTGAAAAACATACTGTATGTCAGGCTTGCTTTTGTTTTCAGTCTCTGTCTGCATGATGGAGACATTCTGCAAGGCGTTTTCAGCCATGCTCTGCCAATTGTGAAGTGCTTTCTCCAATTTCAGCCAGTCAGAGACGGACATCATGTCTGGCTGACCAATTGCTGAGCCAAGCTTGGAAACCCAGGACTCCATCAACCCGAGCAGTGACATGATCTGTCCGTGGATCCCTGAAATAGCATTGCTTGAATCAGTTTCAACACTTTACACTATAAAACCCATTAAAACATTAAGAAATAACTGAAGTAACAGTGTGTGCATGTGTGTGTGTGTATGTGTCAGGACCACAAGTCAACTCTGACACTAACCAAAGTCCTGATTTTGCAGCTGTCAGCAGTTCTTTTTGTTTACAGATATCCATTTGGACTACAGTCAAGCAAAAACTAAAGCAGTGCCAAATGAAAGTGTGTACTTTATTTACCTGTCCGAAAGCATCCAAATCTGTTTTTAGCTCATTTACATTTTCCCAAAAAAACTATTCAAGTTTCTGCTTTTTATCAGCCCTCACCGCTTTCTCCGTTGATTTGTGCGTCCAGCTGTTTAAGGAGCTCAGACAGGACCCTGTCCAGCTCTCCTAAGGTCTGCTGCCCTCCAGGAGGTTCACCATCCCGGGAAGGGTGTCGTCTGAACAGCTGAAGGCTCATATTGACCCATCTTTCCTGGAAACGGCCCAGCTCGTCCAGTGTCTGCTGGCAGGAAAGCAGCTTCTCACCTTGGTAGTGGTCACACTGGAGGGCCAAAGTCTGCATAAAAAGAGAGCACAGAGGAAGACTTTAGACAAGCAAGACAGGAAGGAAACTTTGCTATTGACTAAACATTTTGTATGAACCCAATTTCAACATGAGACATAGATTACTTTATGAGACAGAAATATACATGCTAAGAGCAAGTTGTTGAATTCTCAGCTTAGACCTGTGCAGATAATTTTTCATGCACAGATCAGACATCAGGATCAAGATAAATACATGTTGGCAACAAGATTATTCTCAGAAATAAGAGACCTGAGTTGAGATACATTGGTTAGACAACTTCAATGACCACGGTGAGAAAAACAAACACAGAGGAAGTAAAGGTGCTGTCTTACATCTGACCATTGCTTCAAATCAGCATCAATCTTCTCCAATGAAGCCTTCTCATATTTTGGGTCAGGACACCTTGAAAGAGAGAAAGAGCATCTTACACACACACATAACCTCTACTAAAAAATAATCTTTTCTGTGATTATCAACACTGTACTAGCGTGTTAAAGTAAAAGTGCTAAGCTCGGTTATTACCATTTTTCAGAAAACTATATTAAGTTTTCTTTAACTTCAGGCACGTTATAATAATCTTTGCTATCTGAACTTGTCCTTACTTATTTTGTGTCATGCAGAAGTTGAGCCACTTGGTGATGCCTTGGTGGATGGCACTGAGCTGTTCACACTGAGCATGCTCAGTCTCCTTCACCTGGGATGTGAAAGCACTCAGCTTCTCTTTCCACTTGTCAGTAACCTCCATGATGATATTCAGGTCCTCTGTGTCCTACAGCAGGATTTTCACTGTCATAGTCAGAGTGTAATTGAACCACCAGTGATACTCTTTAAACTGTGGCATTTAGTGTTTTTGCCAGGAGCAGTGCAGAAAATGAAACAGGACGTGCATTGTTACCTTTGAAGAGAGGTAAAGGTTGCAGTGCTCTGCTGTCTCTGACCAGTTCTGCTCGCTGATATGCAGCTGACTGACAAGCTTAAGATTCCTCATACTGATCACCTGACAATCACAGAAAAACATTCTGAACTCAAACTTCAGTTAATGTTGCTTCTATTGAGCATCTTTGAGTAGAACATAGACTCTTACAATCCGCTCTTACTGGAAATCATACTGATAAAGTTAACTGCTATATATGTAGTTAAATGTTATTAACCATTAAAAAGGTGAAATGTGGTGGCAACAGCATAATCTGTCGTACTATCTGCTTCAGTGCTTCAATAGTTAGGGCCTTCGACAAAGCAGGCAATAGCTTTCCATATACACAAATAATCCATATTTATAACTTTGGCACTCCTTCTGATTACACAACAAATCTATTTTTTATCCACCACTTCACATGAAATTAACACAAAGTGAGTCCAATTGAAAGAAAAAAACTGCATCATGGCTCACACACCTTGAAGGCGAGGCAGAAGGTGACCTGGCTCCAGTAATCTCTCTCCTTAGTCATCTGGAGCAGCTGAGCCTCAAGGCGACTCCTCTGCAGCTCATACAGCTCGTGATAACCCTGGACCACACTGAGAAGAGCACATGGACATTTGAGATGGAAAACTTGGCACTTCTGCACTGCCTGCTTGCTGTACTGCTGCTGCATTGCGGCTCCATCTCAGAAGAAAATATTTTTAAAAAATCAGATTTTTTTTGTAGTCTCATGACACTTATTTGAGTCTCTAAAATTATTTTTTTAAAGTAATGATTAAGTATACTGTTACCACTCCTGTGTGCATTATAACAGAGATGCTTCGATAGCAGTATATGGTATCTAATACAAAGACAAAGCACTTTCAAGAAACAATTTCTTCTACAGATTAGTCACTGTTTCGACAAATGCATTTTTATTTTTTTAATCGCTCATATCGACCAGATAAAAAAGATTCATAATTCATTACACTGTCAGTGATTCACACTGGTGAATTTTGGAATGCACCAACTTGATGAATGTGACTTGGACTGCATGAACAGTAGTTCAGTGCAATCCTAAGAGGGACTGACTCTGAGTTGGTGTAAGTCTGTTCAAGTGCTCCAGCCAGCTGCTGGTGAGCACGCTCTGCCTGCTGGGAAACAAAGGCATCGTGGTCTCGGATCTTGGCCAGTTCCCTGTGAAGAGGACGCACACCCATAAACACACACATTTACTACTTCCTCTTAAAATAGAATCGTTCTATAATAGCGCATTGTAATTTTATTCATCACGACCCAGCAGCCTGACACTTGAACGCCGTACATGCTGAGCTGTTGGATGGATGTCCTGATACAGTGGATCTCCTCTGTGAGCCGGCGGTCTAAAGCCCGCTGCGCCAGTGTCTCCGTGTGCAGAGCTTTCAGATGGCGGGGAATTCGCTCAAGCATGGACTGGTAGCGCTGTCTGGACACACAAACATGAGAGCTGCTGGGAAAAAGGCCTCGAGGAAAAGATTTTTGAATATGTCCAATTTTTCCACAAAAACATCTATGAATGTTTCTGAATCAACTCGAGGTGACAAAAAGATATTATATGAGTTCTTGGTTACATCCATATTTTCATAATTTGGTTTTAACTGGTTTCAGGGCTCATACGGTTCATGAATCTCCCTTAACAAGTGGTGAGGTTTTACCATTTAGGTGTGCTGTTTACCTGAGTTTGGCAAGCAGCTGTCCTCTCTCAGCACAGTTTACACTGACCTGCCTGATCAGTTCATGGAAAACAACGTTGTAAATGTTCTGCTCCACGTGCACCAATTCCAGCAGACCTTCCATCTGTAAGACATTACATTACACTGTTTCAAATATGTACATATGGCTATAAGTATCTCTGGGCATTTTTGTTTGTTCACATGCACATACTCTACATACAAATATGTATGAAGTAATACATTCTAACAGTACAATAAATTTCAATAAAGGTACAATAGATACAATAAAGGATCTCCCTGGTATTTTGTAGTTTTGGTCATTTTATGAATTTAAAAGTTGTTCTAGTACATATTATTGTCTGCACATGAATTCAGCATAGCACTAGTGTCAGCCATAGAGACACAGAGCAGCCTACTTTCTGCTTGTCTGTCTGTCTTACCTGGGACAGCTCAGTCAGGTCCTCACTCTTCTGATCCACTCCAGCCTTCATCAGCATGTCATCCATAATCCTCATCAGCTGGACCGCTTCCTGTCTGCCACTGGGCCTCCTAGACGCACAGAGCATACATATAAATATGTATTACGACATATTTAGGTCATACTAACACTTTGCCTACATATAATGGCACACATAATATTAATTCCTAACATAAGCTGTAGCATTTCAGGCAAAAAAAATCTTCTAGTGAAGTCTACTCAACTAAGGTTTATCTGTTAATTAGAAGAATTCATATTTTTTTAACTCACAGTGAAGGGAAGACTCGCAGCTTCTTCTCATCATCCTGCAGCTGCACTGTAAATGCACTGAGGCAGAGAAGTAACATGAGAGTTGACAACGATAATATGGGGGTGCACAATTAATGAGAATAAGGTGAATGAGCATAATGAAGCAGACTCACTCCTCATACAACTTAAGGCTCTCTAGCCCTTTGTTTTTCACAATGTGATATTCTTCTGGGATCAGACTTTCTGAGACACTCAAGTTCTGAAAGACAGAGAGGTGAAGAATTTGACAGTAAATTGCAGTTCTGAGACAGCTTTCAAATTTTCTACTGCTCTTTATGAAATTTTTTTTTTCTCTAAGGTAGTTATGCTCTTTCAAGTAAATATAAAATATGTCAAAGTAAATGTTTAGAGATGATAACAGTAGTATGTTTTAAACCTATGAACAAACTTTTAGGTTCTGTCATACATATATAGTGGAATTTTTTCTTTTCTCCCTTTTGTGCTTTTGGGAGAGATTTAGAACAGTTAAGTTTGTTACGTTGTTAAGCACTGATTTTAATTTTGTGTTTGGCACATTCTAAAAGCCTCCTTATTTTTTGCCAGAAATAGTTAAAAGGCTTGCGTGTGTCACCTCTGTGTCTTCAATGTCACTCCTGTCATTCAGTGGTGGGAGTTGTCTTGTCTTCCTTAGCACTGGGTTAGCATCACACAGGAATGAAATATCCCTGTATGGACACAATCCAAACAAAAAGTAAAAAAAAAAAACCACATTTCTGACAAACATTTGCTGAAAACCAAATTAAATACTTTTTGAGACACTGCACCGATTTTACCATTTATTTTTTCATCTGGTTAAAGACAAAGGATATTAGCTTGATGTCTAGTTTGTATAATACAAAATCAATACCAGGCTGGTTTTGTATTAGCTCTGTCCCATATTAGTGTCAAGACTAAACATGCATATATGCATAGCTGTAATTAGTGCAAGTAATGTTTCATTAGATCTTTGGAGAAGATTCATAGCTGTGAGAACATCATTTATGTTGCTACATGTGTTATCTGACCTGCCAGCTCCAGTTTGGGATGTTGGTTGCTCCAGAAAGTGTTTATATTTCTTGCGTCCAAGCGGGTGATGCCAAACAGCATCCGGCCGTCTGATTCCATAGTCCTGTATACCAAGTCATCTGGTGTGAATTGAGCCACACAGAATTAACCTACTTAAAATATAAATGGGGCTTGACTGTACCTTGCAGTGCCGATGGTGTGCAGTGTGACCCAGTGCGCTCTTGTTGCAGACAGTGGAGGTAAGGCTGACCAGCAGTTCATCTGGGATGATCTGGTTGTTGACAGGAGGAGGATGTGCCCTTCTGCTCTCTGCTGGGACTTGAAAATTCACCTCCACCACTGACAAAAAATAAAATTAACTTAAGTAAACCAGCAGGTATATGACTCTGTATGCACGCATGTCTCACAGGTTGATGCTTCCACATATAACAACATGTTGGTATTTGCTAATTTGTTTGGTTTATCACAACAACAGAATATTTTCAGCTGGAAGAAAAGTCTTTTATTATTTCCTGTGTCTACCATCTTACCCATTGTTGTCAACCTTGAGGAGAAAGGAGAGACTTTTAATCATTAATGCAAAAGTTAGTGGTTGTCGTACCTGTCTAACTTCCTGTGTATATGAAGAGAAGTGTGCAGTGACAGTATGAGTAATCTTTTCCTAACATTAGCTCGTATTTTGTTTGCTTTAACCTCCACCTGTAAGGTTAAGCTAGCCCTCCCAAACGAACCGCACAGTAACGTCACCTCTGGTGTCCAGTGCTGGCTCCGGCCTCGGTGAACATGGCGCTGAACTGGCCCTCATTAAGGCAGACATCCTGGAGTCACGACGGAGGTGTTATAATAAGGTGTTGGCGATAAAATTCTGAAATTTTGACAAAGCCATGTGGGCGAGAAGTTTGTTTTATTTGCCAAAAAACAAAACAGAACCGTCCCTTCCAGTCCCCACTGAGTTTCAACTTCCTGGTCGCGTTGCCATGGAAACGCCTGGCGCTCTCCGCGTACACTGACGTTTGTTCATTTAATCAACAGCAGAGACATGCGGGACATTTGTAATAAGTCCATAACTGAGCACAGCAGGCAAATAGATTTTATTTTCTATTCGGTGACATTTACTGGAGTCTCAATATTAAGTACCATGCACAGTAATATGGAATACCTATAATATTCACTGCGTATTGTCGACCAAGATACATTTTAACCGTTTGTTTTACCGGTACAACTGACACAGACAGTAACTGGGAAGAGGTCGTTTTTGAAATTTTGGACCAAAAAAAATCAAAAGCAAAAAGAAAAACAAATACAAATTCAGCTTGATTTATCGTTTTCTGTTTTTACTGACAAAACTAATTCACTGACAAAGCTTTGGTTTTAATTGGTCTATCAATTATGTACTTTTCAAAATAAAGGCTCTACCTCTTTGACTTTTACATGTACTACGAAATGTAGACAGACAGACAAGCAAGCCTGTACTTTACGATCACAGTTCATGCTTGTTTTGGCTGCTATGATGCCCCTTTGACTTTAACCGATGATTATAAATGAATAACAATTTATTATTATGCTCTTACTGTGAGATGTCGCATATTATCTTGTTCTTTTGGTTCTTTTTTTTTTTAATTTGATGATCATATTGTTAAAGAATGCGTTTCTTATGGTTTACTGCATGTTTCAACTAAATGTGATGTTTAAATGTAACTTTTTAACATACGCTTTCTGTCTTTGCAATGAGATTGCTCTAACTCCTCCCATGTGACCCATCATCGCCCGCCTCAGTGTGGAGGGTGTGTGTAGCCTGTTGAACGTCACGCTTTAGTCTTTTTTTTTTTTTCAAATGTGTGATAGACGCTCCTGATGGTACTCCAACTAGATGAGAAGTGAGCATCAAGTGGATCTGGAGTTGACAACAGATGAGTCGCAGCAGACAGAAGCCGGAGCAGAGAGATCAGTGCATGACAAGACTTCAGCACAGCGAGCAGGATGGTTTCCTGTCCCGATTATGGATTTAATTCGTTATCATAATTTTAAATTACTTGCACGCACAATTCTCATCTCATCACTGGTTGTGATAGATGGTAAGTGACTGCAGATTCTACCATGAGTGCTTGTTTATTGTCATGCTGTAGCTTTATCATAAGAATACATGTCTGTACTTACTATACTTTACTAATCATTGGACTTTTTGCATTTTACCTGATACAAATCTGCACTGAGCATACCATTTAAAACAATCTTGATTTTTAAACACTTATTTGCAAAAGTTTTCTTAAACCTTGGATTTAATGACAGAGTACACATTATGTGTGTTTTGAATCTGAATCTAGTAATTACTTTGCATTTTAACCAGTCCATGCTTGGAATATCAATTAAGACATGATGTGAGGTGACATCACTGCCTATAGGTATCTCTACACATTTTCTAAAGACTAAAAGATGACAAAAAGGGATCTAACAATGTGGGGGGCTGCGTAGTGACCCATGAGGGGGTGTGAGGATTGATGGGACAAAAGGGGGGAGACCCAATTTGTCTCTGCGGCTGTACAAAACACGCAATAATCACATGTTGCCTTATCACCACTGAGACAAACAGACAGATACACTGTCGACATGCATCAGTTCGGAGGAGATGTCAGGTGTCCCACATGTGTTATTTGAGGACCTTCAGATAGGGCCAAACAAAGACAGCCAGGGGTCATTAGCATATGAAAAAAGCCTTAAATGCTGTGGGAGGGGATGTGTGGTTGGCTGGAGCTGTGTCTGAAATAGACAACAGGCCTTGCTCTGTATCCTCTGAACTCTGCCTGAAAGAGTGGATTCAGTAAAGAGCAAATCTGTAAAGAGACACCACCTGTCATGGTTTCCTAAAAAATACATGGACTGTCAGGTATTTTCTTTCTCTGTGGTTAGAAGCTTTTAATTCTTAGAAGAGTCTGTGTTTTTGCAGACATTTTATATATAATGTATGAAACACTGAGCTCTTATCTGGTCTGAATTTACAGACTGATCCCTGTTGTATTGAGAACTAAAATAGGCATATGGTCAGAGCATCACCACTGACACCCACGATCTGCATCACACCCCCGGGATACTCCATACTTCCAAGTCTCTAAGTCTAGACATGTATAAGCTGCTACTGCCCTGCCATATGTGAAAACTGTTGACCTCCACCAATGACAGAAGATTGTTGCCTGAGATGGTGAAGATGGAGCACCAAGTGTAATTGCACTCTTCTGTGTCTTTATGGTCTGCACTCAGGCTGATTGCGCTCTTAAGACGTGATTACTCTGCGCCATCATCATCTGTGAAGAATATTATTAGAGTATGTCTGTTGATATCTGTCTGGCTATATTTGTGACCGCCAGCTTCAAAATGATGTTGAGTCCTTCATACACCCATCATGCCGAACACACTTACACACTTTAAAGTATTACCACATCCATCAATATCCATATATTGTTTTCAAGGCTGTTAGAAATGCGGTGCAGTTTCATTATCTTCTAATAGAAGCAACACTCTGAAGCGTCCTTTTTGTGGCATCATGCCTCTGTGTCCTCTCATGCACATTCCATGGATTACGAGGATCATTGCTTTTGAGCTGGTCCCATTTGTTCTGCCTGTGGTATGGTAATTGGTAAGATGCCTCAGTGGCAGCTATTTGTCTTTGATGTTTTCTTGCACGTATAAGAGCTGTAGGGGGCAAGTCTCAGGATAGATAATATATATGGGTCAGGAAGAGCGAAGAAATGATAGTGGTGGAGGTTCTCAAGAAGTTTAGTTTTCAGGTCACAGTGAAACTCTTTAACATTTTAAATCTAACAAACCTGTGTGTAAATCTTTATAAAATCATGCCGCACAATGCTCAAAGCCACAAAACTTTGACCTAGATACCAAGATGCATATGGAAAGAATGTGACCCAAATGGTTCACTAGTCATTTAGATTGTATCCATCGGATGTAATGATGCAACCACAAAAATGACATCATGCATTCGAATAATCTACTTGGTGTAAATATGAAATAGCTTCAATGAAGTGCCGGAACAACCAAATGTAATGTGATATTGTCATGCTGGGTGGATGTTTTTTTCGCTTATGGGGAGGTTTAATGGTTTTCAAAGTTTAGAATACTTAGCAAAACTATTCTAAAAATGACATTTGTTTTGTCAGTATTATGGAAAATACCATCATACGAACACAGTACATTTCACGCTAGCAGTAATAGTTTGAACTAAAATGACAAATACTAAAAAAAATAGCAAATTTAAGTGAAGTTACCATGAACAGCGTTTCAGACACACATGATTAAGGCATACACGGTTTGACAATTATTGCTTTTCATTGTTGTTGTGAGGTAGAATTAAGTGCTAATCCTCTAATTAGTATGTATAGCATGCGTTGGCTGAGACCTAAAGCTGGGGGTCTGGCAGCATGGCATTAATGTCCCACTGATTAAAAGACACCATAAAGTGTGAAGGAGTAAATGCCTCAAATATTCGGTCGGATGCAGTCACCATGGAAATAGATTGAATGCTAAAGCCAAACAGTGGAATTGGTTACCATGGCAGCCAGCCATGACGCCTTGAGAGGCCCTTAAATTTCAAGCCCTTGCACTGACAACTGCCAGACAGAGTGCTTTTATCGAAGCTAAATAGAAATAAAAGAGCTTCATGCCAGACATTATCAAACTAACATAGCAATCAAGAGTATGTCCACTCACACAAGTCTAACATAGTGTAGAGATAAATAGAGCCATTCAAGCCATTGTTAGGGCTGAAATTCTATGTAATAGGCACATGGCTTCTTGAGGAGTTTAATCTGCTGCTGGAGAGCAACTTTAATTGGGTACATGTACAAGTACATTCTATCATAAATCATAAATACACTTTTAGTTGTAACAAATACGAAGAACAATGATGTGATATAAATGATTTGAAATGTGGTCTGTTCATAGG
This sequence comes from Nibea coibor, assembly GCA_023373845.1. Classification (NCBI taxonomy): domain Eukaryota; kingdom Metazoa; phylum Chordata; class Actinopteri; family Sciaenidae; genus Nibea; species Nibea coibor. The sequence goes on along the minus strand of CM041718.1, from coordinate 8,748,076 downwards.
TGCATCCTCTGACAGGCTGCCTTCAACAGTGGACCACTGCTCTCCAAACCCGTGCCAAAACAGGGCGATATGCAGAACCCGAGGTGATGGATACGCGTGCTTCTGTGTGCCGGGCTTCCAGGGTGCTCACTGTCAGATTGATGTGAATGAGTGCGTCTCACAGCCCTGCAAGAACGGAGGCACTTGTGTGGACAAAGTGGGCAGATTTTCCTGTCTGTGTTCTCCTGCGTTCACTGGTGAGTGGACAGAACAGAACAGATTAAGACTGAGAGACAGAGAGACAGAGAGAGAAAGAGAGAGAGAGAGAGAGAGAGAGAGAGAGAGAGAGAGAGAGAGAGAGAGAGACAGAGAGACAGACAGAGAGAGAGAGAGAGAGAGAGAGAGAGAGAGAGATTTCAATCTTAAAATAACGCATCAAAAGATATTTATGGGATCTAGGGATTCTTAGCCTTATTATTATTCTTAGCATTTTTCATTATTAGAAAAAAACCTATGTGCATAAATATCTAACCTCTGTTTTAGAGTGATTTAAAAAGTGTGTGAAATGTAGAAGGAGGTTAAACATGGCTCATATTTTTTATCCAATCACATTTTCTATCATTTCTGTGTGCTCTGTCCAACCTTTTTAGTCATTGTCAGTCACTCAGGTTCATCACTTTGGTCCAGACTTAACTATCTCTACAGTTGCCATTATCATGACGTGTTGCACACACATTCATAGTCCATAAATGATTAATCCTAGTGACCTTTCTTCTGGCACCACCATGAAGTTCTTATTTTGTGGTTGTGAATGAAATGTTGCCACAACTGTTGATTGAATTGCCATGACATTTGTTAGACAAATCAAAGTTAGTCCAGTACTGTGGCTTTTGACCAAATACCTTCAAATGTTAGCATGTTTTCAGCACCTTTTAATGTTCATATGTACTTCATTCAGGCAGTCCAGACTGTGTCTTGTTAGTTCTATTTATTCATGTGATATTTTAATGCTCATCATCTTTTTCATGAGCATAATAATACTATAGAGCAGGGATAGGTTTATAAGATATGTTGAATACCATGCACTGTTTTCAGAACTGCAAACATCTGCTGAAGGCTTGTTGCGAGATAAAAGAGCAGTCCAAACATGATCACAGCCAGTACACATAAAAGCTTCACTTCATTTTTGCCCTCAGTCTACGGGGCAGGCTCACTCCCTCACTCTGACATCTGTCCTGCTTTGATGTGCACAGGGGCCACTTGTGAGGTCCAGATTGATGAGTGTCAATCACAGCCATGTCTCAATGGCGGCAGTTGCCATGACTACATCGGCAGCTTCGCTTGCACCTGCCTATCCGGTTTCCAAGGCCACCGGTGTGAAATCAACACAGATGAGTGCCAAGAGCAGCCATGCCAAAACGGGGCTCTGTGTATAGATGGGGTGAATGAGTAAGTAGACCAGCTCTAGTTACTAAAAAAAACTTACATACTTATTTAAAATTTACTCATCAGCTTCAGTTTTATAGGCTGGAGGAAATACTGTAAATAATCTTGTTTGTGTGATTTCTGAATACTTGATTGTCTCAGCTACAGCTGTGACTGCTCTCACACAGCCTTCACTGGAAGAAACTGTGAGACTCCATTACCACCATGTCACTCTGAACCCTGCTTCAACAGCGCCATCTGTGAGGACAACCAGGGTAACTACACCTGTGAATGCTGGCCAGGTACATGAAGCACTTTCTTAAAGGTTTTGGAGTTTTTAAAAGGAGATTAGAGAGAGATTTAAAGGTCAAAAGACACAGGCATAGCAGTCAGGGAAGAAGAACAGACTGAGGTACAAGGGAAGGAGTTTAAGTTTTATTTATTTATTTATTTGTTGGTTTATTTAATTTAACAAGGACAGTGTATTACACTGTACATTAATAAAAACCAAATAATAACATAAAAACAAAGAGTTATTGAGATCAATATATGTATGTAGGACAAAGATAAAAAGAAGAAATATATACTGATGTTAGTAGAAACATAATTCAGCTATTTAAAACGTGCAACACGGAAGATCATACCTCTCATGCACATACAAAACTAGAAGGGATATCACCAAGAAGACATTTATTAAAACGTGTGACACCCAAAGCACTGTGTACTTACTCATTCCAGGGTTTGAGGGGCGTCAGTGTGACATTGACGTCAATGAGTGTGGCAGCAACCCCTGCATGCATGGAGGCCGCTGCATTGAGAGGTCATGGCAGGCTCTGTATGGCAGCGAGCCTCTGCTGCCTGAACACTATGACCAGCAGCATGCTGCAGGCTACATCTGCAGCTGTCCTCGAGGAACAACAGGTAATTTATTCTGATCAACCACATGGAATTCATTGTTATTTCTTACACCGGTCTCCAGTGATGGTTAATCCAGTAGTGGATAGTTTCCACTCCATCTGCAGTATGTAGGGATTTGTGCTGTTTAACGATAACCTTACCGTGTCAGTGTGTATAGTGAGGTGTCTGATCAGGAGATAATTTCTGATTGGAGCAACATATTTTTTGCCTTATAATACAGTAATATTAATAATTGGGTGATTGGGTGATTACCCAACATGAATGTTGGGTAATCACCAGGACAGCTCTGGAATCAGCACCCTGACAGAAAATATCAATATAATATAATATAATGGAGAATAAACCCTTTCACAGTATATCTGTTTATTCATTTTATTGGCCCCTTGTGTTAGTATAAAAAATATTAAAGATGATACAACTACACTAATTTTAATGAGCAAATGAGCTAACTGTAGTTAAGTCTTGGAAATTTGGTTAACAGGTAATGTGATCGATAATACTCTATATAATGACATTCACATGTTCATAGTACATTGTTGGTGCACTTATGTGCAGAGAAATGTTGCATTGTTGCAGCGATATTACATCAAACTACACTTTGCAAAAGCAGAACATTCTAGTTTTCCCGCTTACACAACACCTCATCTGGCATTGTAGGTAAGACTGTGAGCAGCTGCCTGCTGAGAGTTGTGTTCTAAAAATTGACTCTCTGCCATTCGCAGTGGCACTGACTCAGTAAGGTGGCCAAATAGCATTAGTTTAATCCCCAGGATCTGGCTTTGCTGGTCTCCTGACTGGAGCTACTCAGCCCTATGTGGTTGTATAGAGCGTTGACAAGGAGCAGACCTCCACTGGGATGGCCTGTACACACACAAACTAATATGGTGCAGTTAGACAACTCTGGGGCTATTCTGGGGGAAAAAGTGACGGCATGATGTGGACACCTACACCATGGATTTTGGGGATTTTGTTGCTTGGAACAGGTAACGTGAAGATGTTTTATGTACATAGATATTTAGTATACAATGTTACATAATAGGTATTTAATTTATGTGTTCTATTATATTTATACCAATGTAATACAAATACATAAACTAATCATTAGTCATGCACTGAAGCAGCAATTCCATCCCAGTATTTTTCTGCAGTGTGTTGTGATATGCTATAGAACATATACATGTTATTGTTGCTCCATGTAACAAAGTGCCTAATCGTTGTCTGCAACACAAATTTCAAATGCTGAGAGCTGAACATCTATAGCATAACAACACATACAAAGAGTTCTGGAGACAAACAAAAAACAATGTTAAGAGGATAATGCATGGAGAAGTAATCATTGGGTTCACTGGCGTTTGAGCGGTTTAGCGAGTAAAATACACCACCTCAGAGAATTGCAATCAGAGGGGAAACATGGGAGTTCACATTTACCTCCATGCACCATAGAAACTTGAAGAAAATAAGAAGCAGGAGGAGGAAAATGGGAGAAAAAACTTGGCACCTGTCCAGTGTTTACCTCACTTAGCATCATTATGTAACACGTTATACACAGGTTCTCAAACTATGCTACATGTGGTGGACAACCTCCCTCTAGTGGTACTTTGTGGACTTACCTAAAAAACATATTATAATAACAAAATACTACAATCATTTGAATGAAAACTATTATATGGAATGTAATCTCATTTTCCTTGCATTTTCTGTCATATTTTGGTTCAATATGAGCCTGCTATGTAGTCACATTCATGCATGTAGTGCAGGCATACAGCCATGATTGATGGTAAGTGTAGTTCTGAGCTAAAATGTGACAGTAAGATATGATAATATGATAATATAAGATATAAGAATGGTTTTAAAAAACACTGCTATCATGGCTCCAGACAGGAAATGTTGGGAAAGAAACAGAAGTGCAGATTATAAGTGCTGTTTTTTACCAGATTGGCTGTGATTTTTGAACTGGTTCCTTTCAACATTCAACAACAGTCAATAAATAATCAGGAATAAACCTGCCTGTGTGTCAGTCTGTAACTGAATAGGGCCGCCATACGCTGCTATATTTTAAACTTTGTCATAACGTTGGTACTTGGACAGCCTTATATTTTCTGAGGTGGTACATGGTATGAAAAATGTGACTTGCTTGTAATAAACAAATAACAAGCACGGCCATATTTCTTACAAGACCACTGAACAAAGAATAATGCCAATAATTCACTTCTCAGTGAGCAGAACAATTAAAATCAGGCCACAGTACAACATTTAAATCTACGATCATGTTTTAATGACAGCAGTAACGACATTAAAGAGCATTTGAATCATGTGTCTTTATTATATTCTTCTGCTAACAGGTTCCTTCTGCCAGGAGGTGATAAACCAGTGTGATCCCAGTCCCTGCCAGAATGGGGGCAGGTGTGAGAGCCACGTTGGAGGCTATATTTGCCACTGTCTCAAACAGAGTCATGATGGCATCCTCTATGGAGGTGTAAATTGTGATGTAAAACTAGTGGGCTGTGAGGGACATGAATGCCAGAACCAAGGGTCCTGCTCTCCTTTCTTGTTGGATGGGACTCACGGATACACCTGTGCCTGCTTGCCTGGGTACACTGGACCCCTCTGTAAGACCCCCACCACCTTCTCATTTGAACGCAAAGGCTATTTGCTGTTGCAGAGTCCCCTGGTGGATGCCGAGGTGTTCTGCAACATCACTCTCAGCTTCAAGACTGTTCTGCCCAGAGCGGTGTTGTTCCAGCGGAACAGCAGGGGGCTGCTGCTGATCCTGGAGCATGACGAAGGGAAGCTTCGTCTCACACTGAGGAAGGAGGACTCTGCTGGGGCTGAAGCAGAAAGCCCAAGCCAGGTCCTGGAGCTTCCACACAATGTCACAGATGGAGAGTGGCATTCTGTAGAAGCTATACTTGCAAACTGGGTGCTCAGTTTGAAACTCTTGGATGACACTGGGAGCTGTGGGAGCCAGTCGTGCCACAAAGTGGCCCAAATCCAAAGCACCTTAGCCGGGCTGGCATCATCTCCTGAGAACACTTTCATTGGAGGAGTGCTTCAGGACTCGAATAGGCCCAACGAGGTCTCTCCACTGCCAGCATTTATTGGCTGCATGCGGGATGTGTTTGTGGACTGGCAGCTCATCGTCCCTGAGGAATGGCTTATTGACATTGCTGTTAATGTGTCCCCTGGCTGCAGCCACAGGGATCGCTGCCTGGACGTACCTTGCCAAAACAGAGGACAGTGTATCAATCTGTGGCAGAGTTACCAGTGCCTATGTCCAAGGCCATATGAGGGGCAAGACTGTGAGGAGGGTATGTTTACAGCTGTGAAATAACTGGATTCTCAAACAGCAGCAACACAGTGTAAAAATGTTGTATTTTCTTTAGTCTCTCTCAAACATATGAATGAGGGTTAGGGTTAAGGGGAAAGCTAATCCACAAACCAAGATATGCGACTCACCGCAGTTTTTAAGCTTTAATCTAACCTGATTAATGTTACGTATTGGTTGGAGGTTGGAGGAAAGAGTACCAAGTGGTTACTTATATAACATCCTTTGTAGCTGATGTGTAACAGAAGATAAAGATAAGGCCAATCAAAAGACACAGCAAAGGACAGAGGCAGAGATCCTCTTATCTGACGCACTGGATTAAGGATATAAAGGACTCTATTTTAGAAATACACAGAATGTCCCAGAAAATGTCTCAGCGTTCAGTGTTGAGTACTGTGATCAATATGCTGGAAACAAGTAATAAGTAGAATGATAAACGATAAAGATAAAGCAGTTTGTTCATGAAAAGACTGAATAGTTGTAGTTTTCCGCTGAGTCTATCTCTAGATCCTTGAGTCTATCAAAGCCGATTACTGATCACAGTGTCTGATGGCGCACACATTTATCCACAGATGGACACGCTTAAAATATCCACACCTACACTGAAGCTTTCAGAAGTTTTTCATATGACCCGTCATAAACTGCTTTAGCCTTGTGTGTTCTCAATGTCCCGCCTGCTGACAAACCCACAGTGGAAAGTGCTGACAGTGAGCACTGAACATACAGACCATGAGGGCTGGTGGCTTAAATTTCCTCTTCCTGTGCCTGTTCCTCAAGCAAAATTACCTGCAGGAATGTTCTTTTCCCTTCACTCTCTTATTAATAATTATTTAGTTTCAATGCTTAACATAGATTAAAAAAAACTTTTATAAGTTTTATAAGCTATACCCTGTGCTGAAGATAGACCAAAACAGTAAATACTCTGAAAACAGTAAGTGGGAGTGTAAACTGTATTTGTACAGTTATCCAGCTCACTTTTTTCTTTGGTTGAGCACAGAGGGTTTTCACTATGAACAAATGACTGACATTACATTAGATTCTCAAATTTATAAAAGTCTTTTGAATCCAAAAAATATCCCATAATGCATTCATAATGCAATATCACATATGCATTTTTCTTATGTTGACATCCACTCAACCCACTTTTCTCTCGACTTTATTTCATTTTATTCACTTTTATTTTTCCCATTTTTCAGAACACGCCGCACGCTTTGGGAACGAGGACTCTCAGAGTTATGCAGCGTTCACTGTCACCGACGACCTGGGTCACGACCTCTCCATATCTCTCTTCCTGCGTACGCGGAGGCACAATGGACTCCTCCTGATGCTCGCCAACAGCAGCAGTCAGTACCTTCACATGTGGCTGGAGAATGGCAAGGTCGCGGTTCAGCTCAGTGACTTTGAGAGCCTAAACGCGGAGAGCGCGGTTGATGACGGGGAGGTCCACTTTGTGAGTGTAGAGATAGCGAAAGATTGCATGGTGCTGCATGTGGCAGCTCAGAAACAGGGCGACGTGGAAGTCAGGTCTGTTAATGTGCGAGCAGGAGACACTGTGTATGTGGGAGGACTGTTGGAGAGTAGGACAACTTCAGAGTTGGGTGGATATTTTAAAGGCTGCATCCAGGACCTGAGGATCAATGACAGGAGGCTTCAGTTCTTTGGGTTGGACACCTCAGTGGGATCGTATCCTCTGAAGCTCATGGGAAATGTGACGGCTGGATGCTCTGGAGACAACACCTGCAGTGTGAGTGAAAAGCTTGTTTACACAGTTTACTTTCATTTTAATAATCTTTCATTTTTAGCCTAATTGCCTATTGACTGTGCCTCTGTTTAGTAGTTTAGGGCATGCAGAGCTGGATTAAAACTTAAAATTTAATCTAAAAACGAGAGCTCACTCATGTTTTTCAAAGCATCCACACTGTGTAGTTATGTTTCATATTTAGTACAAAGAAATGTGACACTAAGAAACATTCGGTAAAAAAGTGGCCATGTACCAACTTCTCACCCACAGAGAAACCCTTGTCTAAATGGTGGGATGTGCTACTCCACGTGGGATGACTTTACTTGTACCTGCCCTCCCAGGACAGCGGGGCGGCACTGTGAAGAAGTCAGGTGGTGCGAGCTGTCACCGTGCCCCACAGACTCAGAGTGTCGCTTGCTGAACCAAGGATATGAATGTAAGAGATGTCCAAGACTTTAACAGTTGTGTTGCCTTTTCAAGAGCTGCTTCAAGAGCTGTTTTATTCATTTTGTTGTTGTTGTTTTCATAATTCTGAGATTTTACCAGTTCAAAACCTGACTCATGAATATTGTAAGGCTCATGTGAAGTTGTTAAGGAGTCAGACTCAAGTCCAAGTCTAGAGTCAAGTCAGGTCCAAATGTAATAATTTGAATCTGTATGTTACTTTACATTTTCACAGTGAGGTCACTGTCTTATCCTTGTCTTATCCTAATTTCTTGGTTAAATAAAAGCCCTTAAACCCAGACATGGGTTTTTTTAGAGACTTCCAGTAATGATATGGAGATGACCTAATCTTTGTAACTGTGGTACAACATGCTTGATTATATGCCAGCCTCAATCCACCTACACAATATGTTGTGTGTGCTCCGTAAAGCAGGATTGGTCTGAGGCGAGTTTATCCCCCTTTTTTTGTTGGGATTAGTGATGATTTACCATGTTGAACCGTCTGTCCTGTAAACCACCCCGTGTTCCATGATTAACTCATTGAGAATACCAGCTCCTTATGGGTATTTCTGGTAAATACACTAATCTAATTAACTAAAAGAACTGTAGTGTTATAAAACAAATAAATGCCACGCTGCAATAAGGCCTGTTGTTTTTGTAATTGCTGTAATTGATGCTCCTGCCTAATGCCCATCTTATATCCTGGTTTAGTAGTGCAACAAAGTGTGCAAATGTGTGAACAAATATACACAACATACATTATATTTTTTCTGACCTCTCAGGCTACTCCAATGCAACCTTCCTGAATGACAGCACTGTGTTGTCCTACCGGGGAAACGGCCACATATCGCGCAATCTAACTAACCTCTCCCTGAACCTACGCACACGGAAGCGTAATGCAGCCATACTCCACGCAGAGAAGGGTTCAGCGTTCATCACAATCTCCGTCCAGGATGGCTTCCTCATCATGGAGCTTCAGAGCAACCCTGAAGAAGACGGGGAGGAGGAGGATGAAGGAGAGCAGAGTGTGTCTATTGTAAGTCTCAGCAGCAGGACGAGTGTTAGCGATGGTGAGTGGCACAGCATCCAACTGTTCATGGCAGCACCATGGGCACAAACCTCCCGGTGGACTCTGGTGCTGGATGAAGAAATAGAGGAAGCCAGCACTTCCAGGAACCAAGGAGGCAATCTGGACTTCCTCAGACAGGGGGTGGACATCTTCTTAGGGGGCTTGGCTCCTGATAATGGGTGGTCCCTGGCTGGGTGCCTGGGCACAGTAGAGCTGGGTGGCATCGCCCTGCCTTACTTCAGCTCCTCTGACGTGAACCTCCCACGCTTGCAAGAGGAGCAGTTCATCCAGACATCCCCGCATCCTCCTCTCCTCGGCTGTGGCGGTGCCGCCGTCTGCGAGCCTAACCCCTGCATGAACGGAGGGGAGTGCCAGGACCTTTTCAATACCTATAACTGCAGCTGTGCGGAGGGCTGGGCAGGGAGACGCTGCAACTTCTTCACTGACACCTGCGCCTCCAGTCCCTGTGTTCACGGCAACTGCAGCGTGAACGGGCTGACCTACAAGTGCACCTGTAAGTCCGGCTACGCGGGTGTGAACTGTGATGAGGAGGTGGATATGTGTGAAAACCACCTGTGTGCCCACGGAGGCACCTGTCTGCACGGGCCGGACAGGTACGCCTGCCTCTGCCCTGAGAACTACACTGGACCCCTGTGCAAGTAAGTTGAGGTATTTGCTGGAGAAACAGAAAAGCAGGGGATTACGATAGAATTTAATAGAGTAGGATAGCCTTTCTAGTGAGGGCAAAGATAAAATACAGACTAGCGGCAGAGGAGAAGACAATCCCACTATAAATGTTTCATGCTGTGAAGATGACTTTGCTCTCCTGTGAACAGTTTTGAGAGCTTAGTTAGTCATTAAACACAAAGCACACAAATAAATGCTCCAAATTGCAGAAACAAGGGACTGCACAAACAACATGAACAGAATCCTTCACTGTAAATGCCTCCACATCTCCTGCCTCTGTTCAGCATTTCAACCACGCCTGCAGCGAGCGTCTCAGATGCTGCATTTCTATTCTAGTGTCAGCCAGAAAAGGCCTCAGTCTGCTGTGGTGTCTCAGTACACAAGGCTCTCTGGTTCAGCGCCAGTTTCTTTCCCTTGTCATCTACCGTTTGCCTCGGAGAACCAGCAGGGGAACGCCTCCAACCATTTATCCTGTAAACACACAGCCTCTTGCATTTTCCCTCTTTTGCGCAAGGAAAAACCTTTGCAAGTGTCTCGCTAAACAAGACACCAGACAAGCTGCACATCTCCCTTTGCTGGGAACATCTACGCTGCAAAGTTTTCATCAAAATGACTTCTTTTTGTTTGTGTCTCCTGTTTGTGTCTCTTTCTACCCCCTTTACCCGCCTTGCTTTCTGTTCCTCTCCAGTGAACGCGTTGAAGAAATTCCATGGTACATTACTGTCAGAAATGTGTAAGTTGCTTTTTTTTTTTCATATGTATTTCTCAGGTGTTCGCTATTTGTTTCCTGTTAGATATTTGTGTCTCAAATGTCATGTACGGCGTCTCTTCAATTCCGTCGCAACAAAATGCCAAGCAAAGCTAATATTAAGGCTCCCTGTCACACTGTTTGTTTTAAAATGAGATACCCACTGTTTCAGATGAGTGACAGCTGTAGTTCAAAATGGTCCCTGGCATCTAAAATTAAAACTTCACCTACCCAAAATTGTACACTCTCTAAAATAGAAAAGCCTGTATTTTGTCACCATTGAGAGGTGAATTTCAAGTTGCCAGCAGATAGAGAACATTTTGGAACAGAGCTGCTGTGCTTCAGGCTAAAAACAAGGTTACAAAGGCCAACGAGAAAATGGTTGACTTTTTCATTCCTGTACATGTGATTCGACGTCCTGCTGGTGAATAGTTGCAAGAGGTCTTTAATCTTATTACCGTGCTCCCCTCCTAAGCGTCTTTGTCTCCCCTGTGGGGAGCTGCGGGAAGCCAAACTCCTGCCTGGTTGACTCTTCTGCTTCCGGCAGACGTGAAGACGTCAAACTCTCAATATGTCTGCAGCTGTAACTAAAACACAAACAATGAATGTGTTCACGTGTCTGACTGTTTTCTTCTAGAAGGCCTAAGCTGCCTGTTTCTGTGTGCGGAGATGACACTAGAAACTACACCTGCTTCAATGGAGGCAACTGCACTGATCGTGAGCTGTCCTGTGACTGTCTACCTGGCTTCACCGGAGTCCGGTAGGAAAGATTTGCTGAACATTATCAATTAAAACCGGTAAATAACATTTAGGTCATTTAAGGACGTTTATGTCACACTTTTATTTGCTGACTGGCTTCGAATTATTGGCTTACTCATCAGGTGACTAGAAATGTTCAATCAATTCATTCAGATTTAAAGGTGCAGTGTGTAACGTTTGTAGTTTCTTTGTTATGCTTAGAAAGGGAGGTTGAGGTGATCGCTACTCAGCTGGTTGCAACTTCACCACTAGATCCCACTAAATCCTCCACACTACCACACTACCTCCACCTTTAATGTTTGTGTATTTTTGCAAACTACCTCAAAGTTCTTTCCCAGAACTTTCTGTTGAGCTACTCCCCCTGCTTGACATAAGTGTCTCTGAACTGTCATTCTGTCTCTGCAGGTGTGAGCAGGAGGTGGACGAGTGCAAGTCTAACCCCTGCCTGAACGGAGGTTACTGCCGCAACCTCATCAACAAATTCGTCTGCATGTGCGACATGAGCTTCGCCGGAGACGTGTGCCAGACGGACGTAAGCGACATTTACTTTTATGTTGCCTTGCTGCTGTGGCAGAACCTCTTCCAGCTGCTCTCCTACCTCATCCTCAGGCTGGACGATGAGCCAGAAATAGACTGGGGAGACAATGAATGAATCTCTGTGTGTACAGGTGTGTGTGGGGCTGTTTGAGAAAATGAGTGCAGAGTTTGTCGGTTGTCAGTGCAGGCGGACAGGCGATTGAACATAAAAAAGAAGAACAACCAGTTGTTTCCCATGTTAAGCACACGGGATGCGGCATTTATGGCAGCACACTGCACACACTAGGGTTTTCTCTTGTTGGACATCACCACACCACAGAGCTGTTTCTGTGCCTTAAATAACGATTGCTAATCAGAAGCACTTTATTCAATAGCATCATTTAATAATTTAAGTAGCAACAACCAAGACAGACAATATATGGCTTAAGGCTACAGCTAAATCCCATTTCTGTTATTGATTAATCAGCTTATTGCTGTCTTTTTTATTGGACTAGTTGTTTAATCTATAAAATGTGAATGTCAATCACAGCTTCTCTTGGCCAAAGTAAAATGTGAATTGCTTGTTTTGGCTGACCAGTAGTCCATTTTGAAAACAATAGAAGTCCATTGTTTTCATTATTAAATGTCATTTTTTTTTGTCGATCGACTAAGTGATTCATCAAATGATAATTTCAGTGTAATACTGCACAGGATAGTTACCGTGGTCTAAAGGGACGGATAGTCTACATTTAGTAGCATTTTTGATGCAGCAAGGAACCTTATAAAATATTTGTTATTTATAATGTCTCTCATTGAAGATACAATGTCAGTCTTGTCTGAACTGGATCTTGGAAGCTCCGCACGGATGAATGTGCGAACGATCAAAATCCATGTTGTAGTAACAAAGGCGCCTGGAGGGGCTAGAAGACGACAAGATGTCTCACTTTGTTCTGGCGTTCAGAGCACTGTGCTCGCTGACTGACGACTGACTGACTGACTGACTGCCGTGTGTTGTTTTGTACCTAAGAAGTTTCTGTCTGTAAACCTTCCCGACTGAGGCTAAAGATATTTTAAGCCTAAATGTCTGCAGCTTCTGCTTGAATGGTACCGATCAACATTCACCATACTGTTGTGGTCAACATTTGACATTCTTTCATTGTTGCGCTGACATCGTGCCGGATGATAAATGTAAGAACATAACATCTTGTTCGTCTGTCTTTCCTTTGTCATATTCTGTCCTCATATCAATCATTTCAATCAAATCTCTGTCTCTTTGTTGTCAAATAAAAAAAAAAAATAATGTCATCAGCCTTTGTCTGTCTTCTGTCCTATTTAATCTCTCTCAACCATTTTTTCTCTTCTATCATCACATACTTGATTTCCTTTCAAATTATTTTTCCTCCATTTTTCTCCTTTAGACAGACTTAGGCTCAGTTCAGTTGAAGGTTAACTGCAGTGCAAATCCTTTAATTGATTTTCTAACTGTCTATGGGTGTGTGTGTGTGTGTGTGTGTGTGAGTGAAGGAGCAGGCATGCCAAAGACTGGTGGCAACCGTGACACCAAATATACACTTAATCCCTCTTAACAGGATGTAGTGTGAGTAGATCCCAGAATAGCAGACGGAAGGTTCATAGAGTGAACACATAACGTTGCTGTATGTGGACACCTCTGTCCGTGTGCTGCTTTTATTGTTTGGGGAACAGCTCTTCCCTGTTTTTTCAAGACATTGCCTCTGTGCACAAGGCGAGGTTGAAGAATGGGTTCTCAAAACAACAGTCGGATGCCCATATGAACACTGAAATACAACTTCTTCCTGTTCATACTGATCATGTAGAATATAAAGGTGCATTCTTAATGCACTTTCATTGTGTGCTTTTATGAGATTATTAAAAAAGTTTAAAGGTCCAGTGCTTAACATTTAAGGTAATGTAATAAGGTATAATTAATAATAATAACTTATGAAATAACTGTTTTCATAAGAGTATACTAACCTGAAAATAAGCATTGTTACAATAAGAATAAGAATTGTCCTATAGTATAATCTTAAAATGAACCTTTTATATCATGGAGGAGCGGGTCCACTTCCATGGGGTCCACCATGTTGAACTGCCATGTTTCTACAGTAGCCCAGAACAGACAAACCAAACACTGTCTCTAGAAAGGACCTTTTGCATTTGTCATAAGATTTCGGCCACGGTACTTCAGCTGGTTGCAGTCAAACTACACACTGCAGTACCTTTATTGTTTCCTCTCTGTGTTTCTCAGTCGATCTGTAGTGGAGGGACAAATATAACTATAACTTTGGAAGATATCCATTTGATTTTTCTGACTTGGACATATATTGGCTTCAGATTCAGATTCAATCTGTCCCTCTCACTTACACCAGGAGAACATTAGGACAGGATCTATTAATGGCCAGGATGGGCAAGAGGAATGATATTCTGTTTCAATGTTCAGACTGCCATCTGAATATTGTTTAAAGACAGACTTGAAAAAAGGCAAACCTATCCATTAATAAAGAGATGTTTTCCAAGATTGATGCAGAAGAAGTTGACTCCTGATGTTAGCATCAGTGACTTCACAAAAGCTCTTGTGGGTAAATGGATGCAGACCTCTGCAGCCACTTTCCAAAATGTTGTGGACAGCCTTCCCAGAAGAACAGAGTCTGTTACTCCAGCTTTTTTAATTGAGATATTCAACAATCGCATAAGGAGGTGTACTATGCATGTCCACATGCCTTTGGCCATACAGTCAATGTGCAGTTGCACTCCTTTCTCGTACACCTTCCTCCTCACTTCCATCTCTTATTTTTCAAGCCTGTGTGTATATCTGTGTGCGTATGTGTGTGTGTGTGTGTGTCTTTTGCAAGCACAGGTAGCCCTCATGGTGAGGAAAGAGGATGAGGGGAGGGAGGAAATGGGAAGCAGTTTTTCAGTGTCGGCACTGATGTGGCCATCCTTTGAGAGCGAGAGAAGCAGAGAGGGAGAAATGTGCTTCGCCAGCGAAAAAAAAAAACAGCATCTGCCGCTGAAGTGCAGTTTCAGCAGAGAGCTGGTGGCATTCACAGAAGTTCGGTCTGCTTCACAGAAACGTATGAGGGCAGCTTATCTGGCAGGCACACACACACACACACACATACACACCTACACATGCACACACACACACACACACACACACACACATACACACACAGAGCAGGTTGATAGTGCTGACAGCAGGGAAGCATTGCTGCTGTCTCTCTGTGTGTAGCTGCTCTGCCGAGGCTTCAGGGTGGCCTTGCCGGGTACCTTAGAGACTGGTTAGTTAGACATCTCCGTGTCTGTGTGTGTGGCAGTCAGTGACTGATGGCGGGTCCTGGCTGCAGGCTGCTCCGGCTCGCTTGTGTCACACTGACTATGACAGCCAACTGTGCAGCAGTGACAGGTAAGCACTTTCCAGGAGTCAACAAAGAACCTGTAGCGAGGGAAAGAAAGTGTGATGTCTACAGCGTCGAGCATGAGTGCATAAGTTATTTTTTGCCTCAGGATATGGATGGTTGTATTTTTATTAGAATTATGTTTCCATGTTGATTGCTCAGTGTAAAGTTTGCTGACTTCTGAGATTTTTTTTTTTATTTCATAGTCGTGTGTAACCTGACAAGTTCAGTAGAGGCTTTAGTTATGAGGACGGTGTCAGCCAAAATCTTTAAGTGTAATGGAGCGATACTTACAGCTGTTGTGCTGTTGTAGCAGCCACTCAGAGTGTCACGACTATCACACCAACCAGAACCACTGATGTAAGTGTGTCTCCTGCTCCGTCATCTGCTGCTGGTTAATAAACGTTCACAATCACTCACCTTGCTGCACTGGAAGCTTTGATTCGCCTTGATTCGCCTGCTTTGAGGTCAGAGATCTGTGTGCTTGCATGCAAAGGTAACTGTGTTTCTGGTCGGTACTGAAGCTGCTTGTGTGTGTTTGGTGTGTGTGGTGATCAAAGGGCTGCAGGGCTGTTAGTTAAATATGAATCTTAGCAGGTTTCACAAGTCATTAAAACACCTTCAGATGCTTTGTGTGAAGCGGCTAGGAAAGAATCATCTGTGTGTTGTGTGCGAGCTATTCTGGTGGTGTTTGCTGTGTATGTGCTGATCAGCTCATCAGGCAGCGTCTTGCCTGTGTGTGTGTGTGTGTGTTTGTGTGTGATCCTCCACAGACGGAGCATGCTCCATACAGCTCGCGGGTGGCTGCCGTTCTGGCACCGTGTCTGGTTGGCTTGGCGATAGTGGTGATGCTGGGGCTGGCGTTGGCCGTAGCCAAACTGCGCGAGAGGCGGCAGACGGAGGGAGGTTTCAGTCCGCGGCAACTCGAGGCTCCTGGTGGTCGCAACCCACCTGCTGAGCTGGGAAACACATCCATCAGCACTTTGGCAGCGCGCGTGGAGCGCCTGGTGTAGTTTAAAGCAGCGAGGAGAGGAGAGGGTGTGTGTGAGTGAGAGAAACAGTGTGTGAGAGAGACGGGAATAAACATCCTGTATGAGAGATTCTAAATATTTAACAATTGTCGCCATTTATCTGACTCTGTCTCTTTCCCCTCTTCCCGCCAGTTGACCTCTGTGGGTTTGACCTCTGACCTCTTGCTGTCCATCAGTCTGACGTCCGTTGCTCTGCTGCTGGTTCTCGTCTTCACCTCTGTTGGCTTGGTGGTGGCGCTGAATCGTCGCGCCACTCACGGCACCTACAGTCCCAGCCGGCAGGAGAAGGAGGGATCACGGGTGGAGATGTGGAGCATCACCCATCCTCCACCCATGGAGAGACTCATATGAGATGCAGGGACTGTATTTGCATGCAGTACACAGCGATCAGTGAAAAGATGACTGCAGCCTGAATGTAAACTTGGTTGTTCCCTCACAGTACCTCCATTTGAAATTACAGCTGTCTGTCCTCATTTGCATATGCACATGCTGGAAGACTGTACGAGAGCTGGTGACTCAGTGTTTGTGTAATCATATATCGCAGCGTGTCATCCATCTTCCTGTGATGTTTTGCACCTGGCTTCACCATCCAGTAGCAGTACATCCATCTAAATGAAAAGATTTGAGTTCAGAACCCGTTGAGTCTGATCTATATTTTTAGGATTGATGGACCGGTGAGCAACTGAGAGAAAATCTGATCTGAATTTGGGACACACAAACAACTCACAGCCTCATCTGAAAACAAGCAGAATGAAGCAGACATTATTCTATATTTTTCTTGTCGTCAACAAATCTCATGAAAACATAAAAAACAACTTTGAGTCAGCCCGTCTCTCAAGAACCCATTGGTTCCTACTGAAGGTATAAATCTTTAAAAACAGGTCACAAATAACAAAAAAATAGTTTCCAAAATTTCCTAAAACAGCAGAGCGCTGTAGTTTTTAGCAAACATGATTCAAACAGGAGTAAGGAGGAAGCGCATTTGTTTGGGACTATTTTAAGATTGGAGCGGATTGATACACATTTGGTGCAAGTATTTACAGCAGCAGGATAGTGTTTGCGGGATTGTCTCAAATATAAACGGACATGTTTTTAGTAGTCTTTGGACAACAGAGGAGCTCTGTGTTAAAGAGGCAATGCAATATATCAATATACTGTATCTTTGGCTACACAGATAAAAGCTGGAAGTAGGATCAGGTCATTGTTGGTTTTGATCTTTTCATCGAGTTGTTGAGAAAGAAGACTATAGGTCACCAGACTCATCGTCTAAATTGATGTGTATTTATTACAGGAAATGACAGGAAATGCCTTTCAGATTCTTCACGTGTTGTCTACATGCTGAGTGTTGCTGCCGGTATTGATTTACTTTTTGGACTGTAGCTCAATACAGACAGAATAATGTCCTCTAAGGGTCGGGTTTCAGGAGACGTTGCACAAGTTTAGAATAGTTTTTTTTTAGTTTCCACCAGGCTGACTTGTATGTTGTTAGAAAGAACAGTCCATAGACCGCAGTGCGATTTCAAGTGTGTATACTATCATGATGATTTAATTGTTTTTAAACTGTGAATTTTATTTCTGCCTTTTAATTGTCGACTGTACATAGAAAATGTTCCGTTAATTAAAGTGACTTTATTTGTGTTGATTTATATTATGTATGTTTATTTAGGAAAAGTGATACTGTAAAAAAAAAAAAAAAAAATTGCTTTAGTGTTTGCCAAATCAATAAACCAATGCACTGATGTTCTCACGCACAAACTCTCCTACGCCGTCCTACTCTAAATAAATCAGCAGTCTCTTTGTATGCGCTGTCAGGTGTGAGTACACGATATACAAACATGACTATTTCGTCACTAACAGACATCGCTTCCTTCCGTTGTTTTGGTGTGGAAAAAAAAACAAAACACACACATAACAAAAACCGAGCCCACAGATGGATAAGCATGAAACAGTATAATTTATTTTCAGTTCACAGTGCATACATTGTGTGCAGTTGTACCAAGTTACTCATGAATAGCACATTAGATTGACCTCAGTTGTTTAAGACTGTTGTTTTCTCTGCAGATCATGCAAGTGTGCACAGAATCAGAAAAATCAGTAGATGGCATACTGTAGAGTTAATCATCATTACAATACCTAAAAAATTAAGGGAAATTAAAAAAAAAAAAAAAAAGAAGTTGCTAACTGTAACTTGTCCAAGATTGTCACTACATTGAACGCGCGCCTCTTCAAATGTGCGGCTAATGGGGAAGTGATGTTAATATCTTTGTTAATTGGATCCTGTCTTCTCACACATAGTACCTCAGTTAAAGCTGCTACATAATCTGTCACCTCCCACTTTCTCCAAATTGGTAATTTCAGGACAATTACATATATTTACTTTACGCTCTATTGTTAGCAGAGTATAAGGTTTAACAAGCCTGCAGACATTGAAATGCAAATCCCCTGACGATCATTTCTTCATTGTTGTACAACATTAGTGTAAACGGGAGCAGAGATACTGAAGCTTTTAATATCACTCTTAACAGCAGCTGACTGCTCAAGTATTTCTCCCCCCAAACCTCTACGATTAGATTTACAGTAGCCAGTAACCAAAAGTAGAAATGTTTGCTTCTACGTTAAATGCAAGGCAGATGACTCTACAATACCCGATGCAAGGCAATGTTAATTCCATCGTTCGGGATCTGATGGAAGTACTAAATACTGAAAATAATAATTAATACCAACAGAATAGTCCACATCTGTAAAATCAAAGTATTACAACACATAAAGGTACATACATGCAGATACAACAATGAGCATTGTACCATGTACAAGCAAGCGTCAGTCTTTGCTCTTTTTTGATTAGAAGGTGTCAAATGCTTCTGAACATGAATGGCTACATGGGACGTTTTGTTAATATTATCTCTCCATTTTTTTTTTCTTCCAAAAATAAAATCTAAAACATTCAAATATTAGGTGTCATTTCTCTACAACATACAACACCAATCATATATTATTATCCATGTAAAATAAAACTCAAGCCAGCAAAAATACACGTCTATTTAGTTGAAAATAAATTTTCATCAATATGAAATCAACTGGAGAAACTCCTCTGAGAAATGCTTTTTTTCCTTGTTCAATACAGTCACCTCAGAACGAGTGTTCAAAGTTATTATTATTATTTTTTTTTTTTAGAAAAAAAAGAAAAAAAAAGAAAGAGAGCAAAAACAGTACATGTAATCACTTATTAGTACAACCAAAAGAAAGTACCTAATTTACAAAAAGTCAAAGAACCCAGAGAAATTCAGAGATCCTCTCTTAAATACAGGCAGGAAGATTCCCACCGACCACCGCGGCAAAGAAAAACACTGAGTAACTCCAGCTGGACTGAAGCCGAAACTCAAAAACAAAACGGCTATAAAAACAATGCTAGTACCCAAGTTCATTTCAGGTCAGTTTCTAAGGACCAAAACAGGTTTTGCGTCTGTTTATCACATAAATACCGTAAGGTTGATCCTGACTGTGATTTAAGGTGGTCTGAAAACATTGCATACGTCTTCTTTCTGTAACACTGTACCTTGTTTATACTTGCTTATACTGGGTGATACTCTTACTGTATAAGGCACACCATGCACACATTGCCATTAACACTCACAGACACACCTCAGCTCACGCACAGATAAATAGACTTTTATTTCTGTATCATTTATGGACGCGTGAGGCTTGCGGCCACTAGAAACTAGCTTGATTGTGATTATTTTTCAAGTAGAATCGTGCACTATAATGAAATTACTCTTAAAGGAAACTGTCCATTTTGATCATTTTAAATATTTGCATAGTAAATAAGTTTTTTAAAGTGTTTACAATGAATAAGGCCAGTACAGAGATTGTTCTGGGGTCTGTTTTTTTTTTCTTCTTCTCCTTTTTGGAATTACTAAGACTGATTCCTGGGCTTTTAGAAGCACGCCAAAGACTTTATGAGCAAATCGTTAACGCAGAGCAGCACTCAAAAAGCGGAGAAATAGCTGCTATTAAACTGCCACACCGACTGGCGTCTGGCATAAATCATGAGAACAACGAACCATAAATGTAATAATCCCAACACAAGCACATGAAAAAGCTTTCTTCTTTTCTCTGGGTTTGTGGCGGCGCAGAGAATGATGGGAACCCACAATCTCTGGACGCGGGCACGTCTCTCCACAGGAGAGTCTGTTATAGAAATACTTTTGACTCTGTACACATTACATCCATGTAGCTACTCTCTGAGGAGAACCATATTGCTTCATTACAGTACAATCATCAACCACTGCATTACATTTCAGTGTGTGACTCTGACCTGGAAGGACAGAGATTGCATTTGCTCCTGTGAGCAAAGAAAAGGAGACTGAGCTATGGGATGAAGTCTGGTGATATTTTTCTTAATGTGAACAAATAATATGAAGGGATCAAGGATCGTTCTATTGACGGGTTAATCTGTGGCTCCAATAAATGTATTATTTACTATGATTACAGACTATTATTTTAAAACTGAAACTAAACTGAACCTATTTTTTGCTTTAGGTAAGTCTGAAATCATCGGGAGAGATAGCCAACGTATTGTTTTATGGTATTTGTTGACAACAAGAAAACAGGATATCACCAGCCTCATCCTGTGAAGTTCACATTTATCTCATCCTCTCCAAACCGTATTAGCTCTGCAACACCTGGCCGCCATAGTTAAGGTCAAGAGTGATGGTTAGATGTGCTGAAAACAGTAAAAGGACAGAAAATAAGGAGAAACAACATGAGGGGAAGAGTGATGATGGGTGGGAAAAGAGAAAGAAGAGCACACGGAGCACTGATACTGGCATTTAAAGATGATCCACTTCAACTTTTCACTGTGTTTGCTCTTCCTGAACGCAGAGGGAGGAGAGAGACAGAGGTATCTACATGCACATCTCATTACCTGGAATGCAATTTAAAATACATATATTTATATCTATGAACTATTCTATTAATCCAGAGAAGTACAGTGCTGGAACTGTTAACCGTTGCATTTATCTGAGAATATCTAATCACCTGCTATGGTATCTATAGATTAAGACACCAGAGTATCAAAAACAAATCACGTCCATTTAAGGCATGGTGATTAAAAGAATGCATTTAAATTACACAGTGTATAATTAGTCTGGAAGGCCCGGGCGGACTTTGTGTCTAGAAAGTTCTGTCTAGCTTTGTTGTTGTTGCTCAAATGATTTCAGTACCAGATGATGGAGAACACATCTATCTACAAGTGCAAACTCAATTTGATCACGTGAAATGTTTGGAACATAGTGACTACAACACTGGTGTAATGTGTTGAGGAGACATCATCCCTTCTTATTCCTGAAAAAGTTCTCGGACTTTGTTAAATTCCTTTAAGTGAAGACAGGAAATTCTTCCATTACCTGTGGGCTGCTTAGGTTTTACCCCAAGTGTAATTCATGGATCTTTTTGCAGGTATTACATTTTGGAAATGTTGTGAGGACATTTAGACGCTTACAGACAGAAACATGATGAGGAGCAGCAGTACACACACTGCGGAAACCTACTTCTTATCAAGTCTTTCTTTTCTTTGTTATTGATTTCATAAATTTGTGTTTTCTTAAAGCAAGTGAAAAATCTTTCATGGCGCACACAAAAGAATCTCGGTACTGTAGCCTCAGTTTGTCTCCTTAAAAGTTCATGAGATAATTCACTTCTTCTAAGACATTTAAACCTTATAAACTAAGCCAACTTGATCTGGTATTTATAATTCTTTTTGGTACCAACATACAGATGTTCAAGAAAATTCTTACTACAGTGGCAGATTTCTTGTTTTTCGGGCTCCATTTTGCACAGAAATGGCTGTGAACGATGAGTTATGCACTGCAAAGTTCACCTCTTCCTGCTTCCTGTTCTGTTTGTACTCAAATTTTTTCCTGATACTTCAGTGTTGAGATAAAAAAAAAAAAAGAAAGTTCAGAACCGATCAAGTTCTCTGAGACTGTGGCTAATTGTAATAGAAGATTCAAAGTGAACAGATTTCAGTAGGACCTATGGCGTTTTACAGACACAGAGTCTTTGACGTCCCTACGACTCGTCTGTGGCTTTGCCTTGGACCTGGTGGTGGCTGTTGTTGCAGTGAACCTGTGACAGCTGCGGGCTGCTTTGCAGGACTGGGCCGAGGCAACACATGGACTCAATCTCCTCGAGGAGGCCTTGATCCTGCACCACAGCCGCCCCCGAGCCTTTACCCTGACCCAGACACAGCCCCAGGAGCCCCTCCTTGGACACCTCTTTCTCCCATGGGATCTGCATAGCTGATTGGCTGTCCTTTGCTGGGCCCCCCTGACCCTCCTGACAGCCCCTGCTGCTGTGCCTCTGGAGGGCCTTTTCCTGGTACTGCCTCACCGTCTCCTTGGACAGCACCTTCCTCCTCAGGATGCTGGTGGAGGCTGTCTGGTTCTGGGCCTGGAGATGCTCTGTGCTGGCTTGTGGGTCCGAGATGGTCCGAGACCGGCACGCTGGTGCAGGAGAATAGTCTGCTGGAGAAGAGTAGGTGTGAGAGAGAGTTGAAGACGTTGGCGTGGGTGTGGCTCCATCAGACACTGACGGCGAGTAGGAAAAGCGGTCTCCTGGTTGTCGCCCTGGAGGTAGAGGCAGAGGGTCAGAGTTGAGTTGATGAGGACGTGGCTCGGAGACGGCGGCGTCCTGGGCTGGAGGTGTAGCTGTGATGAGGGGCACTGCCTGAGATGTCGCCGGTTTCTTCGACACCTTCAGGCTGATCTTGTTAGGCTGTCTGCGTGGGGACGGGGGAAGGTGCTTTCCATGGACTGCGCTGTCATCCTGGCCCATGTTCCAGCTGCCCTGATCCCCGCCTCCACCACAGCTACTCTCATTTGCTGGTTCAGACTCGCTGGAAGTTGTGGGCTTGCTCTGGGACGGAAAAACGAGAAAATACTATTAAACAAATACCTTAATGAAGAGACCTGAATGGCTTACAGAAGTAGCTACACTAGAGATCTCTTTAAATAAGACATCAATCCATCGGTATACTGCATCCTCCCATATCTGAACACACTCCTATTCTTATTAACATAAACTCTGTTCTCTTTCCTGTCCTGGAAATAACAAGGCCTTCTCGTGCTGTACTGTTCCTCCAGTCTCTCTTGCGTACCGGGGTCTTGTAGTCTAAATCTTCCATGGACCTGAAGAAGTCCAGGCTCTTGGCAGCGCTGAGTTTGCCTTGTTCCACCGTCGTGGTGTTCAGGGAGTCCAGGATTTCCTCCAGCAGGTTCATCTGGCCTGAGTTGGAGGAGTCGATGTCGAGATCCAGTGAGTACGAATCGTCGCTGTCTTCAGTGTACGAAGGGACGTCCCCGCTGTCCTCTGAGGAGATCCTGGAGAGAAACAGAGTTAGACAGCGTGTTGTGTATTGTTTCATACAACTGTGTTTCTATGGTAATATTTAATCCATATTATGTATTACTGTGATATCACTGCCATGAATTACACTGTGATAACCAGCTCCTTTGAGAAGCAGTTCAGTGACTGTGACTGACATTTCTGTCAACTAATGCTGTTACTAAACATGGCCACTTGAGGGCAGTATTATCATGGGTAAAAAACAGAGCGCTTGGGGAAATCTTTGAACCTGCCATCAACTGTTCCTTAATAAAAATGTTATCAATGAGTCAGCAAGAAAAACCTCTCGTATCTTAACATGTATGGCACTCACACTTCAAACAACAGGACGGGGTGACGAGGTGTTGTGAGGCAGGCGTACTTACTTGCTTGCGTTGTCCAGCTCATCATCGTCGAGCCCGTATCCAAGATCTCGAGGGCCCATGCTCATGGGGGACTTGTTGAAGTTTTGCTGTTAATGAGAACACAGAAAGTGGATGCAGTTAGACACAAAGAATAACATGATAAAACAAGAAAAGTGGACCCTTGGGGACGCGGCGGGGTCTCTCTAAACATGGATCCTCGCTGTATGGCGTTCTGCTGAGGTGCAGCTTTTCATAAAACTACGACTTGGTACCCGATAGAGTGAAAGATGCAGGATTGTGTTTGGTGGGTCCCCATAAGACAGGAGAAGTAGCTCGTTTTAATGAGCACAGACCCTTAGGGTTGAGACTAAATTTGTCAAATTTGGGTCTAGGGATAAAAATCTTTAAGATCCCCTGCAGTATTTTATCAAACTCGGCATTAAAATGTGAACTAGAAGCTACGTGCGCGCTGTGAGTGAAGATGTGGGGAAAGTGCATTGATCATTTGCATTACGCACACCACTGCATGTGATTGTATTTGTCATTGCGTGTTGAATGATCAGCGTGTACTGTAGTTGTCTGACACAGTGGATTTAATAAGCCACCTGTGTACCATATTTAATGGGCGGGTTAAAGAAGAGACAGAAGCTTCACAGAGCAGGGCAGGACTCTCCCCATGGGAGCCCAAATCTGCCCCAGGCCACTTATTAACATGCCTTCCACTACGACGCACATGTTCCTCTCTCGCTGCATGTGCATGTTCACTCATGTTAACACTATCTCAATTTCTAATTTACACTCTTTGCATTTTGCCCATTTACCTCTGTACATATTCCCGAACACCTCCTGTGTCTATTTTTTGGGGAATATTTCAAATTGTCCAACAGCCTCTGTGTGTTTTCTGTACACACACACACACAAGCACTCATGAGGTACACCTCACATGCTAGCACTGCTAACAACCAGCATGCGTTTGCATTAGGGGGCACTGCAATTTTTTTTTTTTCCATTTCCAGTTTGGCTCCACCTCTCTGATTTCTGCATTTTTCTCTGCTAAACTCACGTTAGCCACATTATCAAAGCTCGGCGCTGAGGAAAAAGGTTCTTTACAACCCTAAAAGTGAGCGGAGCACAGGGGTGTGTGTGTTTAAGGAGCGGAGACAGTCGTGTTTGCTTGTGTTGTGGTTGTGGTAGAGGGGAAATCACAGGCACAAAGGTGAAGAATCGTAAGAAAAACAAAAACTGAGCATGAGAGCAGAAAAGGAACGACGAGAGGAAGGGAATGAATGAAAAAAGGAAGGAAGGAAATACTGAGAGGTGAGGAAAGATTCCTCAAAGCCCTAAAGAATGATGGAAATGGTGGGGTGGGGGTGGGGAGAGAGGAGGGGGGGTCCCGTATTGGAACCGTGAACCAAGCCGGTCTTGATTAGCCGACGCAGTGCCAGCCAGACAGGCGGAATGTAACGTGTGGCTGGCCTGGCCTCATTTAGGGCCTGTGTTCGGCCAGGGAAGACATACACACCCACATATACACACTCAGTCACATACGCACCCTATTACAAAAAAACACAAAGAGTTAAAGTGCCATTTTCTCCATAAAAGTCAGCGGAGGAGATGTGTGCAGTAGCCACTTAAGCCTCTCAGCCATCGGGCTAAACACGAACACATGTGGTGGCACTGCTGATTGGCCAAGCCGCTCCCCTTCCATGGTAGCTTGGAGCTATAATGAAAGAGATTTCAGAGGGGCTCAGGCCTGGGATCCCTAAACAGCCTTTAATGGATTCCTGTGTCAGGGCAGTAAATCTGGGGCCAGGCCGACATGCCAGCCAGCCAAAGCGGGCCGGCGGAGCGGAGATGCACCTGTGAGACACTTGGGGAGGGCGGGGTTCGGACAGGAACAGCTACACACAAACACGACAAACACATGTGCTGTATGTTCGCGGTGCGTGCAGTTATTTGGGCTGCGCGTTTGTGCAAGAGGGCCGTGTTTAGGGAAGCGGGGCCTCTCTCTGCGTCTAGGTGTTTATTAAAGCAAGGTGAACCCAAACACAACCAGACACAGGTCATGAAGCCTGGCCCTCTGATCTCTGTTACGGCTCTGGTGCCGTCTACAAAAGGAAGTTCCATAGGGAGCAGTAAATGGATGGTACCTCACTTCATGGCTTTATCAATTTGTCATTCCCTCTCTTCACTGTGACCCTTTAGTGCAGCAGTTAAGATGAAACTATTTACAACAACGGAGCATTTTACGATAGAAGTGCCAAATTTGACGCAGGAGTGGACCTTATCCTATTTATTGTGCAGTCTATGGCATTATGACGCTTTTTTTTTTTTTTTTTTTAAATGCCAGCATATTGCATTCATTTTACTTGTAATGTGAGATACAAAGAATGATTTTGTCACATACTTAAAGATAATATTCTTCTCCTCAAAATCTGTCAAAACCAACAACAGCTCTTAAATCTGAGATCTAAAATTAGACGTACTGTGTGTCAATGTAAAAAAAAAAAAAAACAAACAAAAATATAGAGACTCTTCAAATTTAGACATTCACAATGAGATATTCTCAACCAGTGCAAACAGGTCCCGTGTTAAAGCTGTGACAGCTCTGCCACCATCCCGTACCTCCCCAGGCCTGACAGGACACTGGAAAGCACGAAATAGCAAAACAACAGATTATCATACTGCTCCTTCATTAGCTTCTCGCTGTCGGCTAATGGGAAGCTGAAAGGTGAAAATGAAAAAGTGATATTCCCTCCATGCCTTCCTGTCTCCCCTTTTCTCCCTCCATCACTCTGCTGTCAGTGACAGATGTCACAGTTTCTGTCTGTCTGGCTCTCGCTTCCCTTCCTCTCTCCAGCACGTCGCCACAAGTGAGAGTGTACAGAACGCGGGGAGTGAAAGAGTCAGGAGGAGATAGAGCAGAGGAACAGGAGTCATGAAAATAATAAAAATGGTCAGGTTATTTCAGTAAAACTACTGTAGCTCGATCCAGTATTTTGGAAGGGGGAGAAGATCCTTGTGTTTCTTAAAACAAGGATAAGATTCGATGTCTGAGCTGCTCTTGTACAGCAAACTCACTAAACTTCCTCTGTGAAACATTTCATAATTATTTTTATGGTATTTTGTATATATTTTATTTTGATCCCAGTTCCTGAGTACCTGGCTGAAGAAGTAACAGAATCCTGATTACCTCTAGTTTCAGCTTCAGACATAAAAATCAACACACACACACACACACACTCTCCCATCTTCAGTCTACAAGCTTTTACAGTCGTGCATTGGGAGCAAATGAAGGTAAAATTGTAAACATGACTAACTTATCCTTTACTCTGACCGAGTGTACCCTGGGATTCCTAATGCAATGAGCAATGGTATGAAATTTATTTAAGGGACCTTGAAAGATGTCTTTGGAATTGATATTACAAATTACATTTCATTTCTGTGGTTATGAGGGGAAAATAGTCATCACCATCCATTTTAGTAGCTGCATTTGGAGAAACAAACTTTCCCCTCGTCTTCCCTTCCGTCCCTGCATGACCGGTTATGCGGAACAACTAGGCCTCTCTGTGACAGGGCCAAACGCTAGCAGACTTTAATAGCCAGTCTTACATTATACATTTCATATGGTATTTCTGAGTGTGCACTGATCTCACAGCTTGGCAGTGTATGTAAAGGGATGCCGGTAAAATGCAAACAAACCTTAGGGAGAGGCAGAGCCTTTTGTAGAAGTACGGCCAAGTGTGTGTCTGCCTGTTTAAGGGCTGCTCACTCGAAAAGGGAGGAAAAACACACACGCACACACAGACAAAAAAAAAAAAAAGCGTTTGAGGCAAGATCTACTACTCGTCTGTCCAACTGGCTGTTGCTGAAAGCCCGCATCCCTTTTGCTTAAAACAGGAGCCATATAAAAGAAGGAAAATGTGCATTGTGCTCATTCTGTTGCACTGAACTTAACACATCCAGTGAGATCACCAGGTGTCTTTCTGTGAATGAGTGCAGTGCAGTACTTTGAGGGTGCCAGGAGATGGCACTTTGGTTTCAGCGAGGAAGCCAGCTGAGTCTCTGAAGTGGGAAGAAACTAAGCAAAGTGAAGACTACAAACACATACAAATAACCATGTAAACACAAACACACAAACCCCCCCACACACACACACACACACACACAGAGCTATGGGCAGAACTACTGTGCTTAAAGTTCACTGTGATGCATCTTAACTCTTCATCCAACAATATTTATCCACAATATTAATCTCACAATGGATAGTATGGGCATATCTGAGCTCATTTCCATTTACAATTATATGAACATTTTCATGATTATGGATTATAACACACACACACGCACTGTATGGTGTGTAAACCACAGTGCATGAATATGCTTTGAAATAACTTATTAGCTATTCGGTTTACCCAGAAAGCATTGCTTTAGCATATTCTTCATATTATAGCATTTTCAATCACGCACTGCACATAATACACACACAGTATCTACATAACGCTTTATAAGCAATACTTCAAGTGAAGTGTTATTGTATTAAAGATACATATTAGTATAGCATGTTTGTACTCAGACACAAATCACAGTCCTTCATGCTGAAATCATAACCGCACTCTCCCCCACTGGAACTAAAACACTTCACAAGTCATGTGTACAGTGTACATATGTGTCCACTGGCCATGGACACATGAGCTGTCTCCCACCGATGGAGCATACAAACACCCACCCCCCATGCATGCACACACACACACACACACACAGCAGCAGCATGCACAGAGTGAAGTATCCATGCGACTTTGTTCCTGTTTTACATCTTTGTTAGCTCCTTGTTTTTCCCCACAACCATGAGCTGTGTGGTGTTTTCCAGGCTGGCATCCTTTCCTGCCTCACCAGGTGAGGAGTCCAGAGCCTGGGGCTGAGCCCGGCCACAAGCCTGCTGGCTGTCATTGTCCATAACACTCTCCCAACCTTTACTCTCCTCTGCTCTCTTAACAGCTGTCATTCTGTTGTCTCCAACCTGAGGCAAACTGCTAAATGCATGCATGTTTGTGCACATGCGGCACACGCACTCAAATGCACGCTCGTGTACAAAACGGCTGAGGTGCAGACACACTTTCACTTTCTATTTTCAGATGCTTACAGCGAAATACCACATAAAACAGGCGGGCACACACGCGCACGCGCACACACAAACACACACACACACACACACACACAAACAAGAGATATACAAAATCTTAAATAGAAGCTCGAAAAACAGACGTGGCACGCACACGCAAAACCATACAGGAGCCAGAACAATGGCTGTTGTTTGTTGTATCAGACAAGAAGTCAGCAGTCCAATGCAGTCTTGTTTTTGTCAAATGAAAGGATTACTCCTACATTCTTAATCAACAAGCTCACCAAACACAACAAATCACCCACATTGCCAGATACGGTTGAAATATGTACGCAAACGACAGCAGCACTTTCACTTTGGTGCATGTGTTGGCTGATTAAATAGAATATGAATTTCATAACTCTGATTATTTTTTGCTATGATTAATTAAAGGAGCTACTCCAGGATCATTCATTTCATTTTCAAGGACAGACATAGTGGGGTTTGCAAAAAAAAAAAAAAAGAAAAAAAAAGATGAATGATAAAAATGTATCAGGCTACTTCTTTCATACAGGATGGAATGTCTCTAATCAGATCACATTTTTGGAGCGTCGGATGGCAACATGTTTCTGAATTTATAAAGCAGATGAATGTCGGTCACTTGGTCGGAGGTATGAACATGTGGAACAGACACAGGGAGTAGATTTAAGAGTATATATGCTGTAGCTAAGGACATAATGCAAATATGTCATTTAGTGTATGCAGCACTAGGTCTTTATGGAATATATATATAAATATCTTGTGTTTATTAGAAGTGAAGTGAGGTAACAGATTCCTTTCATGTATATTCATGAACGCTGTTCACTAAGCAGGACTATTGCTCGAGCTTCAATATACACCCATTTGGCAGTTTATTAGGTACGCAGACAGTAGCTGAAACTAATTACAAAGGTTATACTGTTGGTCTTTGTTTGGCTGTTGCTTATTCAACTTGGTGGTCATTCTGTCAATCTGGAGGCTTTTTTTTTTGTGGTGCAGTGTTGAATTGTATCATGTCATACTGAGCGGTGTTTCTAATAATTAGTCTTCCCTCACTGATAAACACAGGGTGCAATATTAATACAAGAAAAGTACGAGTCTGTATTTTGTTTTAGCAAAGTGATATTTCTGGATTGAAAATCATCGCAGTGTTGCAACTTGAGGATTGTATGCATTCAGACACGACTGTGGCGTGTCCACAGTGAGGGAGTGGGACATATTTTAAAGAATGACGAGGAATAAGAGTAGGCCAGTGTACTGCTATAGGTGACATTGTGTGGGCATGAGAAGTGGGGGAGGTACAAGGATAAAGGTAGATTTTTTTTCCTTTTTTTTGTCCCCATATTACTTAACCTTTATTTAACCAGGTTAGTCCCACTGAGAGCAATTCATGTGCAAGGAACACCTGGTCAAGACAGTTGTGGGCAGAACACAGTTTCAAGACTTCATAGAAAGTAATCCAAAACCACCCCCAGGAAACATACAGATGGAAAGATTACAGAGAGCTGGAGCCATAGGTATGTTTTCCTCCAACACTGTTTTGAACTGTAGCTAAAATGTAAATATTGTGTGCAGTCAGGTGAAAGTAAATGTATGGCAAAGAAATGTTTATTTCATTATTGTACTTGCAAGTTTCATAGATAGATAGATAAACACAAAAACATACTTACTGAACTGAACATAAAAATACTTTTTTCTAAGATTTTTTGCATAAGCTTCCATTTAGAGTTTTTCTTTAAGTAAAGTTCTTTAATGTGTGTATCTAAAGACATACACCAAGCAATTATGACTATCCTGAAAACAACCAAACACTGAAAGAATCATTTCCGGTACAATTTCCTTCAAACTGTTTTGAAGAGTTTCAATCTTTCAGGGGTTACTGCACACAGACAGGCCATAAATTATCAAGGCTTTCTTGCCTTCTCAATTTTCAATCTTCGTTTCAGGCGACAGGAGAAAGAAACCTTAGGATGTCAGACTGCACTCTCCTTCTGAGTCTTTAATGCGCAGGGAGTCCACTTAATTTAATAATACACCTCTGTTATCAACCATAACTCGGGAAAGTCAATGTGGAATGAGAAAAATAAGAAGAGCTTTGTGGACTGTATACAGTATAAACACAAACACACAAAACCAGTGCTGTGGGACGTGCTATTTTGTGTCCTGTGTGTCCCTCCTCCAGTGGTCTCCGGGGACCCGTTACTGTGGCAATGAGCAGGCCTCAATGGCATGGACAGGGGTGTGAGTGTGTGTATATCCTGAATACATTGTGTGTGTGGGTGTGTGCGCACATCAATTGCATGTTAACTGTTAATCTGTGTGTGCGTGCGCGCGGGTGTGTGTGTGTCGGGTTGGCCTCGTCTTTGTGTGTGCACTAGCTGGGGGGAGGGTGTCCGAGGGGGCCTTTAGAAAAGCCCTAATTGCCGTTCCTCTCCTCTCCCCGGCCGTCACACCTTCCTCTGCGCTAAGACTTTCCAGCCTCATCACACACACACACACACACACACACACACACACACACAGGAAACACAACGCTAATTAGAGACAGCACAACCTCTCCTAATCACACTCTTACATGACTGTGGCCAAAATGTCAGTGTGTGCATTGCAGGCGTGTTTCTATAGACAGAAGTGGAAGTCCACTTGCCATTTCTCATTCAGGAATGAGAGGTGGAAAAGCTCAGCTGAGGATACAGAGGTGTACAGTAGATATGAAGTGAGGAGCCGTAGCGACTAATCCTTGAGGCTGTATGCACGTGTTTAATACTGCACAGATGTGTGCAATTTTAATTACATGAAGCTAAACTCGCTACTCCGAAAATATGCGCAGATTTTCCATTTACACTGCTCCGCTGTGTCATTTTCTAACTTTTTTTTTTTTTTTACTCGCTTGATAAATTTATTGATGAATGTGTGTTTTGTGAGCGTGCATGCTCTTGCACATTGTATGCCAGCTCTGCACACAACAAAGAAAAAAAAAAAGATAAGAACGTGCTATCCACTTATGGCGCACAAGCAAATTCTTCAGAGGAAATGCTGACCAGCAGATGAGTTGCTTGTACTGTCCGCGCTGTTCAGAGAAAAATATTGAATGTACAACATGAGTGCGTTGAAAGAAGAAGAAAAAAAAAATGCTTATCATTACATTTGGCACCTTGACAAACTACTGTACTTCCAAGAGCTGTTACAAGAGAGGAAGTGGGGGGGGGGGGGGGGGGGGGATAAAAGGAGAGAGAGAAAGATGTGGGGACACAAAGAGGAGAAGCAAGAAGGAAAGAAATGAGAACAAAAAGTGGACGATAAGAGTGCTGAGGTGGAAGACGGCATCCATGTCGGTCAAGCGAAATCTGGGCTCTGGTATGATCAGTCAATGTGTACATGTAGTTAACTCATTTACTGATGTGCATCTGTGTGTGTGTGTGTGCGCGGGCAGTCATACCCGTCTCATCTTCTGCAGTCTCCTTGGAGACAGGCTCTTGGTGCTGGTGGGAGACCCTGCACAGACCGGTATCCCTTCTTCTTCTTCTTCCTGAGAGAGAAACAATGAATGTAAATCTCAGACGATTTGAACGGACTTTGACACGTTGTTCGTTAGAATAAGAGCCACGCCACAGCCAATCCACCACTCCTTCATTTAAGTTCATCCCTTTTCAAATGAAAGGATAAAAGAGATTAGTAAACTATAGCAGTGATGCTCCTTGCCCACTTTGTTGCTATTTCTCCGTTTTATTTCTAAAAAAAAATGGCAGTCTGTTTCCAAATGTTTTCTTACTGCGAACTTAAATAATCAAGTGATTCTACTAACAAGAACTGTGTATTTGGCTTATTTATCTGTGGCATAGAACCAAACTATTAAACACATCAGTGAGCCACACCGCTGCATTTGACGGAATATTCCTTCACTACGAAGCACTAGAGGTCAAACATGAAAACAAAAAGCAACATAAAAACAACGCAGATTAGGAATGATCCTGAGAAACTTGAATTCATTCATTTGCGCGTTTGTAAAATCACTTAGGAGCGCACATGAAACTTTAAACTCAAATAGATTTCAACACCTCTATTGCCTCTACTGGGTGTGACGTGTGTGTGTGCGTGTGTGTGTGCATACACATAACAGAACGCCGCATACTCCACTTGTTCATCATCAGTGCCCTCTCTGCTCAGTTTCCCACTGACAGATCAAACTGCTATTGCCTTATCAAATCCATCAGGCTTATGGAAACATACACCTCGTTACATTAGCTTTGAGGAAATCACAGGCTCACTGATGAAATATGCAGACAATAAAAGAGGAAGAGGGGCCACGGCTCGGATGACATGACAGGCCATAGCCAGAGGGGCGTTGGTTAAAAATGTACAGCCCTGAACAAAGCGCTAAGCAGGCTTCAACAGTCATTAAAGGCCCCTGCGTCAGAATCACACTCTCCATGTAAAGCAGCCTTCCTGTCTGTTTCTATGAGGGGGGGCGTGCGTCTATCTGCGCGCCTCAGAACAGAATTATGTATACAAGTGTGTGTATGCATGCTGCAACGAGTGTGTCGGAAAGGTGTGAAGGTCCATGCTGCTCACCCTTGCTTTAAGTCTGCCCTTAATGTCCCGGATGCCCCTCTTGGCATGACTCTTGGCCTAGGAGGAAAAACAACACACACGCGGATTACTAATCAAAACATGTTGCATTAACATTCTGTTCTGGTTTCATGTAACATCAAGAAATGCTTTGATCCCTCTGGCAAAAAACACGGAGACAAAAGGCTGGATAAGAGAGCCTCGCACGCTAACAGGAGGCGATAACATGAAAGGGCACCCTGACCACCTATTGAACAGCGCATAACGACATGGTACTGCTCATCAAACATGGACTAGTCATGAACAATGCTGCCATTCCTTCTCCTGTCAATTCAGAAAACAGACAAGAATTTCAATTAATTTGTCGGATATTCATGCGGACTGATTCGCTTTTACAAAATAAGCCCTCGAAAAATGTCAACTGAGGTCTGTTTCAGTGGGATTTTGCGGAGCTTGGATGATTCAAGTTGTGTACATGCTGAAAGACTGCGGCGTCGCAGGAGAACGCACCTTTGTCACAGCCGTGTTGAAGAGCGCTCCTCCTCTCTGCAATAGACACAGAGAGTGATTAGTCAGTCAGGCATTTTGGGTGAGTTTCCACCCATACACACGCACACACACACACACACACACACATCCAAACTAATTATTTTGTCACATTAAATATTTATATGCACACAGGTAGGGCTGGGTGATGATGTTAATGCTTATCTACAAGAAAAGGACTGATAGAAGTGTTTTGTCTCATAATACAATACTATTCATTGCTTTGATAACCGATTTTATATGGGATCTTTGCATACATTTGTCATACTAGGATGTACGGTGTCCTTATAAATACTTGAACAATTATTTCTACCATATCACAACAGTCACACGGGACTCATACTCGATATCAATACTCCCTCTGCAGCTGTAAATAGCAGCACTTCGTACTACTTAGTATACAACCTCGGTATAAAAATGGTGACACAAGATGAAGTATCATATCGCTGAGCCATGATAAACTGCATGATTTATAGCATTCAGGAGGTTTTTATTTAGTAGCAGCCTTAAAGCGGTGGAAGGGACTGTGCATGATTGATTTCTGCTTTGAGTTCTGCAGACTGACATTATGGCACCCGATATCTCTCTGTGCGCGTCTCCTTTTCTCTCACCGAGTTGCTGCATCTTCCGTTTGGCGCCTCACTCTTTTTCTCCGTTTGGTCTTTAGTGTAAGCACAAAGCGCCGGCTAAACGGCTAAACAGAGTAAATGGCAGACGCTGTTTCAGAAGTCGGCAGAGGGAGAGGAGGAGAGGGGCCGAGGTGAAGGCCCCTCTTATAGATCCCTGTCAGTCAGGAAATGTGAACTTTAACAAACCTTTGAAGAGCACTCTAGAGAACTAATTCAGCCTTAGCTGACGGCGTGGGGAGAGAGGGAGGGCGAGGGAGAGATACTCAGTGAGAGAGAGGGAGAGAGAGAGGAGGAAGAGGAGGGAGCGAGAGAGACCGAGGGGGGCCTGTGACAGAGATGAGACGAGGGAGAGAGGAAGATAAAGAGAGAGAGAGATAGTGGAAGAAAAGGAGAGGAGGAAAGAGACAGGAGATGAAGAAAGAGGGAGAGATCTATGTTCTTGGGTCGGTTCAGCGGAGTAACGCCTGTGTTTGCTGCCAGATCAACATGTCATGTCGGGAGGACGTCTTGTCACGTCAAATCACTTCTGTCTCCCTCCCTGTCTGTCTCCACTGTCCTGCTGCACGCGCCGCTTCACACACCAAACTGCACTCACGCTGGATCTGTACATTCAGGCAGCCCCTTCATTCCAAAGGCAACGCCAGAACTTCAAACACTGAGCCGTGTCAATCACACTTTCAATTAAATATAGCTCGAGAATAAAATGAGTGAAACATGAAAAAAAAAGGCAGAGATAAAAGCATTTAGGTATGATATGCAGGACACTTTTGAATACCTGCATCCATTGCTGGTAAGACCTTGAGTTACCTGGAGGGATGTATGAAACAGAAAAAATGAATTAATCATTTTGCACTCAATAGTATGGGATTAACATGGCAAAGGAAAGGGAACCACTATATAGTATATTACACTGAGACATTTTGAATTGTAGACAAAACCATCTTTATACTGAACAGGATAAATATAGTGACATTAACAGTGTCACTTAATGTGGTTAATAAAAAACTGTAAAATAGAAATACATTCATTCACTCTAAGTCTCATTATTTGCTTTCTTCTTTGACCTTTTATCAATTATCAATAATAATTCAATAATATATTAACTCATTTATTCACTGTTGAATGTATTGGACTGATTTATAGAGGAGATTTTTCTCTGGTATCCAGGGCTTGCTCTCTAATGTTTAGACAACAGTACTGCAGATGTTGGGTTTGAGTCAGGATCAGAATTGATGAGCCCAGTAATGTGAAGGAGATTTAGCTGCAACATCT
The DNA here is from genome assembly GCA_023373845.1 of Nibea coibor. Classification (NCBI taxonomy): domain Eukaryota; kingdom Metazoa; phylum Chordata; class Actinopteri; family Sciaenidae; genus Nibea; species Nibea coibor. The sequence goes on along the minus strand of CM041718.1, from coordinate 8,712,114 downwards.
GGACAACATTGCTTTTTTCTTGTCCTGTAAATACGACTCAAACCTGCAGTCTAGTGATCAAAACGATATAATTTGTCTGTGCGCTCCTCTGAGATTTCAAACGTCTGATGTCTTGTGCACAGATTTCACGTGCAATAATCCTCAGTCCTGCCAAAACATTATTTATTCTTCGCTCGATCTTCTTCTGCCACATTCAGTCAGATTTATAAAGTAACCTTTGTATCCGTTCCAATAAATATTTTCACAACAAATGACACTCGAGATGCCTGTAAAAATGACTAAGAATCCAAGATTGAAAATTAAAATGGCTAGGTGTCACTTTAAAGCATAATTTGCAAAAATGTTCTAATGTTTTATTATATTCTGTTCCTGGGAAGAAAATACAGTTCATTAGTGCATCAGTACTTAAAGAGGTGTGTTCATGACAAATTTTACAACGGCCTTTAAATGAGACTTAAACAATAAGGAGTTAAGGAAATGGTTAAAGCATATGAAACCACACTGCAGTACACAATATAATTCACCATCTTTTTTAATAAGTTTATCATTGTTTTAGAAGACTTCTTGTTCGTTCAACTGTTTTAGATTTAGACTTGAGCAACACTCTTCCTGTTTTTTCCTTTTCATTGTCAGAACTTTTAAAAGGTCCCTCTGTCCTCTGTTCACTGCGCTTCGCCTGTTACAAAAGCCTGATAACTGCCGCTTACTGCATAAAATATGGCAAATAAATAGAATGTGGCTAATTGATAGACAGGTCTCGCACTACTCACTTCCACAGAAGCCCCCCTCTGTGATCTCTTCTTCAAACACGTCGGAGAAGCCGCGGCCTGCGTTCAATTTGGCCAGCCGTCCGTCAATGAACTAAAACCATAAATTACAATGTGCTTATTAAAAAAAGAAGGAGGGGGACACACTTAAACAGATACACATACACACTGATTTAAACGCTCAGGCCACAGGGAGGTGTTATTAATCCTACCTGACAGAAACTACATCCTAAGATTAGGTGAGTTGCAGGTAATAGGGATTTGGTAATGTGGAGCAGGTGAGGGATTAAGGCGGCAGACTACATGCTGCACACTGTCTGAGACATGAGGAAGTTTCATTTCCTCCCTTTGTAACATGGAACGCATAAAACTCCACATCTCATAAACATGGACCTAATAGCCAAGACAGCTACACATTTCATGAGCACAGTCACAAAGTCACGTAAATATGTTACGCAAGTATAAGCAAACACACACACACACACACACACACACACATACACACATAAGCTGACACACATTTGTGATCAACACAATAAAAAAACAACAGCATTCTTTAAACATTAAAGCATGAGAAAAATATCTTGTGAGTTTTTACAGGCCATGACCAAATAAAAGCAGGGAGAGGGGGAGGAAAAGCAAAAATAAATAAATAAATAAATAAATAAATAAAAATAAAACAAACAAACAAAAAAAAAACCCAAATTATGTCAATAATAGTTTTAAACACATTTCTTATTGTCACCATTTTAAGAGCTCTCGTGCCTCCTCTGAGCATTTTAAGGGGCCGGTTACGTGACTGACAGTTGTATTGATGTTGTATTGTAGTTTGTTGTATCTTTTTAAATAACTGAACATGACGTAAATCTTATATGAATGCAGATCGCTCAGTCACACGCACGCTGCGCTGTTTCCTATTAGCTAAATCCAACCACACTGACCCAGGAGTTGCTGTTCGTTTCCTGTCCAATCACTTATAACATCAGCAAATCTCTGCATGGAAATAATACTCTGCAGTGAAATCCTTGAGCTAATCTTGGCAGGTTTCTGGTGTAAAAAACACAAAACAAAAAACAAACAGCTGCAATATAATACTTCATTTTTAAGACGTGGGGCCAAGGTCTGCTAAAGTCTTGAAAAATGTTCTTGTTCTACTCGTCTGTGTGAGTGTGCGCCATGTTTTTCAACCTTTAACTAAATTCTAATTGTTTTAATGTCTTCAGTTCATTTGTGCATAGGTAGGAGGGAAAAGCAGCTAACAATCAGCAATTGTGTCATTCAAAATAATTATTTTTAAATAAAGCTTTTGGATTTACAGCTACAATTTATTTTGACTGATGACTGCATTAATTAACAATCAACACCTCCTACCTTTCAAGCACTCTTTTGTATTTTTAAGAACAACAACAAATGGTACACTATTCTTTTTTTTTTTAAATACAAATACTTGACAGCAACATATTGCTTGATAATTTCTTAACTGTAGCAAGCCCACTCCCATCTCTGTAAGTGTGTCCAAAGTGTTACAACAGAGTAGGTTGTTTTAGGGTGCATGTCCTCAGGGACAGCCTGCTAACTAGCGACCGACACGGCCACTCGCTCCTCTGGTCAGAAGAGCTGGAAACTCATCATTAGATCATTTTAATGAGAGGTGAGACTGCAGGTTCCAACCACTGCTCCGCTACTTGGCTGGCCCAATTAGTGCACATAATCAACCCAAATCATCACCTAGCCAAAGCCTCCACTTATCCCCCTCATCTCCCTCCACACACCCCAGCCAGATTACCTGCCTCACTGTGGGCCTTAATTAGACATTACTCAACAATGGCAGACTGTGATCAGCACACTCTCGCAGACATGCAAACAAACACTTGAACGCGCGCGTGCACATGTGCACGCACACAGACCTAAACCGACGACACACAGGATCATTTTCTTTGTTTTGAGAGAGAGAACGCGAAAAAATATTTTAGATTCAGATTAGGACAAAGATGAAGAGACAAAATACATATGTATGAAAAACATTTTACTCCATTAACATTCAATCGTTTTACTTAAATAGTATTTGATGTCTCCTAAACAAACACAGCACACACTATATGTGTAAATAAAGTCAAACCAAAACGTGCAGAACAGATTCTGGCACACTGAGTGCAACACTTGGACGTGACTACTGCTCCGTCTCTTCATGTCTACATGTCATCTCGCTTCCTGTTAATGTTTTAGTTGCAGACAGTTGAGAGTTATTCCATCTGGCTACCAGCAGCACATTGACTCACTCATGGATCGGTCACAGTGGTCTAGATTTATTTAAACTCTGGAACTGTGGAGCCAAAAGTTGGGATTAGGACTCTACAGGGGTTCATTTACAGAGATATACATGGAGGGCCTTTTTTTCTCTTTTGCAGCCTGGGTCTCATTTGTGGAATCTAAGCCCATAAACTGTAGATACTCAGGGCTATATCAAAAATCACGTCACTCATAGGTTTCTGAGGGAACGTTTTTGGAGGTTGGATTTTACAGCTCAACAATTTCTTTGCTAGACACCTTGGCTTTGAAATATAAATTTGGCCAAAAGGAGCAAAGTGGCACCCACTTTTGCTGCTTGAGAAGCTTCTTTTTAAATCTTAAAACAAGTTTATGACTCTCAAACTTGCCACACCAGATGACTTAAAATTAGATACTGAGAGGGCAAAATCTAATGTTGCATTTTAAGAAAGAATTTGGAACAACCTGATATCAATTCTGTTCGGCCTGTAAGGTTAAGATAAACTTTTGTTTTCCAGCTTACTGTCATATGGAGTCTTGTGGACGCAGTGGACTGAGCTACAATTCAGTTTAGCAAAGACACGCCTTTCCCCCTTTCGATAAAAGGCTCGGTTATTGCATTCGTACACACGGAGAATGACAAATGAGTATTGATTGATGGGATGCACATTGTCAACAAAGGCTCCTGACAGTAAATCATCAGAGTACAAGTCCCCCCTCTAGACTCAATAAAACTGTGTAGAGCTTAATTTTTGTCAATGAGAGGAAGAGGCTCCCTCTGTTAGCACAGTACGCACACACATCAGCGTGTGTGTGTGTGTGTAAAAAGTGTGGAGGAGCTGAGGATGGTTGATAGGAAGCAGGTTAAGGTCGACAGGCTTCCCCCCGCATTCTTTTGGAGGACTTCTCCCACTTGTTCTGGATGAATTGGTGGACCGAATAGAGAGGACAAGGTCCAGGAACACAATCAAAGTGTGTTAGAAGGTTAAACTGCGACTGTTTAAGAGGTGTGTATAAGTCTATTCATTTTAGGGTTAGTGTCTATATTTCATAGAGGCACAAGATAATTATAAACTCAGACGTACTCTACAGCTTAGATCTGTGTGGATTCAAAAAGATTATTTTTAATCTACATTTTAGCGATTCAGAAGGTGTGCTTGTCCAAAATAACTTATATTTGTCATTATGCTTATAAATATTAAGTCCTGTGTTAAAATTATAACATCCCAAAAGGGGTATTGAAAGTTACTGATGGCCTTCAATGTTATGCTGCAGCACACAATAGTCTCTCTGTCCAACTTGGCCGTTCAATTCCCGATACATTAATAATGTTTTTCTGAATTTGCATGAACAGCTCCGCGCGGCTCCCCCGATAAAACTGGAATTGCTCATGGCTGATCGTGACGCTAAAGAGCTGCTTTACAAGAAATGAAAACAAAAATCACCTGTAGAAAAGCAATTTCCTGCTGAGATGGTAACACCTCAAACTCAGGTAACACCTCTGCATTATGCATGTGTGCTTCACCATGTGTGTACCTGACTCCAATAATATGGTTTGAATTTGAAGTTTGACCGACTATTGTTGACACAATGTAGGTGACAGTGACAAATGCGACACTTTAGCCATTGTGTACACGTGAATAAGTTATTCATATAATATATTGTATTAGACATGTTGTATCAGTCTAGTCGAGAATCAGCGATGAGTTACTTGATAATTAATTAATCAACTCTACCTGTTTGTTTACGCTCTGAGCTTAAAAATGGCAACAACCGTATGACGCCCTGTGGACAGTCCCATAGGGAAATAAAGCACAGACTGTTTACTTTAACTGGCGAATGGGGAAAACAAGCAAGTCAATTGAATACAAGTTTTTTGTTTTTTAAATGTATGCTGCTGTAAATGGTTAAGTCCTGCTCTTATTATTGTGACATCAGCAATGCAGTATTTGTAAATTTATACTTTTTTATATTTGTTTCATATATTATAATACATAGCAGCCAAGGATTATTATTCACTGCACGCAGCCAAATGCTATTTATGCATTTCAATTTAGGGAAATACTAATAAGACAGCAGTCCTGCTTACAAGCCTATAAATAATGTGCTGACAATGGAGACAATATTTTGGATTCTAGGTGCAAAACAGGACAAAGGGCTTAAAATATAATAACAGTTAGAATAAAAATAATCAATAACAAAAACAGGGAAGTAGTACCAGACAAAACCCAAATATCTCGTGTACTAGAGTTTATACTTATGTATATAAAAATGAATGTGTGCATGTGTGTGGCCATGGAGTTGAGTATTGTTTGCGAGCGGATGTGGGTCATGGCCAGAGCAGAGCTCGGGCAGACCGCTGGCCTCTCTCACTTTAGTCGAAAGAGGAGTGGAGGAGATAAGCTCACCCCATCCCCCGTGCTGGAGAGGAGGAGGAGGATGAGAAGGAGGAGGAGATAAGGGCCTGTTTCCCAATGCTACTGCTGAGGCAGGAGCCAGCCGGGAGGATGCTTTGAACTGCTGCTCGCTATCTGCTCTGCCTGGGAAAATTATAGACGGGGCACAGTATCCAGAGAAACAAAAGGCTGATTGAGGGCCGCTGTGCTGTAAGTCTCGGGGGTAAATCACACTACTATCACAGGTCAGAGAGCACAAAGAAAAATTCAAGGGGTGAGAGGAAATTTTCTTCAGAGCCAGAGGTGTCTCTCCGCTCTGCTCTGGCTCGGATAAGCTGAGTGCTGCTGAAGGGATTTGGGGAAAAAACATATTAAGTATACATGAGTGATTTTAAGGGAAACTCATATAACCACACATGAATAAAGGATACCTGCACACGCACACACACTCTAGATACACAGCACATAAATACACACATGACCACAGTGGAGATGACAATAGTGTATCTATTAGTGGTGGATATTCAAATTCCTGAGAACCAAGTTAAAATTAGAAGCACATGTTTTGCTTTTACAGACTCATGCATGTTAATACAACCTTGATATTGTTTCATACAGTAAAAATACTTTTAACAGGCCTGACTAATCATGATTTTGTTTGCACGCAAGGCACAGTTGAGAATACAGAGAGACATTAAGATGTGTGTTGAGAGATAACCACAGTAAACAGTTTCCGGGGGTCAATAACCGTCTATAATCCCAGGCCTCCCTTCCTCCCTCCATTTCTCCTCACTCTGAACAACTGAACTGTCAAGGCACTAAATGCTAACTTTACCCAGCTGACAGTTTGCTGAGCACAAGAGGTGCAGAGAGGAAACTTTCATCTGTAAAAATGAAGACTTTCACCCTCCTAAATAAAAAATCAGCTCAAAAAAAATAAGCAGCTCAAAAATAACCTGACATTGATAGGAGAGGACAGAGTAACCTACCATATAAGCACTCAGTCATCTTCTTCTATTTGTGCTCGTCTATAGCTTACAGGACAGAGCTGTGCATCTGTCAGTGTACCCATGTAAGTGATGGCAGACTTGTTACATAGTGTGATTATCATCTCAGAATGAGTAAAATGTTTGTGCACAAATGTTAAATATCACGGCCAGAATTTAAACATCTTCTCGGGTAAGATCAATTTTACTGGTTACACTATGTCAAGTTAGTTAATGTCGGTTTAAACTGACACACAATTCACACACACACGCACACACACGTGCAGACAGCTGTTTGCACCTGTTTGAAGAGCTGCAGGTTGACAGCCATGGACAGGAAGTTCCTCATGGTGCTGGAGCGATGGTTCACAAAGCTCTCCTCACAGAAAGTGATTGGCTCCCCCTGAAGAGTCCACAGAGACAATATTGGCAAAAATTAAGACAAACAATTAATAATAATTCATTTTGGCTCACTTTTCTTTGTACCAATCTGTTTTTCCACCATGTTTACTTTCTTACTGGTTCAGAAATGAGCCACAGGAACAAAAGCAGATGCGCTTGGTGCCTTGAAAGGCGGGGGATCTAAACTAAACAACGTCGTTAGAATAGAATTCACAGCACTAAGACGCTCACATCATGTTTATTATCATTAAGCAATGCTGAAAATATCTAACCAAGGAGTATTTCAACTGATTTCTTCATTAGCGAGCGAAGTGAGCCTGAAAACAGAAAATGAGTCTAAAAGAAAGACAGGAAGGAAAGAGGAAGAAACGGGAGGAAGAGTATTGAAAGAAACAACAGAAACCAGTTCTCCTGGCAGAGCGCACACGATCTCCCCCGGACCAGAAGACAGTGTCCCAGTAAACTCCTCAGTACTCCTCATGAAAACATTATCACACTATTACTGTTTCTTACATCATGTCTGTTGGCCTGTGAGCTATAGACACTGAGGATGACAACAGACCCACTGCAGGCCAATCACAAACAGCCCCACAGTCATTTCCAATTCATGTTTTCTCATAATTAACATAATTCTCACATATTTCAATGATGCTCTAAATTCTTTTAGTGTAAAACAATGTGCTTTGTCTGTTTGAGGCTGTGAGCACAGCGTGGCACATAAAAACAACTTAACAACATCGGAGACTAACCCCATTGTCGAGGATGGGCGGATGATACCAGTGGCCCACATTACATCACAGGAATACTGCTCCACTTACATCACTAAAAGTTTTTGAGGCGTATTCTCTCGTAAAACGCAGGATTGAAAGTTACTTGTTGTAGTTTAATCAGCTTTGCAGTCTCCATCTGGCTGCTACAGCCTCGGACCATACTGCAGCAAACAAAACTGAGTAGCATGCTGAGACTAACAACTAACTGCTACTGGAGAGGAGAGGAAAAAAAAAAGAAGAAAAAAACGTCGAAAGTCAACTTTAAGACACACACTGTGTACACATCAGTATCCAACAAAATCCTTTGGTTCAAACCGGGCTACACCAAATGCCAACTGCTACTGCTGCAGGAATCCTACTACTAGTAGTTAAAACTAGTCCGTTCAACTACTTGAAAAAACAAAAGCAACTGTTTTAAGAGGGACACCAAGGATGGCTAGGGAGGCACTAATGTGACTCTAACACACTTTATTAGAACAGGTTAGGGTCTAGTGCCTGAACTGAGAAGAAACTCATTCCAAAATACCGGAAACAAACAGATGCTCCAACTTCACACGCATGACATGAACTGATAAAATATTATTTGGCCACAGAAAAGACAATCTACGGCTACAAAACAAAGCAACCCAACGACACACAGAAGAATGAATATTGTCTGTGAGTCAACAACCTTTGAAATGTCTGTACATTATGAATGGAGGCATCATAAAATTGCCTCTTTGTTAAGGAAGAGATTGTAAGCCATTCCACAGAAGCAAAAAAAAAAAAAAGCAAAACCCATCTTGTGGCAGGTGTGTTGGAAGTGTCAGAACAAGTTAATAAGTGGAAACCTCTGAATTGAAATGTGTATGTGAATATACAGCGGTAGTTTTAATGTTGTAAAAAGAGGTTTCCAAAAACTAATAGCACCTTGTTATAGACCTACATATGAACACAAGATGTGTGTAAGATGTCTAAAATAGTTTTCACTACTTCCGAACATGTGATGACACCCCGGCCTCCCAGACAGAGACTTTACACATCTGCTTGGATGATATGAACCTCTACATGCCTACCTGAGCACAACTTCAGCTAATTCTGCCTCTAAATAGTACCGAGCACACAGCCGTGGAATATACACACACCCACCCACCCACCCACCCGACTTGGCTTCATCAATGGTGGTGAAAAATAATTTGAGTTGCTATTTCAGGTTCTTTTTGCTAGACAAATATGTGCAGCTCCGAGCTGGTGAGAAGCACCTGGGGGAGCATCATCGTGAGCTGAAACTGATGACCGAAGAAATGCTGTTCTAATCAGCTGATTGCTTTTCAACTCATTATCGTTTTCCAGTATTGTTTCATTTACATCTCAGCAAGACTCCCACCAAGCATCCACACCCCTCCTTCTGGCGAGGCATATGGGCCTGTGAACCACAGCGCTCGGCTCATCTCTGTCTAGGAAGATCTTTTTCCTCAGCTCGGAACAATAACTAGCAGAGCGATATTCCACAAATATCAAAACACGGAGAGTCTCAACAGTCTTTCCGCGAAGGCAGATTTGCGCATGCTTATGGGTGTGCATGTATGTTAACTCCATGGCTTTTATACAGATCCTGTCTGAAAGATAACACGACGTGAGCGTGAGTGAACTGAGAAATTACTGCATGTTGTGCTCCCACATCCACAAACACACATCCACTGAGTCTCAGCGCTTGTGTCAGAGGGGAGGCAGTTTGTTCGTATACTGTCTGTATACAGAGAAGAGAGAGACAGCATCAATAATGTAGCATCTTGACTCCGGGAGTCCACAAAGTCCAATTAATCTCAAAGCCAAAGGAACAAAGGCTTCGCTATTTGACAAACAGGACATGCTGTAGTTTGCTGTGCTCTGACTCAGACTTGATAAGCAGAAAAGATCCAGAAAAGAAATGTTAGGGGGGTTTAGTAAAGGAGAGTAAAACACCAAAGGTGGCTAAAAGGGATCTTCAAAGGGAACGTCCTGACTCTTTTCAGCTCCTCTGACATTTCACTGCCTCAGACAGGCCCACCGTAGCTCTGCGCTCCAGCTGAAAACACACCTTTTACTTTCAGTCAAAACTGCCCCAGTCTAACCAGACTCCAGTAAAATCTGACTCACTTCGCCCAAACGGAGCTCGCTACTGCGTGCTGCACATTCTGAAGAGCAAGTATATCATATTCACGTCTGTGAATATTTCTGCATGCGAATGAAAATACAATCTGTGGCCTTCATACTCCACATCTGATCAATCCAACGGAGCAGGCTGAAACACGGGAGTTAGGAATATGTTTCTTTACTGTCCAGCCCAGAGTGTAAATGGTCAGCTCAGCCAAATTACAGAACGAAATCATCAAAATCTCGCTTGAGATGCAGATAGTTGGAAACCATTTGAGGTTTTTGCAGTATTGAAAAAAAGAACAACAACATTTCCTTGAATTACACAAAGACCTCACTGTGAACACTTTTCACTGCAATTATTTTCTACTGAAGGAACTGTCTCTGTAAAACTCTTTACAGAGTGTTCTGTGATTATCCAGAGTAAGCAGGACATTTTAAGACTGGAAAGTTTTTTTTTTCAATATTGTGAGAACAACAACAAAAAATTCAGTTCACATCCATTGTATGGGGTGTAGGCAAAAAGCAATATTCTGTGTATGGCTGATACCATACACCAGGGGAAAGTGAGTTTTTTAGGCCTCTGAAAGGTCAGCTCAAACACTGGATGTGCTGTATGTATGAAGAAAATAAGGCTCTAGTATGACACTGCAATGCTATGGCGCAGTATGATTGGTAGTGATTAATGACCGGATCCTTACAGGTTTATATCGGAGGGCATCTCGATAGGATCCAAACAGAGCGGCCTGCGCTCTCATGAAGGCCCTCGCCACACCACTTCCTGTGGCTGTTGACTGCTTCTTCAGCTTGCTCTTGAGAGAGGACACCTGATGGAAAAAACATAAAGAGAGAGGGTGGGAGGGGGGAGAAAGGGAGAGATGGAGGGGTAAAAGTTAAATTATCACCTCTGAAATTGGTGGAGGAAACAGCTAGCCCATTCTGGGTGTGAAGTATCACATTTGCAGGTCATCTCAAAAAAGGAAAGAAAAGAAAGGGGAAAGCTTCAGCCTTTCCTCCAAGCTTATCTGTTGTGCTGCTGAGAGCACCTGCTGCTTTGCTAATTGAGCAGAGGACGGGGGGCGGCAAGAGGGAGGGGACGGCAGAGGAAATGGAAAACTCGCATCCTCGCTCTTCCTCTCTCAACCTCTCTCTCTCCACGCTGCCACCCCCGCTCTCCTCCCATCACCTCAGAGCTGCTTCGCTTCTCCCTCCATTTCTTGCTCTCCTCCTCTTTCTTTCCAGTCCTCCTGTTTTCCCCTCCCCTGTTGGCTCTCCCGAACTCCCTCCAGAAAGGGACTCTTGACATAAAATGTCTTTAATTATTTTCCCCTCTCCTGGCTCTGTCTCCAGGACTCCAGGCGAGAGTGGAGGAGCAGCAGGCCCGAGCTTGTTTTAGGATGACAAAAGATTCACCCAGGCCACCGGGCCCTGGGGAGTCTGGGAAGGAAGTTGTCAAGAGGCTCTCCTCACCTGCTCAGCAGTAGTCTGACTGTGTTGTGGCAGAGCGAGGAGGAGGCAGAGATAGCGAAGGGACTGCTTGCTCTCTGTGTGGGTTGTGCCAGCTTAGCACAAAAGCACAACGTCTGATTGGGTTGCGCAGAGGGTCCAGATTAATGTAATGCAGTTTGGTGTGGGCTGTTAGCAGTAGTACACGCTTGCAACACGATTTAAAAAAAAAGAGCCTATAAGTTTAAACTTCAACCTCAATTAGTGAAAAACAGATTAATTGTAATTCCTCGCTGAATAACTTGTTTTGCAATGTTTTGTCGTATATGCCTACCAATATGCTAAAGCTCCTACAATCAATCCTCAATCTCTATATATATGACTCAAGAGTGTCGCCTAGAGAACTGTGCCAGGTAAGGAGTCTGGTGTCTTGCTCATGGGCAGACTAAACCAAAGCCCTCCAGGTAAGGACATTCTCCCTTACTTCAACACTCTCCTGTCTGAATATGGGGTGAGAAAACTGACTGCACATGCAGAACTGATAAAGTAATTATCGGTACAGAACAGAGTAATTAACATTTGTGGTTAGCAGTTTGACTACTACATTTAACACTGCACTGCATATTTCACCAGTCCATTCAATCACCTTCTAATACCGTACAACATTTTGCAGTGTGCTTTGGTGGTTCTGTGTAAGCTCTCAGATATTCACGTGTTAATTGTCTGGCTCGTCCACCTCCGTAAAGCAACGCAGAACTTTTGCAACAAATTTCAAACATCAAGATTATTCATTTTAATTGCTTAGCGGCAATATATGCAGGCACAAAGCGAAGGACAGATAAAAGCGGGAGAAAATGTGAGCTCGAGTGGTCATTAAATGACCCCAGTTCTTCTATAACGTGATGAAATCAGGCCCATCTCAATCAAAGGTGGGCAAATAATATCACGCTGTGTAGCCGCAGGGTTCGAGGGATATCGTGGTCTGGCGTCTGCAATTAGCCTATCTGGAAAACTTCAGGGAGGAGAAGCAAAGTGTTAGCACAGCTCATACAAAGGACAAGGCAGAAAGAAGCGGAGAGGCTGAGAGAAAGCGAGACAGAGAGAGTGGCAGTCTTAAACTGGGACAAAGACAAAACGAGCAGCGTCGACTCCTCTCCCCTGGGCTTCCTCACTCTCCACAACGTCCCCGCGCTGCCATTGCAAATGCTCCCAGGCATCAAACAGGAAGTTTATCACGGATAAATTAACAAGTGTCATCTCCATATTCACTCATTGTGCTAAATGCTTTTATGTTTATGTAAAGTCCTTTCTGGAATTAATATTTCATGTTTATGTGCGTTTTCGCTGATTATTTTTTTTTATCCTTGCGATCATTAAACTGTCTTTTTTTTTTTTTTTTTTTTCGGGGGAAGAATCAAAGCGAACACAATGTCAGTCTAAGTGGGGGAGGCATACCCCAAAGACTGTCAGAGGAGACGGGATAGCGGAGTTTACTCTGCACACAGAGTTCTGTACAGCAGCTTTGAACGGGTAAGAGCACTGCAGTGGCAAACACTTTTTAATGAGGTGGGGACACCACTTCACTTGTGTTTTGTTTCCTAGTGTTAGAGAAAAATGGGTGATAAAGCGATAAGTTCAAAGTTTCCCATTTCTTCATGAGTAAGGTTAAGCATGATGAAAGATATTCTTCTTTAGTCACATGCGGTGATTAATTAAACTGTCGCGTATAACAAATATAGCAGTAGTGCATGACAAATACCAGAATATCGTTTTTGCCAATAGAAAAGTGAAACACAGTCTGCTGTGCGCTGCTTCACATATCCGGCGCAAAGAAAAAAAAAAAAAGTGTGTGTGTTTAATAGTTGGATTTTGAAAACGGCGCCTATGCCACAATCATCAGGTATGCCTCTACGGTAATGGCTCTGTCAAACTAATTAACTTCTACAGTTTGAGTGAAGCTAACGAGAAGCGTACAGGCATCAGAGGAAGGCCAGGCTCTACAGGTGATAACCCAATTTGGCAGTGACATTTTTTAGTGTAAAGTCACAGTGGCGGTGATGAGATCAAAGGCAGCGAGTCCCCCATTGGGTCCAATTAGAACTATAGCATTGTACAGGGAAGGGGTGGCAGGAGGAGAGAGGGGAGTGGGTGGTTGGGGGAGAGGGATAAAAAAAAAAAATGTTGAGTTATGATATTCATAATCTATGCAGAGGGGCCTTTCCAGTACAGGTCTTCTCCCCATAGCTGTGATCTTTTCAATTTACATCAAGGGAAGATGGTCTGTGATGAAAGCGGGGCATCCAAAGCGCACAGCCCACAGAGGGCAGACATGGGGCCTCATTAAGGCCCAGCCCAGCCAGGCCCAAACAGGGTTTGAAGTGCGTCACATAAAGAGCATGAGGTCAAAGGTCAGACATAGAACAGATCTCCATTTAACTCTCCAGCTGGAGATGGTAATTAGCAGGTGCAATGATGATTCCTGCCTGACTGTAAGGGATGATACCGCTGTAGGTGACACCAAGCATCTGTGTGAATGCGTGCCTGCAAATGTGTGCGTGTGCGTGCGCGTGTGTCAGAGCATGTTTACGCATATACAAAGCCTCGATGCATTGATACAAAACATCCTTCTGGGATCCCGACTCGTATCACACTCGCACGCATGTGAATACAGAATACAGATGTGCTACATGTACTGTGCATTTACACTCACGGCAGCTATTGGAGAATTTCTAAAATAAAGAAACCACAAGAAACACCTCTAACTGTCTTTGAGACAGATGGAAAAACTGCTACTGCTCTAGTATAAATAGTCATTTTATGCTGTGCACGGCAACAAGAAATATTTCTATATAAAGAGCCGATATAATGTTAATGAACTATTGAAAATTATCTTTCATTTTCAGTTGACAAACAACAAAACATGACAAAGGGTAAGAGCCCAGCTGACAATATTACATTTATTAGAGTAACAGAAAAAAAGAAAGAAAGAAAAAAACTTACAAACTCTGAGTATATATTTAGAATATATGGTATATTTAGATTTTTCCTCTAAATTTTTCTCACCAGAGCATAAGAAACCCTCCCAAATAACGACCCTGACACTTGTCTGTTGTTTAAAAAAATAAAATAAATTAAAAAAAGTTGGGTTTTCTTCTCACAAAAAAAGAATGTTTTGTTTAAGATTCTGTCCAGGGAAAGAAAGCCATGGGGACGCAATTAAAGAACTACAAAGAAAAAAAAAATAGTTATGAAAATCTCCCACTTTCTTTTGATGTGCTGCAGTCTGAACTGTACACACACACACGCGCAGACACGCATTCACACAAACACACAAATCTGACAACAAAGACACAAGGAGAACCGGCAAATACTCTCACACATGCACACACACACACATACATACAGACTCAGGATCTGTAAAATTCATTCATTCGTTCAATTTAGAACAAATATTAAATATTTTATTATATCTTTAAATTCTATTTATAGCCTAAAAAAATAACGGGTATATTACCTAAGTGGAGTCAATTACAATCTCCAGTAACTAACGACATAAGATCATTAACTTCTATTCTTCGTTACGGTGGCAAACTTAACTTCGGATTAAAGATTAAAATAGCAAAGTGTAGCGGTGACGTACAAAAAGACGATAACTGGAGAGATAAAATATTAAGGCACATAATGAGACATAATTCTTGCTTATTAAGCGTGTTGATCCACAGTTTAAAAAGTAAATGCAGCACAATACATTAGTCAGACGAAACGAAAAAGAGTGAGCAAGCAACGGGGAGAAAGAGTCTCTGCGTGTATGTGTGTGTGTGTGTGTGTTTTAATAGGGCTATCTCATTGCCATGAGACTCTCCCCGGTGTGGGGTTACTTTGTCAAGCTGACCTCTTATAGCAGCTGAGCGGGTGAGTTTTGCATACATAATTAACTACAGCTAAATGTCATCTCTCACTTCAATAACTAACGCAGTGGGTGATGCTGCTCTCCCTTTTTGACTTCTAATCCAGAGTGAACCGCCGGCAGAACGAGTATGTGAAAATGAAGTGCAGCTTTTAAACTCCACATGAGTAAATGAAGGGCTGCTAACACTGCAGAGAGGGTGTATGCACAGTTCAACACCATTTAAAACAATTGTAACCTGTAAAATTATGTTTTAAATGAGCAGATCTCGGCATTTGCAGTTGGTGGAGCGCAGACACAACAGCAAGAAGGAAATCAAATACTTTGCAGCGGGTTATCATATGTTGTACACGCAGAGACTGTTCCTGTTAAAAGTACAGTATGTAACTGAGGTGGAGCAACCGCATTCTCAGCACTGAGCTACCATCTAGTTAGTACAGCATGTGAGGGGCTTTAGTGTAGGTGGCTCCGCTACACTGGAAAGACACCAGTAAAATGAAACACACTTGGCTGTATCTAAACTGAAAATGGGGAATCTGGTGGACAAACCAAAAATCTGTGAGTAGCAGAAGTTTACTCCTGAACTAGATCTGAATGTCATTGATGAACATTCCTGGCCGAGAACGTGTAGGTGTCTCCGTGTGTGTCTGTGCATCTGCATGTGTGAGTGTTGTGCCTGCTGTCGACTGTACTCCGTTATAGATGATGATGTAGATGTTGTTTTCTGGGAGCATCGGAAACTGAACACCAAATTAAAGCCGCGATGTTTGATTAAGTGTGCCAGGTGATCTCAGGAGAGGCGCGCAGACACAACCGCAACCCCCTCATTCATTTGTAAACCTCCAAATGCAGGCTTGAAATACAGGAAGTAGGAGTGTACGCTGTAAATTTCCCCCTTTATTGGGAATACAAATGATCAAATGTATGAAGGCTATGAATGTATGGGTACACGGTGTCAGCAAAGTAGCGAGAGGCAGAGAGGAGGAGAATAGAAGGAATTAGGCTGTGATGTGAGAGAGAGCATCTGAAAATAAAGATGTAAGCTGCATTGTAGCACCTCACCTTGAACGTGTGGCACAGAAAGAATAATACATGAAAAAAAATCTTCCGTCATTGGTTTGAGATCAATTGCTGGGATCAAATAAAAATCTGATTCAGTCACACACTGTTTGTTTTCAGAATTAACAGACTCCTAATTTGCTATTCTTGGATACTTTTAATGACTAGCGCGGTAAACAGCTCCACCAACCAAAAGCCAATTATAACTTTATCAGCACATTCTCTGTGTGGAAGAGGATCTCAGAGAAAGAAACAAAAATACCTTGATCTTACAGGGGAAAAAACTACAGCTTTTTTTTTATTGAGTATTTCTTTTCAGTGTGCTTGTCAACATATTGATTTTACTGACACAAGCACAGTCTCTTGGCGATTAGTATGATTTATTAATGTGTAAAAACTACTGAAACTTTCAGTCCAACTTAGACTCACTTAAAATATGTAAAATCCTGCTAAAAATACACAAAGCAAAATAAATCTTTTTCTCTAATATCGCAATGTTTATCTAAAACAGAAAACAGAAGAAAAGAAAAGCACAAACTCAAATAAAGCAACAAAGAAGTTCCTTGATCTGCATTGTATATATTTCTAAGGTTAAAGCGGGAAATGTTTCTTGACTTTCAATAAATATAAGAGCAACTCAAAAATCATAAAGGGAAGGGAAAAATCTTTAAGCAAAACAATTAAAGAGATTGATGTGATTCATTTATTTCCACTGTAAAAACGTGCCCTTTGCTTTTGAAAAGACAGATCCAGAACAAAAATATAATTAAAGTTGGACCTTTGATTCCTGTGATGTTTCCAATTTAAAAAATGTCCAAATGTATTCTCTAAAGACTGTTGCATCCTCTTTTGACCCGTTACCAATTACCCTCTTATTCAGATCTTTCCTTTTTCTGCTAAACGGAACCGCTACTGGCGTGGTAGCATTTGTAATAGTCAATAAATCTAAAATATTATGTGTGAAGTTGCGGGAAAAGACCATTAAGGGGCGGGCACTAGTGGAGCCGGTGTAGGGGTCCTGTCTGAAAGAGGGCGGCTAATTCAGGACAACTGTGAACTCTGAACCTGCTAAAAGCACGGCCACTGGTCAGCCCAGCCGCGTAATAGAGTCCACATGTGCTCACAGCCTGCGCTGACATAATTAGACGCAATCTCTAAAGGTTTGCTTAAATTAACATCAGAGTGCTTTGTTTTCCCTCTTAGTTACGCTTAAAATACGCACAAAAATTGCCTATGGCCTTTACCTTTCAAGCCTTTTCATGCTTTATATATTCATACAAAGCGATGCTGGGCTTTTAAAGTGAGAATAATCATTACTTCATAGGTCTCGGGGCTTTGGTTTCACACTGAATAAAGCCTGAGTGTTAAGTAGCCAGTGTTACAGTGAGAATTAGAGAGAAATGAAGAGTGTTTTTAATAGCTCCGAAACAACGCGCGGCAGCTCAGCCCAGGCACAGAACCGCTCAGCATTAATCAAGATTTCAGGCCTCTGTCTGACAAACTGCACAATGCCTCAAACATCTTCTTGTGTGTAAACACAAACATCAAATGTCATGTGGCATGTCCTCATCACTAACAAGCAAACTAACAAGAGACCTGGAATTCCACTCAATTAGTACCTGCTCGCTTCCTTATTAATCTACTAGCCCCGGTGAAAAGATGAGAGAAGACAGGGGAGGGGAAAAAAAATGAATAGGAATAAAAACAACAACAACAATTTGTTGCAATAAATATATTAATGCCAGTGAAGTTTCCGTTTCAGGTGGTGTAATTTGACATGATATGCAGGCTATGTTCTGTCATTAGTCAGGAAAAATGGTGAGTAGGGGATCAAAGCAAAAAGGCTCTGAGCCTGCCACTTAATTTATCACACAGCAAAGACAAAGGCTTTTCTCTCTGCTTCTGTCGCTTTTCAAAAGCCCTGACTCCTTTTTATGACAAACTCAGTTTGCAATTTAATTTAGGTCTCAAGTCCCTGGGTGCAGAAAAGCAAGCAGGAAGGAAGTGAGAAGAAGCCAGACAGGCGCACAGGCAAAGAAGCATGAGAAGCAAACAGCGGGTGCAAGAAACGTCCAGGCTGGCGGCAAGTGCTGCGTGTGAGAGAGGGGGGAGAGAGAGAGAGAGAGAGAGAGAGAGAGAGAGAGAGAGAGAGAGAGAGACAGAGAGAGAGAGAAGAAGGCAGACAGGTGTCATGAAACTCGAGCAGCCAGGCAGTAAGGCAGGCGATAAGGCAGCCAGGCAAACAGGCTAAAAAGTAGGCAGGTAATTTCATAAAATGTAGGAAAGCCCGTATCGTTGCGGGTAGTAAGGAGGCATTCATGCGCACTAGCAGTCGTAGTAGGCTGAGCAGTGCTAAATCAGGAGAACCAGAGAAGTGTGGGAGTGCGAGAAGGTCTGGAGTCTGCTGGATAGTGGACTGAATTATATACTGCTGGTAGGGCAGGAGTCCGGTAGGCGGTGGAACCTGAGACTATACTGTTAGCGGTGTGGGTAATAGTGCGTCTGCAGTCTCAGCAGGGCCTCAGCGCCTCACGGAGGAGCTTTAATACACACACCCAGAAAAAACAGCTAAACAAACAGATTCCTGCTTCGACAAAGACGGCGAAGACAAGCACGTGTGTCGTTCTCTTGGTTTATGCATGTGTGTGTGTGCGCGCGCACGTGTGAATGTGTGTAAATGTGCGAGTGACCCTGACGCCATGGTGATGCTTCCTGTAGCACTGACCGGCGTCGGTACTCCATTAATTAAAGAGACGATGCACTGGCAGGTGGCTTCACTGCCCACACTGGTAATTGGCCCCCTTCTTCCCACTCTCTCCCCCTAGAAAATCACCCATCTCTGCCTTTTCTTTTCCTTTCTTTTCTCTCCTCTGCCTTATTCCCTCCTCCTATCGCTCGTTCTCAGAAATGTGCCAGTGGGCAGGCAGAAATGCAAGACTTTGTGAAATAATGATTAGAATGGATGGAGATGAAGGGAAGGGAGTTGCACATTTTCCCACAAGCCTCTGATGGTCGGGGAATGCTGTTTGCCTTCAAGCGTCATACGACGCGACGGGAGTTTACTTTAGACAGCCACAATCTGAGGAGCCAGTGCTGCAGTCATTAATGATGTGGGGAGGGGACAGAGCTACACTTTGACAAGTTTCTGCATGTGTATGTGTTTGTGTCGGCGCGCGCTTTTCTGTGTGTGTGTGCACGCCCGCAGAATAGAAGTACGTTGGAGGACAGTGCGTTTACGCGGGTGACTCGGTGTGAAAGAGGAAAAAACAACCTTTCGCATGTCATGTCTAATGACACAATAAAGGTTGAGGGGCTCTGGAAGGTGTGTGTGTGGGTGTGGTTGTGTGTGTGTGTGTGTGTGTGTGTGTGTGTTCCTCACCACGTCACTGGGCAGGTTGTGCAGGTCATCAAAGGGACTCTCCAGGGTGTTGGTGTCCACATTCAGAATGACCACATCCTCCAGTGATCGACTGCGTACTCTCTAAAGGAGGAAACGTCCACTGTTGTCAGTGTCACAGTAATTTAAAACAATAATCACAATTTTTAAAAAATCTTTGCCTGTTAATATAATTACATCATATCAATTGCAATATTAAAAATGTAAAGAATATATTTTCTTCTATCCTACATTAACAATTCAAGCATTATTACCTGCAGATTTTTTATCTATTTTTTATTTTTTTTGCTATTTATCAATTAATTGTGTTTACTTTTAAGTACTTGTAGTCATATATGTTTTACATGTCTTAAATAACAAAGAGTGTGAGAATATAGTTTGGTTAATTACTAAATTAGGAAATTAACATTAGAAATTTTGGAGCGTGGCTCAGGTGTGTTTTCCCAGCAGACAAAGTCATTTCTGTCCTGAAGCGGCAGGAAGGAGAAAGCACAGCGGTCACATTTAAAAACCACACTGTCATCACGCTCCTTTACGATTAACAGTGACAAATGGTGTGCAGGGGAAAAAAAAATATTAGAACATCTTTACTATAAAACACACGGGCTCACAAAATGAAGAATGGCACCAAGAAGAACATTCAGTTTGCGCAAAGATTTTCCACAGCACCAAAACCTCATGCATCAACAACAACACAGTGATGCTGTGCTGTGTGCATCCTGATGGCGACAAATTCAACAATTATTTCAGTGTGGTGCAGGATGCAGGCAGGTGTGGGGGGGGGGGGGGGGAGAGGCAGCATAGTGTGTGAATTTCTAGTTTGTCACTTTTGTGACAGCCTGTGCAGTGGAGGCTCACATGCTGATCTGGACTAATTATGTAGTGGCGGAAAGGGGGTCTGTCACGGATGCAGAGTGTGATAAATACTGCCACTGCCGCAACTGTCAGACAAATATCACACACAAACACACAAACACACAAACACACACACACACCAACGCACACACAAACACACATGCATTACGACATATGCATTTGCACAATTACACACGCACACAGACACAACACTTACATACTAACACTTACACACAAGTGCAAATGTGCGCGTGCTTGCGACATGCATTCACACACAACAGCAGTGCTGGTGACGGCTTGCCCCCCAACCAACACACAGGGTTTAACAATGAAGTCGAAAAGCTCTTTGTTTGCAGATACTTTTTCTGCCTCTCTCCCTCTGTCTTTTGTACTTCTGGTTAAGAATGCACACAAGCAAGAAGGGAAGATAAAGAGGAAAAAAAAAACATTCTGTCAATTTTTTTGATTCAGTGTGTTGGAGGTGCCAAAAAAGAAAAATTAAAAAAATCGCCTAACTGAAATTTGAAATATTTTACACCAGATTTGAGAGCCAGGTGACCATATGCACAAAGAGGAAAACAATACACTGCAAAATTACAGCATCCTCCCTAAATATAATTTGACTATTCTTAAAAGAAAATCCACTGAGAAGGACCCAGAAACTCTCCATTATATATCTGATGCAAATTACAAACATAAACATTAAACGTTTGATATACAGTCCAGAGTTTGCACATATATACATTGATTTGCAGAATATCATTATGCACGTACAAGATAATGATGTACATTTATATACATGCACATTTATATGCATACACATACAGACAGATTAACTAACATACCTCCAGCAGACTAAGATGAACTCCCACAAAGTATGGCATGGGGGCACTGTGGATGGAGAGAGGAAAACAAAGCTATGAGCGATATCAATATCAGATGGATACATGTAGTCAAGAAATATTTATGGAGGCTACACGGACGCAACATGTTTCTCACACCCGTCTGAAAAAGTAAAAAGCTAAATGTTGAGGGTATTCTTTGATGAACAGATTTGATCTACAGAAACGTACTCTAATTCTATTTTCATAGTTGATTTATCTCTATTCATTAATGAAGCTATAAGTAGCATAAATCACAGCTTCTTGAGTGCGGGGATTTGTTGCTTCTTATATAATTGTAAGTTGAATGCTTTTAGGGTTTCTTACAGTTGGTCAGAAAAAATCTGAGGATATGATCTGACGGCAACATAACTTGTTATCATACAGTAAATGCCATCAGATCTTATAGACTAAATTCTTCATTTGAAAAACAAAAATATCTAAAAACTGTTAATCAAATACCCAAAGTGATAAAAATCGATTTTAAAAGTAAAAAAAACAATTTTATAACCAGCTAGAAATTATGTGAAAACTATCGTAATGACAGATGACAGATGTGTGCAGATGCACTGAAACTGATGTATATTTTAATTTGTATGAAATGACATAATCGCATACATAGGCGGCAAAACTGATTTCTATCCATATGTCGTTTTAACCCAATTATATTACATGTAGGGCACGGCCACTGACTGAAAATCAGGCTTCAAAATTATTTCCCCAAGAACCACCATGGCTCTCAAAATGGGAAACAACATTAGATTAACTAGTGCGTGTGTAGCAGAGCAAGCAAACTGATCTGCTGCTACTGGACTGCTTTTTAAAATAAAATTAATTTAGCAGGTAAAACAGAGAAAAGCTTCTCTTTCCTTCTGCCTCTGGGTGGTTCACATTTTAGTCTCTGATTTGTGGCTTAAAGGCTATAAAATGTAATTCAAAGTTTGGTTTCCCGTTGTCTAAAATCAGCAGATCAGAAAGCATGAATTTACCCGAAAAGACCTTCCGGAAGAATAGTGAGAACAATAATGTCAAAGCTGTTACTACAACTATATTGTAATGATAAAAAAGATTAACAATAAATGCTTCTGCAGGAGTTTTTCTTCTAACAAGATGGTAGATTCAGAAAGTACAGAAAGACTTGGAACACTTCCTAGAAAGCTAAAGGGTAGAAGTGTCAAAAGTTTTCTTTCGACCATACAAAAATATGCTTTGCATGGTTATTATCACGTCATTCTTATTTTATGTGATATTTATCTTCATCTTGAAAGTTAGTGGCAAGGAAAGGTTGAATCATACAGTGTGTTTCCCATCCACCATGCTGAATAAAATCAACAAAAACAGTCGAATAATAGAAACCAGTTTTATGATGAGGTTTACAGAGGCAGCAATAATCGGATAGCTTTAGGTCAGTGTATTCCTGGCCAGAATGATTCAGAAGCCACAGGCTTGTAATCGACTTAAAGCAACAGCAAAGCAAACAGCAGGCCTGTAAGCTCTGCACTTGAGCCGCCGTCTTCCCCGTATCATAAATGTACAGTACTGACTTTCATCAACATCTGCACAGATGCATGCACACAGAGCATCTAATATAATGCAGTTATCTAATCAGTACATGGAGGACACCCCTATGATTAAATAAGGTAACGATGAGTCTTCACAGAGTGTTGAAAATCACATTCTGCTGTCAGTGATGAATAGCTTTTTGAAGCGGATGAGTCCCTTATGTTGAAGCACTGTACTATAGGAATACAGCTCCTCTCACACAAGCTTCCCCACCTCGCATTTATAAAGATCTGAAGTTGACCTGAACGCACGTAGATTTGCAGATGAGCTGTTACTTCTGCTCTCCGTTCAGTTTCAATCAAGCCCGTCCAGATTTCTTGGATTTGCGTTGGATGGGTGGTAATGAACCCCTGAGAGGGCTAACATGATGAGAGCGTGGAGCCAGCGCTGGCATGAAATATGGAGCAAGGTGATCTGGGCCGTTCATTATGTTGAGGGGCCACACAGGAGAAGCCGCGCCACGAGAGGAATCGTGAGAACAACTCGAAGAGCGGGTGGGAAAACGTGTGAACATGTGTGTCTGCACTTTTACACGGAGGTTTTAGTGGCAGAGCTCGACGCATGACCGGCGCGCATGGCGTGGGGTGCGTGTGCGTGTTTATGTATCTGTGTCAGGTGTGTGTGAGTGCGCATTTGTCGGAAGCCCGCTGGAAAATGAGAGAAAGAAGGAGAGAAGGTGGCAGGAGAGAAAAGGAGGGGGTGTAAACATTTATTGTGACAGTTCTGATGGGGTGTGTGTGTGTGTGTGTGTGTGTGTGTGTGTGTGTGTGTGTGTTTCAGAGGTGGTCAGCCTTACCAGCAGTAGTCCAGAAGATGCGGGGGCAGCACAGGGATGAAGATGTGCTGCCAGTACATCGGAAAGAGCAGAGCAGCCGCACCATGGACACACGCAGTTAACTACAGAGAGAGAGAGAGAGAGAAAGAAGCGAGGGGACAATGTGAGCACAACTTTCTGAGGTGATACACAAAACTAAACAAAAACTAAAAAAAGAAAGACAACAATACTCTTCTGTGCTGCATGTTTACTGGTTAGTTTGAGTTGTTTTAACTGAAGGTTTGCGTAATTTCAGTCGTATGAAATGCCCCAAAGAAAGAAAAAACTGCAACAAGTCAAAAAAGATTAAAATAACTTTGAGCCAAATATACTGCTCCTCTTTTTTTTTTCTTTCTAATACATTTCTACAACTTATTAAACTTGTCATGTCAAGTTTAAGTCTATAGAGGAAGTCTAGACAACCACAGCTCTATTTCCAGTTAATATCCTGTTAAAATCTAGAAGTCTAATCAAGGTGCTGATGCTTTGTGTTGATGTGGCAAAGTACTGTTTGAGTTCGCTGGGGCATCCTTTAATCGTGCTCGCTAACAAAAGCCCTCAGAAAGAACACGTTGCCCTGACATGTCTCATGCTGTTGTGATGAACACACGACCTGCAAGCTATTGTTGGAGGAAGAGAAGAACCGACTGAAAGCTGGAGATCAACCGCTTGTCTTAAACCCATGACAGAAGCACAGCAGAGGGGAGAGAGATTGATGATGAGGTAAAAAGAAAAAGTGTTGAAAAGACTGACAAGAAGAAAGGCAACACTTGCTTTACACTCGCAGAACATGAAACCAATGTTTTGGTCCATATTGATTCGCTTGTGGTGGGTCATCGCTGCAGTGATGTTGCTACTACTGCGTATGGCATTAAGAAGAAAAATGTTTTAGCGCTGGTTTTAAACATAAAAATGAATGGCAAAACATAAGCCCAGTGTTCATAATTAGCTTTTCAACTCAATGTCAAAGTGGGAATTGTGCTGCGACCTGCACGAAAGCAACAAAAGGAGCCCAAAACAGTGCTGACAGTAACCATAAAAATCAAAATTACCCCAACTACTGTGACCTAGAAATTAAAGAGAAAATAAGCTCTTTTTTTTAACAAATAATGAGAAGCAATCACACGAAGATGACATTCCCTTTCAACGGAGCTCTCTACATTGTCAAACCAACATTACACATAAAATTAAAGTCATTGTCTCCCATTGTCTTAAAGTCAGCATCCCCCTCTTGACATCGCTTCTCATGAAAACCCAGCTATAGTAATGACCTGCAACACACACACACACACACACACACAGACACGGCAGGAGAAAGAGGCGTTAGCTCATCCCCCAGATTAAAATAACATGATTAAATATGGAAAGAGAACAGAGGTCTGAGGGGCTCCTGCGGGACTTCATTAGGGCAAATTGCCAAAGAATGAAACATGAGTTAGCCAAGAGAGACTGCGGGCTAGGCCAATACCGCCGGGACCCCGGAGCAGCAGCCGCTGTTATACTGCTGCAGCTTCACAGTCAATGTGTGAAGCGGACACACACTATCACACACGCGCGCGCAACTACCAGGAGACCCCCTGCTCACTGACACACACAGTGTCACAATTGACCGGCCAAAAGAGGGGCGAGCTTGAAAAATCAGGCTGAGGGAGAAAGAGAAAAGAGTGCCCCACCCTCTGAATCCACCCAAACATCAAGCCCCGGACATCCAAAAAGCTTACAATAAAAAGTGTGTGTGTGTGTGTGTGTGTGTGTGTGTGTGTGTGTGTGTGCCTTCCTCCGTGTGTGTTTGTTTTAACTACATTCATTTTTCATATCGGCTGTAAAAAAAAAAAAAAAAAAAAGCAATGATCTTTTTTTTATTGTCTCCGTGCAGTCTCTCATACACACAGTCCCACAATAGTTAGGACTTAATCAACATTTAATTGGTGTCTTGCTCTGTGTATCTGCATATGCATATTTCCGCTGTGTGCTGTCTTCAAATAAAACACAACAATGCCACGCTCCTGTCAGGATTAATTCCCCGGCAAACCGTTTGTTTTTTCGTTAATTCTGAAAATAAATCAATGCTATGAATATTAATGTGTGAAAGTGAAGCACTTGGTGGAAGAGCTACTATCAAAACCATCACACCCTTCTCCCTCTTTCCAAAGCGATGACGGTAAGGGGCCCATTAAATTGTGATGAAGAGAGGTCAGCGATCTGGCTGCGAATATACATACGTGCGCGTGTCGCGCACGCACGCCCGCACACACGAGCCCACAGCCAACAGGCGAGTATATTCCTCCTCTGGGAGTGCGAGACAAGCCCCAGCCATTCGCTGGTACCAGGAGGTAATGGCACAGAACACCTCGCTAACCAACTCCAATTATCTCCACCAGGCCTCAAGGTGAGCCCCCCAACTGGCGTGATTTACTCTCAGGTTGAAAGGGAAAACAGGAGTCTCACTCTCTGCTTCTCTTCTTCTCAGGCGGGGTGGGTAGCTTGGGGGAGTTGGCTGAGAGGGGACGGGGATGAGAGGGGAGGGCGGTTTACTGAAACTAAGATAATGATTTATAAAGCAAATCTAGATTTCTGTTTTCTTTTATTTGCTATCTCCAAAGCGATGGAGGTGGCAGTGTGCCTGAGATAAGGCAACCTGGAGGAAACTCCGGAGGAATAGTTCACATATTTGCTTCTCTAATTCGGCTGAATACAAATCTCTGCGTCCTTGTTCAGGTTTTTAGAGCGAATGAGGCGAAAAGTAAGAGGAAGATAAGTGGAAAAAAGAGAAATTGTACCACTCTTTTTTTTTCTTCTTCTTCTTCATTTACAGGGGGGGCTTCACATGAGAGTGGGTCATGAGAGGCTAAGGCTGATAAAATATTTGCCAGGCTGATAAATAATAGATGAGTGGAGCCAAATGGCTTACACGCTCCACAAAAGACCTGGGTGCTTAATATTCCATTCAATGGAGAATCACAGATACAGTCCCCAAGAACAAATACAGGATTAGGTGCTGGGTCCAGTCCTCAGGGACCAGGGCTCTGCCCGGTAATGAGGGGCTGCCTGCCTCTCACACTGTGTGTGTGTGTGCATGCGTGTCTGTGTGTGTGTGTGTGTGTGTGTGTTGCCCCTTCCTCTGAGAGAAGCTAACAGATTATACAGCGACAGCCTGCTTCAAAAGGCAGTCAAGGTCTTTGGTTCTGCCCTGAGAGCTTTCTTAGTGCGCCGTAGCTGAGACAGAAAGTGTCCACACTAACACTGGCTTTCCCAGATCCATTCAACGGGACTAAAGGAAGCAGAGACAGAAAGAGAGAGAGAGAGAGAGAGAGAGACAAGACCAGATGCAGAGGAGGAGGTGAAAAAGAGAGGAGTGAAGAGATAATGCAACTTTGAAGTAGGAAGCGATAAACCTAAGCTAAGAGGTCACACACACACACACACAGAGTTATGTCAATAATGGACTGTGTGTGAGTCAATTATTGTGCCCATCTCCAAGTACACACCAAAAGTCTTAGCTTACTGTTTTTGCAGTTAGTACATAAAAAAAAAAATGAAAATCAAACATGTTTGCAATTAATGTCAATTAAGCTGCGACTGGAAATGTCACTACCACCTAAACTTCATTATTAATTATTATTATTTCTGTGACGTCCACAAAGACGTTTTAACGCCATTAGAACATTTGCTTTAATATTTCCCAGCTGTTAACAGCTCCTTTTCATTTCCTTTGTTCACTGCATTGTGGGACAATCATGTCCATCAACAAAAAAATCAAGTGGCTGTTTGTGTATGCACACTTGTTTTAGAAATCCAGTTGAGGTACTTTTGCACTGTGAACACACCACACAGTTGAATCGTGTTTACTGAGGAAGTGGTGTAGAGCAGGGATCCAGCTAAAATGTTTTGCCTTCTAAAAATAAAGCAAAAAGTTAAATTACGAGACTCACAGACATTTCTTTGGGTGCACTTTAGGTACGTGAGAATAACATTCATCTGAATTGACACGGTCAGAGAGATGTAGCTATACGTGTGTAATTGAGGTTGTAGTTTGCGGTGATGTTGATCTGGACGCCATCATATTGAGAGGGCCACAATATTAGAAACAACTTTCAATATAATGCCACCACCAACTCTGGCCATGATAATAAACATGAAAAAGAATTTTTTCATGTTTATTATCACGGCCACTTTCCGACAGCATCAACAAAACTTGAAAAATGACAAGCTCCTTAAAAGTAAAATCTGTTCAATTTACAGCGGTTATGCTGGTTCACATTAGACTGTACGGGTGTAGTGAAACGGCTAGTAAGTAAGTGTCGAAATAAGCCAGCAAAAAATATATATATGTTCTTACTAATATCTACTCCCAACTTTTCTGACGGTTCACAAGACATCCAACAGCTCTCCATATTCATACGTCATACATCATATTCAGATGAGCTTGTCTTTTTACATGCCTGAACAGCATCACAACTGTTCGACAGTGATGTTTCCTTAAAGAGCTGGACCCACCAGAGACCTCAGATCTTCTCCACACTGCGACTCGGAGCTCTGCAGACTCTGTCAGTAAGCAGCGTGTTTCCACCCACACCCTTTTCTCTTTACCTGAACAACTGGACATGTTGAAGAGAAACAGACAGAAAATTGGGAAAGTGCTACTGTGGGGGGGCCCACGTGCACCTCTTTCACATATTTCACATACTAAACAGCAGCGTACAGGAGACGCAGCTAATTTGATGCGCTCGGAACATAACCGCGCTCGTTCCCTCCGCTTACATACTACGCGAGACAAATAGCTGCTGCTGCAGGCAATGTGATTCGATTTGACAGGAGGAATGGTATCAACAGATTCACTCTTGACCTCTTCACACCAGCCTCAAACACTCATTTCCCCTTCACTAGCCTTTCCTTCCAACTCTGTCCCTACGCACTCTCCAATTTCAATCCTCTCTTCTCCTTTCCCGGCCTCATTTTCATCCAAATTGTTCATTTCTTATTCTGTTTTCCTCCTGCTGTCCATCTGTCCACCTCTCCCTCATTTCTCCTGTTGGTTTATCGCTGTGTTAGCCTTTCCTTCCTCCCCTCCCCTGCACAGGAGTAAGTCACCAATTACCCGCGCTCTGCTTCTCCCTCTGTTGACAAACGCCGGTGTCAGGCCCGGCACAACGCAGGTGTGCCACAAACAAGTAGGTGGCACAGGGAGAGAGAGAGAGGGCACACAGGACGACACAGGTAACAGCTAACGCCAGGCCTCCCACACATGCACACACAGTCAGTGACTCTCTTGCAGGAAGACATAAGACATAAGGTACAAACACCTGCGAGTACAGAAGACACACAGGCAGATGCATGCAAAAGAGACTCAAACACCCACAACATGCACATATGCACGCGCGCGGCCACAGCGCCGCAACACGCGAGCTAAGTCAGACACATGGCATGAGGCTGAGATAAGTCTATTGAGAGGAAGGAGGGAAAGGAGGTGGGGGGTGGGGGTGTCCCGATGTTCTGCAGATGCCCAACAACAGAGAGACACATTAAGACACCCAGGAACAGGGAGGCAAAGTCAGAGAGAAAGAGAGGTGTAGCCAGGAGTGAGAGACAGATGGACAGAAAATAATATGTCAGCGAGGAAAAATAACTTAGATAGAGAGAAAAGTAGAGAGGCAGAGAGAAGTCAGGGAAAGAGAGGAGAAGAACAACAGAGGAAAAGGCAGGAAACAGAGAGACAGCTGGCACTCTAGGGCATGGTGGATGGATAGCTCCTTGTTAGCATAGGCCTGACAGGCTGATGAGAGGGCTGCTGTCAGCCGGTGCTGGGGCCGGGCTGTGTGAGTTTGGGCGATAGGCAGGGCAGAGGCTGGGCTTCGAGAGCTGGGGGGCCTCGGCAGATGAAAGACACGGAGGGTGGTGGGGCGATGGTGGTGGGGGTCCTCCCAACTGACTAGTTAGAGGAAGGGCCGATGCAACCCTATTATACGGTCCTATGACAAGGCTGCACGCTCGGCTGGCTCCCGCCCCTGCGCCACCGCCGAACTGCCTTTTAAAACAGTGGTACCATTCACCTCCGGTCACGAAACAGCAATAAGTCAACTGACGCATTGTTGTAAGATCATGATTTATTCCTTTGCTGTTGGCTGCTTGCGAGACGCGCCGGCCATGTACCGGCAGACTGACACACTAGGTTCACCAGGGGCTTTAACACAGGCAGCACCTAGAGCAGGCAGAATAAATGTAGGATATGTGTGTGTGTGTGCGTGTGTGTGTGTGTGTGTGTGCGTGTCTTTCTCTCTCCCTCTTTCCACTTTTTATTCCCTGTTTCTCTTTGCTTGGCTGAGAGGCTGGACAGGCGGAGGTGGTGAAAAGCAGCTGGATGGTACTAACGATGTTACTAACAATACCTTCTCTCATACATCCTCTATCTGTGGCAAGCAGACTATAGAAATATTACCTGTCCATGCAGTGACTGCTAACACTCACTTAAACAAACATTTTGACAAACTCTGACATTAATTATATATTTCCTATCCTTTAAGATGTTTGATCACGAGACAGTGGTGTGGATAATGAGCCGGGCTCTTTGCAGTTAAGCATATTCACTTAGATAGCTGGCTTCAGGAATCATGGCAGCCATTCCCACTTGAACCACGAGGTCAATCTACCCAACAGCAAAAAATAACGCATCACAGGAGCAGTAATAACATCAGGCCCGCTAGTAATCCCAGTGGGGATGTGAAAAACACCTTTGTACTACAGCGCCTGACATACATCGCTACCAAACCAAAACACCTCTCCCCGAGGAAGATGGATGGATAGACAGATGAGTGGTTGAAGGATTGCGGAGGATAAAAGGCTTACAGAGGTAAAGGTCTGACGTGGAAGCTCTTAAAAAAAAAAAAAATCCTGCCGTCATAAATTTGTTAAAAAAAAAAAAAACACAAGCCGAGATTAGTCTCCGAGCTGCAGGAAAATGTAAATCACAGACAAAAATCACCATCACCCCCCTCCTTTCTGCTAAAAAGAAAAACACCTTCACCCTTGAGTCTGATAATTTACATCGTGTAACTCTTGTGTCACAGCACTGTGTGCAGCCTAGACCCTGAGCGGAGGTGCTGCTGGTCTGAGGAGCTGAGGAGAGACAGGTGAAATTCTCTGAGGGCTGGGTAATTTTTACAGCTCTTCCTGATTATAGCTCCTATGGGAGACCTTGGGTACCCGTTCCCTCCAGCACCCATCACCACCACAGGCCCCTCCGGCTGTTCAGTGTTCTACAGCCTTGTAGATACCAGTGCAGGCCCAGCTACACTACAGATACAGATAGGACTTTGGATGACATCACTTCCCTCTCCCATCTCATCTGTCATAAACATTTGGCTCTGCTTCATCAGCCACAAAGATAACATGGGGGAAGGAGAGGGGGGAGAAAGACTGAGATACTTCCTCCCTCATGCAGACAGACAGAAGGGACTTTAAATTATGTGAGAGAGTTACGACATGTAATAACGGATAATTTAAAGCCTTTTGGCCATTAATATGTTGTAGTTATAAGACAAACAGTCAACTATAATCCAGCCTTAGTATGGATTTCACAAGCCTGTCAGAGCGTGGTGATAGCGCGGCTGTCTGACTGCAGGATGCCCGGGCAAAGGGGGGGGGGGGGGAGTACAGAGAGATCAGTCCAATTCTCTCTGTACAAGTAGCGTAGCCATGTCAGATAAATATTCTCATCGTACTACTTAGGGTTTGATATCCTGCTGGAATATTGATGAAGAGAATCATGTTCAATCTAGGAAACAGTCCCAATATTTGAGCTATATACTTTTTTAAGAGGGCAAATTGGTATCTGAATTTGATATGAAGCCAAACAGGACTCTATGGCTGTAAATTAGAATAATATTTGGATGTTAGAATCTGATACGCGAGCGAGGTGGCCCACAAGAATCCTACGCCACCTAATGTGACGTGACTGCAAACACAAAGCTTAACATTTTATGACTAAAAGCTTCACCTCAACTTTTGAGGAAACTCGTCCTTAAAGCGGTTGCCGTATTTGAACTGTTTTCTAACCTATTTCCCCCCCCTTGTGCTTGACAGGGCCGATCCGATAACTGACTGCAGCTGAGAGACTGACTTGGTGGGAATGGACTCACAGTGCTAAGCTTGCTTGAGGTAATGATGATGCGCCGTTCGTGCAGCATACTGGCGAAGAGCTGGAGCATGTTGTTGACGTCCACAGCCACAAAGTACTCTGTCAGGTTCCTCTGGAGAAAGACAGGAACAGAAGGATATGCAGGTACATAACAAACTGTCCTTGCACAACTTGCTCACAGTAAAGTGTCAATGCTACAGACTGTGAGAGTGCCAGAGTGCGCCATAAAGAGAGACATACAATACTGGCTGTAAAAGGACTTGGACTTCTACTTGTACGTGGATTGTTTTGCAGGAAAAAAAAATAAAAGGATGTGAAATACAGATTTAAATCATGTGATATAGTCGTGTTTGCAAAATAGATATCAATCAGTGTTGCTTCAATGTGTCAGAATACATAAGGTGTTCAAGCGGGTTTCCTTGCCAGAAAGACTTGAGCTGCAATTTCAATACAAAATCAACAAAGAACACGTGTTCAGTCTGAATCCTCTAATACCCATGGCAATCACTGAACTTCAACATTAAAAGTACAAGCACAACAGGAGATAAAACTGAAACAAGAGGATGGTGCAATAATTTCAAAAGGTGACAAGTGTATCTGATTAAAAACGATTAGAGGCAGACATGTTTCCAGAAGAGCGGGATCTCTCTTTATCTCCTTCGGTCTCTCTTCTTTTCTTTTTCCATGAATACTTACACTCTCAGGGATAGTTGGCAGTCCATTGATATCCGGGGCGATGAAGTAGGAGTGCTGCAAAAAACACAAACATGCAGGAGAAAGAAGAGAGAAGGTCACAAGTGAAGCATACCACTCACACAGAAAAGAATGAGGGGGAAAGGGGGGGCGGTGGGGGAGGAAAGGCCGTTCACTTTGTTCTATGATTTATGGCTCATCTTCAGCTCTGTCTATATGAATTGCTGAGCTGGTGTCTGAACTGTGGCAATGCTTTTATCAGGCCTACAGAACAGAGAAAGCTCAGTAGCAGCTCAGCTCCCCAAAGACACAGACTGGGGTGATGTCTCCGGTGGAAAACTGAGTCTTTATTTAAGCATTAAATAGACCTGCGGAGAACCAACACACAGACAAAAGTATATGTGCACATGTGCGCACGTGTGCATCCACACAGACACACAGACACAGACACAGACACACACACACACAGGTTGTTTAAAGGATCACAAGGCTGCCTGTCTCACTTTGGGAGAGCAGGGCAGGTTCAGTGTTCAGATCAAAGGGGCCTGAGAGAGGTGCTGTTTGGAGACAGGTAGAGAAACCACCAACTGAAACACACTATTGTGTCTGTTACACACACACACGCGCACACACACATATTCTCTCCTGTATTTTTAGTGCACCTGTGTTTCGCGCTATGGTCCTTACTCGACCATCTGTTGCAGATCTTTGCTTAAATCCACCGTAGAGCCTGCACTGGATTCTCTCACATTATTTAATGTGAAAGTTTTATTTATGCTGAGTTAAAAAGTTCATTTCGTCTTATAAGACTTCACAGACTTCACTTCCAAGGAGTATTTAATCTTGTGACTTCTATTCACTTGGTATGTAAACCATCAATGTCAGGCTAATATACTGTTAAAAGGTGCTTCCTCTATAGCTGAGGATTAAATTGATTTGTGGCATCTGTGTACCTGAATAACACAATGCAGA
Organism: Nibea coibor; assembly: GCA_023373845.1. NCBI lineage: Eukaryota > Metazoa > Chordata > Actinopteri > Sciaenidae > Nibea > Nibea coibor. Next base: position 8,678,689 of record CM041718.1, on the reverse strand, counting down.
ATGAGCCTGCATTCAGGAGTGAAATAAAATCTGACAGGAATCTGACAAAAAAATCCTTTGAACAGACAACAATGCATAGTAATACATTAAATAAAGAACTTGAAACCTACATAAGAAAGGACATACAAAAATAAGAGTAGCCAATCAAAATCAGCAACCCCAGCCAATAGAGGTGTAAGAAGGTGTAAGAAACCAGAGAAGAGAGAAAGCCCATCACCATCAGAGAATAAAAATGTGCATAATTTGGATGGGATTGAAAAGCATCAGTTTTAAGTGTTCAGTAGGGTTGTGGCAATTTGTGTTCATCAGACATGATTTAAACAATCTGACATATTTCTGTGCCATTGTGAACAAAGCTGGGTGAACCACTAATTTAACATTGTCCTATAACTACAATGTTCAGCAATGGGTGTATTTCACCACACAAAGTACTGCTGGTGCTTCTGACATTAATATTTCCCTAAATTTTAAATTCATTCAGCAGTGGGGAAATTTCTATCAACTCCTACAGATTCCATTACCACCTGTAAAAAGACTGATGCTAATTAGGCTTAAGTGACAGCGTCTGAGCAAATAAAACCATGTAAGACTGCAATGATGAAGACAAAGCACGTAAGCACTTAGGTTTTGTGCGTGGTTGACACTGGGACATTTAGTTTAATGTAAAACCAACTAAAACATTTCACTCCCTAAGAGACACGCACTTAAGTGTGAAAAATGTGAAAACAATTGTCATGAGTAAACAATTGTCATATTCCCAAAGGAGGGTCATTGCTATAGTCGAGCAAAGCTTAGAGGAGATGAATGTACAGCACAAACAAACACTAAAGTGGAACTAACATCCGGGGATTTGCTTTTTGAGGTCAGTTTCAATCACTACGGCCATTTTTTTTGTTTTTTGCACAGCTTTCATTACAACTTAAAGTATAAAATAAACAAAATATATATTTTTGAGACCACAGTTAATGAGGTCTTTGCACTAAACAGACGTATGGAAACTCTTGAGTATGCATACATTGGTAGAGGATTTAGCAGAGGCTCTTTTCCACCTTGTTTCCAGCAGCAACTAGTTCCATAAGTTAAATATACAGTCTATGCATACATGTCTATTCTGTTAAAAATATGTTGTTGTTTTGTTGTTGGATGAAACATTTCCAACAAAGGCCAACCAATTGTTCTATTCACTGTGGACTTCTTGGCAGTATGCAACACTGCAATGCCCTGTAGGAATGTGCAAAAGGAAGTGAAATATTTTAATGTGCTTCTTCTGATCACTTTCGCTAAACTGTGTGTTGGGTGGTGACAAGTGTGAATTACTTTTCTATATGAGGAAACGCTGCTGGTTACGTTGTGGTTATACTATAGCTGAGGCACAAAGGTAGCCTAGTGAGCATTATAGCTAATGGTTTACTGTGAAACAATTACTGCTACTGCTCAAATAATTAATCATTACATTAAAAAACAACCACACAAGACGGCTGGACAGAAAGCTAGTATTTGTGATTGGCTGTCGACTTTGTGAAACACAAATACACTGAATATCTACTGACACGAAAACCCAAAGTATATTTGAACTTGACAAATTTAGATAATTTACACATGGACCTTTTACAATAAACATCACTTATCTATGCCGCCTTCATGGGACACACATTTAAGCTTTAATGTTTATTATTGGCTCAATTTAATGCTAGTCATTTCGACAGTAGATCATACAAACTGAAACTATTTTATCAAATAACCGAGTGACTCATTCCTACACAGCGTACAGAGAAGCTGAATTGTGTTTCCACTGTATATCTGACCTGCTGTGCTATTCTCTCTTTACATTACGCTAAATGTTGCCCTCGCCTACCATCTTTCAGCAGCTGAACAAATGGAATCGCTGTAAACAATACTACATGTGGAAAGGGAAGCCTGCTGATGGCTGTCTGAAAAGACAACTAGGAATAAAAATAACTGAAACAAAATGAAGTAATTGAAGAAATAAATTGTAATCAAAGATCAGAGACCTGAGTCAATACATCTGAGGCACAGGACTACCCCCAGTACCATATATACGGTAACTACAGTGTATTGTATATCTTTCTCTTTCTTGTGCTCTGTGTGCTAAATAATGTTTCCCCCGTTGGTCTACAAATTCGTGCCACTGTGATAATCACAAGCCATGCTCCTCAGCTCAGCCCAGGCTTTCATTGGCTGTTTGCTTGCTTATCTGCTTTTTTTCTTGTTCTTTCGAAGACATGTTTACATAAAAACATTGAAAGTGGGTTAACTGGAAAGGCATCAAGGAGATTTTTTGAGCACAATTGCCTTCGTTTTAAACACAGAGAGGGGGGGAAAACTTTTGATATTCAGAGAGAGAATATAACAGTGTGGAATGGCATTAATCATTTACAAAGTTTGATTGTTTTCCAGAGGAGAAGAAACATACACCAAGGCCCAGGATAGTTTGTTTTTGTTATATTTAAAAAGATAGCGCAGCTTATTTGGCCAAATTGGAAAGCTGTGGCTCCCATGCGATTAGTGCAGTAGCGGTTTCATATTTCACAGCAGCCTTCTTCCCTCCTCCTGTTTCTGCCGTTCACTCATTCCCCTCCACTCACCGGCTCCTTGCTTCGCCGATCTCTCAGTACTTGCCCAGTGGCAATATACAACTGCTCATTCTTGCACAATGAGAGAGGGAGAGAGAACAAAACAGGGTTCACACATGAAAGGGGACAATGATCCTTCTTCTTGGCTGCCATGATAAAACAAAAAAACACTCTTTTAGGGAATAATTCTGCTTCATCAATTAAATATCAAACTAGTGGCTTCTCTGGAAACGAGATGAAGCTATCACCTCTGTTCTCCGGGGCTTCTTTTCCAATGAACCTCTGAGATTCAGATCAAAAGATTCGGTTCACACATTCGGCTGATAGAAAACTGACGCAAAGAGAAAAAAAAAAAAAATTACGAGGAATCCAAATTGACCTTGTTAACCTCCGCAGATATGTATTGATTACCTCACATTTGTCTTGTTATCGTGTAAATTCATCTGCGTAATTAGATGCACATCCTTCTGAGACCTACGCTGCAGAAAAGCCCCAGAGTTGCTTGTTTAATTGGTCCAAAAAAAAAAAAAAAAAAAGAAGGAGCGAAGGTCCTCAAGGACAAAGGCTGAAACTCTTTTGATCCCATCGCGGTGTGTGAAGCACCGGTGTGAGGCAACTCAAAACTAGACATTAGTGAGATATTAGTGAACAAAACATTCAGAGTTTAGCAGCGCCATTACGTTCTACTTATATAGGCCGTGCTTATGGGAGCCGAAAAACTGTTTAAGAGCGAGCGGTTTATGTATGAGCTGAAAACACACGAGGAGAGATTGTGTCAGCGTTAACACAAACACGGGCTGACTTTGAGGGACCTGTGCTCGTTAAGACATTTCAGTTTTTGATAAGCAGGAGACATGACGAGTTGTGAAAGGACCCTTCAAGTTTAAACATGTCCAGCTCGGGCTTATCACACAAAAACCTGTTAGCGCCACTTCTTGTCTCCAAACAGAGTGTCAGTCCTGGGCCCTCTATGTCTCCCTGTTGCTACCTAGAGTATCTTAACCTCCCTCCTGCTCTCCACTTTCTGTCTGCTCCCGTCGTTTCTCTTATTTATCTCGTCCATTTCAACCTCCATACTTTGTCGATCTCTCTCCTTTCTGCCTGTCTGCCCTATTTTCTTTCTGTCTGTTTTTATGCCATCTTTGTCTCCTCCTCTCGCCTTTGTGTCAGTTTCATTTTAGCTCTCATTATTCCTCCCTCTTTGTCTCCGCTTTCTTTCCATTACACAATTCGTCTTTAGCGTCTCTCGCTCCACTTTTAACTACTTTAGCCAACTGTTATCATCTCTTCTTTTCTGCAGCCTCCTTCCTGATGCAACACACGACTACAGCAACCTACCTGTCCCTCTCTCCGTCTTTCTACCTCTACTCTCAGCTGTCTCGCCTCTGATAAGGGGGAATATGAGATCTATACCTACCACACTCAGGTTGACTGGCGTGAAGGGCTTTGGCACAGGCAGATCATAGAGAGAATTCAGCATGTCATTCAAGTCATTTTCCTGGGGGAGAGACACAAACAACAAAAGGAGAGAAAAAAAAGACATAAAAACAGAGGACACGTGAATTTTATTTACAAGTTTTGTTGATGTCACGAGTTATGTGTCAATCTTAACAACAGTGCTGGGACGGGCGCTGCTGCAGACCAGAGGGCAATCCTGCAGCGAGGCCTGAAGGGCTCTGAAACATCCGACTGACACATGTTTAACGAGCAATGGCGAGGTTAAAAGACGGCTGAGTGTAGGGCTGCAGACGCTTATTATCCAGCGGTGTTGATTTACGGCCGAGAGCGGGCTGTCAGTAATTAAGCAGGGGTCCCCTCTCCAAAGACAGGCGCTTTAAGAAGCCGTCAGAGAGCTGGCTTGACCACAGAACAGGCCCCGAGATTATTCTTGCAGCATTTATGAGCTCCAGGACAAGACTGCTATTTACACTGCCGGGCCTCTCGCTGGCGAACTGATGGGGACAGCAGTTTGCAACTTGTACTTAAACTAAACTTACTAATGTGAACACAGAGGTTGGGCATTGTTGTTTGTTTTTCCATTCTTTTTCTATCTGCCCTCTAAGGGAACTTTGTTTTGGTTTTGGCTACGAGCCGTTGCTTGTGTGAGGAAGTATGTACGTGTGTGTGTGTGTGTGTGTGTGCTGGTATATGTGTGTATGCATGTGCATGTGCGAGCCAGAGAGAAACAGAAACTCGAGAGGAATGGGCGGCAATATACAGTAAGAGCAGGAGAAGGGTGGGAGGGAGGGGTGCTAGGGTGTGTGCAATCGAACAGCCTCCTGTCATGAGAGGCTCAATGCTCACACGCATGGTCAGCAACACGGCCTGGGGAAACAGTTCATTTACCCCTCGCCTTAAACCCTCATCGCTCTTCTGTCTTCCCTCGTCTGTCAACATCTCCCTCTCGCCTGGAACGGACAGCGGGGTAAATAGAAACCAAATCATGCACACTAACACTTCAGTCACCCAAGATTTCCAGCAATCTTTCTGTCTGTCTCTCTCCTCGCACACAAACTGTCCTATTCCACTTGTCTGGCTCTTTCTATATTAGGCTATCCCACCGAATTCCTTTCAATCACATAAATGTCGAGTCAAATCTTATTCGTGTAGCCCGAAATCGCAAATCGCAATTTGCCTCAGAGGGCTTTAATGTGTGGTGAGTGTTTATGTGATCGTCTTCTTTAGGCTCTCTGTCCTGATCGTCGCTCTCTAAGGGTCTTGGAAGAAGCAGTGACTACATGACAATTGAAACTGCGGTCCCAAAGCTCTCTGCAGCTTTACCTCCCTCCCTTCCTTCTTCCTCTCTCTTCAGTCAAAACATGGGAACATCACCTACACCCTCTGCGCTCGACGCTGCACATCTCCCCAGTTTGTTGCATATTTTACATTTCCCTCCCTTTGCTAGTACAATGCAGTGAATAGTCAGGGGAAAAGACTTTTGTGAAGTGCGAACATTTGTGTGTGTGTGTGTGTGTGTGTGTGTGTGGTTTCTTCTCCTTTTTTTTTTTTTCTTAACGATTTGTTTTCCAGTAAATCATCAGGAATAACTTCCAGTGTCAGATCAGCGTTTGGTCTGTGAAATGTCAACATTGTTGCTGCTAACAACAGGAGCCAAGTCGAGCCCAAGACGGCGAACAAAACTTGCACACAAAAGACAACATGCAGCATGCAGAAGAAGAACGGGATGGAGGAAAATATCTTACCACAGCGGAGTTTCAAAAAACACACTAAACTGTGCGCTTGCTTCTCAGTCAAATCGAACCACCATATCTTATTTTGCACATAATGCACTTACAAGGCACCCGACAATGTACACATAAAATCAGAAACACCCAAAAGAGGTGATTACCTGTTGTTTTGTTAGGTAGTCTGCCAGGGTATTTAGCAACTTGTAGTAAATCTCAAACCATGGTAGATAACTGCAAGAGAGAGAGAGAGAGAAATGTATTAATGGAAAAGTTTGAATTCATTTAATCCTCTGCTGCAATAAAGAGAAATACAAATACAACTAATGTAGAGAGATTCAGTCTCCTGAAAACTTTTTTGTGTGTGTTGCAACTCTATCTTTGCCTGTCACGGTGTCTACAAATAAGTTCACCATCAGGACATTCCATCCAATATTATATACATCCAATCCAATATCACTGTGTGGCTATTGTCAGTGACCTATTACTTAATCGATAATGGATTGTGTTCCATGCTACTCCAGAGCACGGAGTCATTGTTACACTGAAATAATGATAATAATAAAAAAAAAAAAAGTTATCTCGTCCTTATGAAATTCTTCGTACGCAGGGCCCTCCGCGTGCTACGCATTCCTGACATGTCTGAGCTTTGAGCCAATAGGAAGGGGAAGGTGGAAGAAGAAAAAACAAAACAATGGATTTTAGATTCTTTGACAAAGAACCGCCATAGCTTTCATGTGATGCAGAGGGATGCTATGGTTTACAAGCATGCTGCTCACAGATGCACAGGCTTAACAAAAATGCAGCCCAAGATGCCTCCTGCCCCTTCCTCCACCCCCCTCCTTCTGCCCCGCTCCGTGCTTCTTTTTATGCCCTTCACATTTAAAAATGCCTTATGCAATTAATGTAAAATAAATAAATTCATTAACGGGCAACACGCACTTGCAATAATTTATACTGCAGTGTTTGTGTTAAAGCTAATCACTAAGTACACCCACCATAAGCTAAAAGCATCTGCAGCATGGCTTTCTTTACAAAGTTGACACTTTCTTGGCCAAGTCGACTTGCTTTCTAGGTGGAAGATGGCCAACATTTTCTTTTGGCGTAAAAGCTGTGAGGACTCAGTTCATTTAATGTTATGCAATCAAATAATAAAAACAGGGTGTCCTGTCAAGGTATTGAATTTTTATTTAGTTCGGGATTTTAACATGCAATTTTGCACACTGCCTGAATAATGATTCTAGATAAGGACTTCTTAGCAATGCAATGAAATAAACAGAAACACCCATTAATGCTTCATTCACTTGCCGAGACGCAGGAGCTGAAAGTAAATTAGTGGTCAAAGGAGCCAATCAATCAAAAAATTGATTCTTATTTGATTACTAAATTCAGCAAGTTATGCTCTGGGTTATATAAAAGTGACCATATGAAATTTAAAAGAAATCTGACAATGAGCTTAAATCAGCAGCTTCTTAGTTATATAACAATAAATGAATAAATAAATGAGTAAAGCTAGAATGGTGTGTGTGAGTTTATAAGCCAGTGAAGTCCTGCTCAGGCGTTGGCTGGAGACTGAGGAGTTTCCAGGGCATGGGTCACTGGCTGCTCTGTAGACTGGAATTAACAGACAACAAGAAAACAATAAAGTGAACCTAATGCAAATTTTCATATCGTTAAATCCGCAAGGGGCCAATGACAGGCCGGGTTGCCGGAGAAGTGCAGCCAAGCGCACCAATCAGAGAGGTTGAGTGACCATTAGTCTGAAACAATCAGCCTCTTAACATGCCAATATTTTGACGTCTGCGCAAAGATTTACCACAATCAGGTCACATTCGCAGGAGAAACTAAATCAAACGCGCGCGTGTTAATTTACATGCTGACCGGATATGAACCTGAAGACCTATTTCTTCAACCCACATATCTGCATATGGGGTCTGTTTACATTTAACCACGGCACAAAAAAAAGTTTAGTCTGATATGATGACTATGGGGGAGAACAAAGCCCTTCTATTATCTGCCTCCTGTTTAAAAAGCCAGGCTTCTGGACATTAATCCTTCATTTTTCACAGTTGAAGGGGATGTAAATAGGACTCTCGCTGTCAGTGCAGCCGTCAGGCCTCACAGATCTCACAGTCATTACACTCCTACACCAAGGTGCTGTAAATCCTTTGTTTTAGAGGCAAACACATGATCGCTGGCGAAGGCAGCCAACCACAAATTATCAATATTCTTCTAACATCTTCCTACAATAGGTAATGAAGGGGCTTTTTTTTATTATTATTATTCAAACGCAATAGGATGAATATAACTTAAAGATGTATTGTTTTGTTCTACTTAGCCCCCCCCCACCACCACCACCCTCTGCCAAAACCCCCTGCTCTGCTCTCTGTGTTGATGCACAGTTAAAGTTTGGAAAGCTTAGAGAGATACTCCTACTCGTCACAGTTCATTGCTCAGATCTGTTTGTGCTTCGCAAATCCTCCGATAGAGAGAGAGGCATCCATCACTAGAGTGCTCAGTGCGTGGGGGCCCTGCAATCTCTCCTGCCATTTTAAACACATGTCTTCTCAAAGTGCCATGTACTCAAAGAATGAACCAGTTAATCTGCGGCCCACTCACAGCCCGTCGTGCTCTCCATCCCAGGCTCAGACCACCTCACAGAACGGAAATATCTAACAGAAGACAAGGCCATGAAAGTGCCTCTGGAACTTACAATTATGCCATTATAAGGAGAGGAGCACGCACACAGAAAACAAATGTGGCTGTAATATGAAGAAGAAAATCTAAAGTGAAAGAAAAACATTTGACAAAATCTCCAAACAGTGTGGACTCAAACTCTTATTTTCTTTTTACACTTCAGTAGGAAATGTGTTTGATTAACTCCTTACATTGGAGCACTTACAGTAAATCAGCCCTTTTTGCTGCCATAAACTACCTGTTGGGTGCAAAGCACGACACTTATTCCTGTTCCTTAGATGAGTCTTAAATCTCCTTTAATGCACGGGCACCTGTAATCGTAAGTCATCTTACACTTTGTAGACGGCTCAGTGGAAGATTTCATTACACCTTTACTTTCTCAGGTTAAGGGTTAAGTACAGGGAAGGAAGTGTCCTCCGGCGACCCACTAAATGACAACTAAGCAGCAACACACTCCCTAAAACGTATCCTAAAGCCTCAGCCATTAAATAAAACTAAGGAAATCCACATTTTCATCTCCGAAGCACTTACATGTTTGACTGAAAATCCTTTAAACAGTGACAGACAAAGAATGGGAGAAGGAAAGAGCAACAGTATAAAACAGAACTAGTTATAATTTATTTATTTTGTGTTGTTTCGGGTTTTTTTTTTCCTCCTCTCCCTCTCAAGGTTTCGCCTGAAGGAAGCATGGCCCTTTCAGCCACGGCTTTAGCAATGAGACTACAAAGGTCTGTCCACATAAAACTGTCCTGCTCATTAAGGCACTTCCTCCTGTAAGCAGAGGTGACAATTTTACAGTCCCAGCACTTCAACAATCACAGAGACGCAAACTGTTTTAATTACTTGTATTTTATATTCATTGGAAATTATAGATCAAATGTGAATAAACTAGAGGGCCTGGGCCTTCACGCTTTGGAGTTTAACAACATTTTAACTGATAATTCTTTTAGATAAGCAACATACATTATGTGTTTTGTTTTTTTTTTCATTTTTCTTTGGTTATCTTTTTTTTTTTTTTTTTTTTACTACACACAGGCAATCTGCTGTCATTTCCTTTCTTGCACAACTAATTTAGCAGAATGAAAAACAGTTTAAAGAATGATAAACAAAGAAAATAAAGCGCTGACCAAAGATCTCGATCGTAGGAGCTTAATTTACACATTTCTCCGATGAGGTATCTAAAATGTTTTTTTATGCTTTAGAATATTTTTAACTTCTCGCACCACAGCGGGGCTACTTAAGATAAGAAAAAGGAAAAAGATCAGGACAAACATAACTGGGGAGCACAAATAATTTCAAATAAATAAATTAAAAAAAAACTTTCTATATGTTATTCTATTATAAATGAAGCAAGCCATGCAAACTACTCAGAATGCATAATGAATTTTATACATCATATGTCAAATGAATTAGCATGTCTAACTCAGCGAGAGGGACAGGGGAACCTCTGCTAATTGGCAGTGAAGCTTCATGCATAATTATGGGCCAAGCGTCTTTGCTGTCGCACTGTGGCAGTAGCCGAATAACGAGGAGAAAAGAGAGAGAGAGAGAGAGAGAGAGAGAGAGAGAGAGAGAGAGAGAGAGAGAGAGAGAGAGAGGGGTATGGAGAGAAAGAGAGAGGGAGAGAAAGACTAAGAGAAAGAGAGAGAGAGAAAAAAGAAAAACAAAGGCCATGGAAGCTGGCCTGGAAGGGTGGGTGGTGTGGGGAGGAGGGACACTGTTCTTCACAGCGGCTCATCAGGGCAGCGACAAACCCACGACTGTCCATCAATAGCGCCACACACCCAGCGTGCGCACACACACACACCCCCCCAGCACACACCCACCCACACACACACACACACACACAGGAGTGCTGCGTTACACTAACAGAGAAAAAGAAACGGCTTTGTGCTCCCTTTTCAGTTTGTTGTTCGCTAAACTGCTTAATACATTAATTAAAAATGGATTTATTTTGTACATTTTCCTCAGTTTATTCTAAAGTGCATAAGCCTGTCCACTGAGATTAGCACTAGAGTACTCCTTCTTTATAATGGTGAGGTAATTACATCTGTAAAAACATTGTGTCAACATGCAATTACATGGGAATAAAATGATAATAGCCTTTGTTGGAGAGTAATTATGCGAAGAAAATGCAATTTTCCTGGGCTTGGTGTCCTCGTTTATGTACGCGGTGATAGGATAAATCTACCTATGAAATATCAAAAAACTGCTAAACTTTTGGATAATTATAGGCACATCACTAACATATTTGTGTGGGCAGATGAGAATATAAATTTGTTATTCTGGCATAGTGCAGCTCAGTGTGAAGTGTGAGAATGAATGGAAATGCTGTCTCAAAAATCTGTGTTCACTTCTAAGATCTGGTAAATTAATTTTCTTTTTCATCACACTTGAGAAATAAATGCACATAAAAAGAAAAACGGTTCTGAGAATGATCCATATATCATTCGAAAAGGGGCAGAACAGACCAGGTCTTGCTTACTTGAATGAGTAAATAAAGACAGTGATGTTTGAACGATTCTTTTTCCACGTATTCTCTTAGTTCTGCTTCAGAAAGTAAAATCTGAAAGGCTGACTTTTAATATGTATGATTTCTTTGAAAGTACAGCACAACTTTCAGCGCATCTCTGTCTCTCTTTTGACATGAGTTTAATTTCTGGAAGTTTTTGTTTATTCTTTTAAAAATGACAAAGTGTATGATACACAGTGTTACAGGCTGCAGTAAGATTCAGTGCATTAGGATAACATGATTTTAAACAAAGCAAAAAAGAAATAAATGTACCTTGGAGAATTAACAGGAAAAAAAAGGAGAACATGATTCAGTGAGCTGTGTGTGTGTGTGTGTGTGTGTTACCTGAGCAGACATATGCAGACCCGGCAGCCTTGAGTGAGTCGACAGAAACCAAACCTCTGTTTGCTGTCAATGTCCGTCAGCACAAAGGTGAAATTCTGCCCCACCTGATTGTGGGAAACCCTGAGGGCCGCACACAAGGGACATAACACACTCATGAGTGGTCAAACCCGCGTAACAACTTAACAAACAATTTAATACAATAGGGTGCAGTGAAGCTATGAAATCTTGTCAATTTAAAATTCAGCATTAACAAAAGAAAATTTGGTTTAGCTGGATGAGAAACAAACTAATGCTCAGACGTAATCTCACCATGAGCTAAATCTGCAGCCAAGGTCCAAATCTGATGTCACATATTTCCGCTATGGCTGCCTGAAAAACTGTAAAAAGCTTTTCTAACCCCAAGGTAAATTTCAGAGAATCTCTGTACATGTCTACACCACTAGATGGCAGCAGCTCAACTTCAGTAAAACACAGAATCCCCCCCCCCCCCCCCACCCACCCCCTCACCCCCTCATATCTCTCACTCTTGCTCTTACAATGGGAATTTTAACATATCATTTTCCATGCTGAAAATAAGAGGAAGCTACTTTTTAAAGATCGAACATATATTATGTAGAGGGAAGCACACTTCCTTAGACTCTGGACCGGCACACATGCGCTCACAGCCATGCTACTGTGCACGACACATGAGGTGGGCAGGTCACTGATGACCTCATCAACATCATCCTTAATGGAAGTTGTTGTCGTTGTTATCGGTATCATTATCGTGCGCCCTCTGCGTCACTGCATTTACATTTTTGGGTATATCTCGCTAACAGCCGTCTTTGCAGGTACGGTCGTTGCACACCGTGTGCAGGAAAATGTCAGATTGCATGGAAGTTTAAGAGCAGAGAGGCTACGTGAAATCGCACCCACAAACACGCTAATCATTACACTTTGACAGTTAATAAATCATCATGTAGCTGTACCTGAGAATCATTTCATAACACAACTGCGTAATGCACAAAATACACATCTTCGCATTTTTTTCAAATGCATAGGTGTCTCTGTAGGCAGGGGGAGAACTAGGTGTATATATTTGTGAGCAGACATGAGTGTGTGGCGGTGTGTGTGTGTGTGTGTGTTATGTTGAGGAGGTGAAAGTGAACTGCAGTGATAAAAACAGGGAAGCAGAGAGGGAGAGGAATCGTACCTTTCCACGTCAAAGGGAAAGCAGAACTTTGGTATTGTCTGAAGGACCTCCTGAGAAACCAGAACAGAGAGAGACACACACACGTCGTTTTAGAGAAACACACATCACAGCGAAAACAAACAAGTGTAACAGTGTATTTCAACATAAAAATCTCTTGGGCTTCGGCTAAGCGCGTGTTATCAACTGGCTGAACAAAATGAGGATTAATGTTAAATGCTGCTGATAGCAATCTGACAAAGTCTTCACATCCCAAACACTGCAGCCTAAATGCACTTAATCCAAATGAATGGGCAATATAAACCACTTCATTTGGCAGAACAGAGTGGAAAGGTTCCCTTTCTTCGAGGATGGGGAGGGATCCTCAGTCCACAGCTTGAATAATTAGCAGTTAATAAGTTCATCGATTATCGGGTGCCAGGGGGAGACGAAAAGATGAAGGAAGAGAGAGAAAGAAAGAGGGGGAGAGAGAAGGAGAGAGAGAGGGGACACACAACACCAAGGCTATGGTGGCAGATTGTAGTGACAATGGACTAAGCAGCTCTGAGGGGTTAAGAGGTAGGAGGGGGGTACAAGCCTTCAGGGCTTTACCTCCCAACACCTCCCTTGTGGGTTGGGAGGGGGGGTGGAAGTGCAGAGGGAGGGTGAGGGTCTTGCATGCTCTTGAAGCGATGTGGGAGGGGAGGGGAGGAGATGGGGGGGGGGGGGCACCTTTCCACCAGCGGCATATGGATTTAGACAGGGAGCAGGAACAGAGCGGAGCACCATATGGGTGAGCCACTCCAGACCAGCCACGCAGCCACCGAGTACCAGGTCCCCGCTCTGTTTGTCTCTCTGTCTCCTCGTTTCCCTGGCTGCTAACCTGGCCCAAAGTCTGCGCCAGGCATCAGGTCCTTTTTGCCCCTCTGTCTTTCAGCTACCTCTCTCTCTCTCTCAGCTCGGGCCAGGCTCTGCCAACCTCACAGACTAATCCTGGGGACTGGGTGGCGGTCTGCTCTGCTCTGCTCTGCTCTGGCCTCTTTTACTGCCTCTCTCTTTCTCTTGGTTTGCCTGCCAAGCTCGGCCACCGAGCCCAAGGTCTGTCCCTAATTTCTGATAGGAGACGTCCGGGCTGAGAGTGATGCTGCCGGTCTACCTCCAGCTCTCTTTCCTACCTCCCCCAGAGACCGATCCGGACGACAGGTTGGGTGTCTTCTGCTGCTGCTGCTGCCTACTGTTGCTAAGACCTCGCCGCGGGGAGCAGTCACTGATCCCCCATCCCCGTCCCCGCCCCTCCTTATCAAAACTTAAAGCTGCCACCCAAGCACAAACACAACCATCGGCACAGACAAGCAAGCAACAGCAACAATGAGCTATGACAGAAGGGGGATGTGTGTGTGTGCGGTGTGTGTGTGTGTGTGTGTGTGTGTGTGTGTGTGTGTGTGTGTGTGTCTCATGTGTATTTGTGCATTTGAGTGCATGATGTATGTGAGTGCTTGCCTGCTTCAAGGACTATGTGCATTCAATGTGAGAAGGTGGTTAAGCATGTACATTTGTACGTGTTTGTGTGTGTGTGTGTGTGTGTGTGTGTGTGGGTGGGTGGCTGAGTTTGACTCGGCTATATGTTTGTGTTTGTGCCCACATATGGAGCATACGGGAAGGGGCGGGGAAGGCGAGGCAGGGTGGGTGGGAAGTGGTTGTTTTTACTTATCAGGATCTGTGATAAAATTGAGAACTCAACAAAGACAGAGGGCTCGGTGGCAAAGGAGGTCTCTGCCTCTGCTATGGAAGTGTGTGTGTGTGTGTGTGTGTGTGTGTGTGTGTGTGTGTGTGTGTACGTGTATGACTGTGTCTTGGCGTATGCGGCTGTAAAACTGTCACACACATCAGAGCTGCCATCCCTGTATGCGTTTGCTACTATTATTAACCACTATGTACGCACACCAATATGTTCCGGAGAGCCCTCCCTGGCGCACTACATATGGCACACCAACCCAAACAGACACACACACGTGCGCACACACACGCGCACATATACACAGGCACTCGCTTTGCCTGCAAATAAAAACATTTGACTTGCCAGATTTGAGAGTTGTCACAGCCCCGCCCACATCAGTTGTCTGTGTTTGAGTGACAGTCTACGGGCTGTACAGACTCTAATCTCATGCAGGACCAGTGGGAAGTGATGTGTCTGTATGTGTGTATAATGTGACATAGAAACAGCAGACATGTTCTTTATATATATATATATATATATATATATATATATATATATATATATATATATATATATATATATATATATATATATATATATATATATATATATATATATATATATATATATATATATATATATATATATCCTAAGCACCATATATACCTATATATATTTTTAAACTGCTGTCTTTAGTCATTAAATACCTTAGACTGCTCTTTCTGTGTGTGAACTCATATCTCATGTCTGTGATTCATAGCAGTATATTTTAGTGCTGCTTATCGAATCATTATAGAATAATCTCTTTACAAAATGTAAAAAAAAATAGTGACAAACATGCACGAGAATTCCTAAAAGCCCATGGCACGAAATGAAAGCTAAAGATATTCGGTTTACAATGAAAATAGGTGCACAAGTCTCTAATACTAAGACTAACTGCTCAACAGACAAATTGGTTCACGTCTCATGTATTTACATCAATATGATGACCACTTCTGTTTTCTGATGATGACATCTGAGCTGATTGTCTAATCACTAAATGTAATTTGTAAAAATCAGCACAGATTTGAAGGGAAACACCCCAAAAAAACAACCAACAATGGAGCAGAATTTTATTCATAGTCATTTTATTAGCATCGTGCCTTTCTGGAAACAATGTCTCCATAACTATGTAATCTACAGTCTACGACAGCACTTCGGTATGCAAAGAGAAGTGAAAACCCACAGACCAATATCTAGAAACATTAAAAATACATATACCTCAAAACCTTGGTGAATAACATCAAAACTATCTGCATAGCTACATACCACTAGGGGTAAGTGAGAAAATATATATTTTTTGGTAATTTGGATGAATCAACCTTTTATACCGAGCTCAACAGTGTTCCTATTCTAGCACCCCTTTCTGTTGTAACCAAACAGACTGCTTATATGAAATATGCAACTCATAATCTTTCTTTTCCTCATCTGTCAGTCTGTTTCCCGTTTCCTACATCATACCTGTATTACAGATAACTCTTCTTCGCATCTGTAGCTTCCTTTCCACTTCCCTCCCTCCAGGACTGGGCCCTATACCATGGGGATATCTAAACAGGAATGGCACAAAGGGGGGTGTTCTTCCCCAGTTTCTTAGTACAGTAAGCCCCCCCACCACTAGCACCACACACACACACACACACACACACACATACACACACTCCTCCTGCCTGCCATTTTCCCAAGACAAAAGAAAAAGAGGCAGCTAATATATTTGCAGCTTTGCGAGGGGGTGGAGGGGCGGGGAGGAATCTGCTGCTAGGCTGGGTTTGGCAGACAGTGCTCTGTGTGTGTGTGTGTGTGTGTGTGTGTGTGTGTGTGTGTGTGTGTGTGTCTGCGTGCTGTTTATCGTGAGTGGAGACAGGGGTATCACTCAGTGAGACAGAATACTCTGGGTTCCCCCAGCGGACAATCCTGCTATCACTGCACCACAACGCTACAACAGCACACAGCAGCGCTGTGCAGCTTTGCACGGCACCCCTGCAGAATAGAACGGATACAGCTGGGAAGAGCAACAAACTTTGCAGCACAGGGTGACAATCTCGCTTTTCGACTGTTAAAAAATAGGCCTAAACTTCACTTTTATTCCTGCCTTACCCTGATTCTTTTCAAAGTAATCGTGGTGGGTTAAGTTATATACGGTCGAGGTACACAGCGGGCGCTGGGGGGGGGGGGTTGACACGTGAGAGATGTGTGCTAGGCTTGACTGTCTTTAGCACATACGTGCATGCTCGCACCTCCCCTCCTGGCTGCTCACCATCACTAAAAAGGGGAAAACCAGCTTTAAAGATCACAGCAAGTGGACAGAATGATGTTAACCAGTATTTTCTTCTTCTTTTTTTTTTTTTTTTATAAATGTGTCTTTTATAAACGGATTAAATGCTAAACGCAGCATCGGCCATGGTGTTTCATTTTGGGTGTGAACTTCATGAGCAATGTTCATTTTCCCATATGCTTGCAAATGGATGCAAGGAGGGAAGGAATGAGGATGAGGTAAAAGGGCAAAATGCTGAAAATAACTTACGAGGCGAGGAAAACAAGAAAAAAGAGAGAGAAGGCGAGAAAGACGGGCAGACAGAGGGAGAGACTGACAAGAGTGAATGTCAGAGGGAAGGAGAGATGGAGAAAGGTATTCGATGGACGGACGCAACAGCAGAAGGAGGGAGGACGAAAGAGGAGGGAGCGAGGGAGAAAAGCAGCTCAGTTCATGCCCCTCTCCCCATGCAGCAAGGACTCCTCCCTGGGGGGACTCAGACTTTAAGCCCCTGCCCTGCTTTATATTCCCCTGGCTACTGCAGCCAGATCAATCTAGCTAGCTACCCGGTGTAACTCAACCCAGTTCAGTGCAGTCTGGCCCCCAGAGCCCTCTATACAGGGTGTAGTTTTAGGAGGAATGGAGGCTGGTGGCAGGCAAATTTGTAAATGTACCACTGGTATACTCATATTGGAAGCAGACTTTAAAATGACTATCTCACTGTGTTAGCCTATTACTACAATTCACATGTACTTTACATTACTGTCAGCTGTTTTCAAAGCATGCCATACTGTTTTAGATTTCTGAATGTGTTTTTTTACTGTATAATCCATCACAGTGCACACTGTGCCTGCTTTTATTTTTTTGTCAACTTAATTTATTATTTCCTGGTAATGCAATTGTAAGTGCAGACTGATTTGAAAAGCCTGCGCTGCATTACTGCCCAAAAATAACATAACTCAAAATAATGCAGGCAAGATGTTCACTCTGATGGATTACCTAACTCAAGTTTTTGCGAGATGAGTTTTTTACACCAGATGGAAATGAACAGAAAACAATTAAAGCCGGGGAAGGTAGTAAAACACATCCGAACACCTAAAACAGCACGCTTTACTGCACATCTGCACATCTCCGTGAGGATTCAGCTGGGAACTGTGCTCAGCTCCGGACACTGCTCACACATGGGCAGCTAATGCGTACCCGCACTGAATTATCTGGTTCTTTCTACCCCTCTCCGGCCAATATGGAAATAGTTTTAGCTCAGTCGGATAACACGTCGCAGATCAGATCACATGATCAAATTAATTAGCCACCTCAGGTCCTGTGAAAGCCAGATCGCTTCTGAATCCCTGAGAAAACTGAGCAAACTCCATCCTACAAAGACAACAGGATGCGCTTGAGAGCCCCAAAGTAACTTAGTGTATCTTCATCACTATGCAATAACTGCACTTAACATACTGTAGTTTTAGGAAAGCTGTAAGAAGTCACAGACCTTGTTATGGCACTTTCATCACTGCGCTCTAAAACTCATTAATTATATTATTAAAATTTGATTATTATTATAGTCCATTATATTGGCATCCCAATATTGCAATTCTAGCTCCATAAACCTGGTGGTTGACTTCATAAATAAAGTATTAATTTTATATATAATACATTTAGGCTCAAACTGTAATACATGCATGTATAGGGGAACATTCTCCAGCTGATACCTGCTCTGTTGGAATCAAAAGTATGCTTTAAAACTTCAAGGTAAAAGTTGAGAGAGACCATTTCCTCTTTAAATATGTTTAACAACCGCAAGAAAGCCATTCTGTCCATATGTGTCAAACATGCGGTATAATGGCGTTTTAAGACTACAGTGGTTTGCAGCAGGCAGGGACCCTGGTTATCCAGCTCGTGCTTCAACAGTATAATGACATAGTCAGCAGGGCTACTAACACATCAGTGCTGGAAACCACAGTGTCTCCGCTCACCCTTCCTTTCACCTCTTCTTCCCGCACGCTTTCGTGCCCTCTTCATCACCTCCTCTCTTCCTTCGCTCTCTCTCCCGTTCCCTCCATCCCCCAACTCTCCATCCTCTTTCACCTCCCTCCTAAACCCCCTGTCGTCATCTTGGATTCCCCCCTTCCTGCATACCCCACCTTTTCCTCACCCTTACCAACACCCCTCGGCCCCCCTCTCGCCCCCCTTTTCCCAATTAGTCTGTCTGTGTGCAGCTACCCAGCCGATCTCTGCCCATCCTGCCGGTGCTGGTTCGCTCACCCAGCCCCTCTGGCGAACATGACAAAGAGAGATCCTCAGTATTCAAACAGACACACTGCTTTCAAATGCCGAATGGCAGGGTCGACCTGGGTGCAGCTTTAAGCAAAATATTCAAATTCTCAGCCTTTCTTTTTTAAGAATTTGCATGGATATGCATTCATTTGCAATGTGTAAAGGCACAAGGACAGCTGAGCCTTGGTTTTGGAGAGAGAGAGGGAAAAAATAAATAATGCAGAATAAAAATGTATGATGGTATGAAACCTTGATTGGGTAGACTGGTGGATTAAAACTAGGTTCAAGACTAATAAGAACACAAAGTCACAAACAGGCGACTTATGTGAATTTTTGGCACCACATAACTGATGAGGATGCCTAACTTGGAAAAGGGAGTGACTTAATTTGTGATCTAATATACTATAAACAACAAACTTCCTGAAAGACTTCCTGTTTCTTCAGGTATTTTCGAAAGTACACCAGACACTGAGAGGTTACTGGACGTGAAACTATCATCAGATGCTTTAAGACACAAACTAAGGGAATGTTAATTTTTAATGTCTTAATAGAGCCTTTTTTAAATTAACATTTTAAAATCTGAAAGAACGGGTGGCATCAGTTACTACATGAGGAGCGGTTTTTGTACCTCTCAGGCAAACAAAGCAAAGAGTTAAATCATATTCCTTCATTCCTTTTTTGTTGCTCCCCTGCGAGCAGCATTTCACATTCAAATATGTTGTGAAATCAATAAGATCTGACCAATAAATATGGAAAGCACAACAGAGATGAATCTACTGCCACATTAAAGACTACAGCATATTAATCCAATGCTTTACAAGTATCAAACAATCCATATGAGCAATTTATTCCAATATTGGTCACCAGCCCACTAGATCTTCCTGAACAATGTCATTATTTTCTAAGCCCAAGAAGTAAATGCAGGTATGGTCGTTACTGGAAAGTGCCACTTGACCAGAGAAAGGCATGCACGGCAATGTAAACCACACTCTGGCCATGCAAATATGTTTTCAGAGACGACGCTACATGTTCGTTTTCCTGTGGTGACTGCTTCAGCTAGAAATTCACAACAGAGGAGCACTGAGCAGAGCTACTGCAGTTCATGGAGACAGGATATTTAGAGAGTGGGAACGTCAGGACATATCTGGGTCCAGGGCAGGACAAGGTCTTGGGTCGGACGTGACCCTGACCTCTGGCCTTCCTGTCGAGCGGACATGAGTGAAGATAATTCTCTGGGTGAAGATCAATGTGGTAAGATCACTTTCTTCAATTAATATCAGAGTGATTATGGACCATACGTTAAAAAGGAAGGTGAATGTATATTTATTTCAGGGCCAATGTATCCATCACTGTAGTACATTTAATAACATGCAACAGCAACAGTAAATCTATGATTATACCTGATGATTACATTTGACAGACACTTAAGCCTTGTCTTACTTATATGATCCCACAGGTCATTTTTTTTTGGAGGCTACAGAAATATTTCATAGGAGTGAAGACATAATCTGATGTGGACGTAGGTAGAATGGGACTTTAAAATGCAGAGTAAGAGAGAGAATAAGCTAAAGGATGAGACAGAAAATGACAGAGAGACAGACAGTGACAGGGGAGATGGCAGAGAAGCCAGATTTAGAGATACAGATAGAGACAGTATTCTGCAGGAACAGAAGAAATAGTGAGGAGAGGAGCAGAAGAACAATGGGCAGAGACACAGCCTCCTCTGGCCGCTGCAGACCGCAGACCCTGCAGAGATTTCTTTCATTAGGCTTTAATAGTATGCTGCCGGCTTGCCATTCTGACCTGCGCTCTGTGCCAGTAATAAGAACGGCCTTCAAAGCCGGACCAAAGCAACAGAGCTGCTTGAGAGGGGGAAGGTGCAGAGAGGGGGTGATGGAGAGAGGTGGAGGGGCACATGAGCCGATGAGGTGCACTTTCAAATTGACACGGGGGCGTTACATTTTCACATTCTTGCTCACTCTGCCCAGGCTGATAGGAGAGGGAGATGGGGGGGAAGAGGGAGTTTTGTCTTCCTGGATTTTTTTTTTTTTTCAATCCCCTCCACAAGTTTCTGTTCCCGCTGACCCCTCTGCTGCAGAGTGTCCGCGTTATTGGGAGGTTATTTTGGTTAACAACGGTTCTGTGTTACCAGAGCTTTCCTCCAGGAGGTGTTGAAGGTGGCAGATTGATCTTCTGGCCTCTTCAAACACTTGCCAACACCTGACAGGTACATGTGTCCTTATATTCATATTTGTCTGGACCACTTCTATAGTGGGAAGAAACCCTGTTAGTTGAAAATATTTGTCATTTTCAAATCTGCACTTCCAGACCCTCGAGGACATCACAGATGCCTAAACCAAGGACAAAACAGAGGCCTGAGCTTGGCTCTCCTGTGATCTCCACCAGCACGCATTTCCAGTGGCCTCAACACCTTAAAATGGAAACATCACTGGAAAATTAGCATCCCAGAAGAAACTGAATTTACCCGGAGAGTTGTCCTTGCTCAAGTTTAATAAGGGTAGGTAAAGTGTTGCTGGATGTTTTCCTCTTTAGGCTAGGATGCATATGTAGGATGAATTCAATCATTCGTGTTAACAAGAGAGATAACGTCCCCTTAACCCCCTACTGCCCAGCCCCAAACTCATTCCCTGGCTATCAGCTGTTAATGAGTCACCTCCAATACAACAACATTCCACCAGGGCGGTATACATGCCATCCTTTGTATTGCACTCATTTATTTCATGCTTTTTCCACAATGGATGTATTTATGTTATGGGGTGAGGGGGCACATTGCTTGGAGAATAAGTATGTGGCGTCAACAA
This sequence comes from Nibea coibor, assembly GCA_023373845.1. NCBI lineage: Eukaryota > Metazoa > Chordata > Actinopteri > Sciaenidae > Nibea > Nibea coibor. The sequence continues at coordinate 8,657,082 of CM041718.1, read as the reverse complement.
TAACAGTGTGCATTATTCCGGTGCTAATAACCTGTCCTGCTGATGTCCTTTCTACGTATCACAGATGGGCTCAGACAGGGGAGAGCGGCAGTATTATGCCTCTGCAGAGATCTTCCACTGAATATATTACCATGTGATAGGGGGGAGATGTCTCACTCCCTAACACACACAAATGCAAACACACACAAACACACACACTTGTAGTGTTGGGCCAAGAGAGCTGCATATGCCCCAAACATACAAGCACGGGCTTCATTAATGACGTGCCAGGAGGGGAGGGAGGGATTGAGAGAGAGAGAGAGTGTGAGAAGAGAGAGAGAGAGAGAGAGAGAGAGAGAGAGAGAGAGAGAGAGAGAGAGAGTGAGAGAGTGTGTGTGTGTGTGTGTGTGTGTGTGCACCAAGCAGCCGGGGGGGGATTTCCTTCTTTAAGCTTTCAGCTCCCACTGGGCTTAGCTCGACTGTATGAACCCTGATGTGGGCCTGCCTCTAACACATGGCGTCACACACTCACTCACACACCCTCGCACAGACACACACACACACGCACGCACACAAAGAATGTATACATTGAAGCTCAGCAGGGGAGCAGCAGTGCAACACTGGCTCCTAAACATTTGGCTGTGGATGTCTCATTGACAGATGTACATGAAATCTAGCAGAGGAGGTCAGGTCATCGCTGCACCCTCCTCTTCCTCCTTCTCCTTCTCCTTCCCCTCCCTCTCTCCATCCCTTTACGCTCTCCCTTTACACAACACCCTATTTGTTCTGCCATTGCTTCTATCTCCGTCTCTGGCTGGTGGCTGCTGGTTGTGCCATGTATCGGCGAGGGTAGTGAAGGAGAAATGCACGCCAATTAAGCCACATCGTTATATGTGTGATAGCTCTGTTGGCAACAGCAGCATGTGGCTAGGGTAAGTCTGGCATCTGACACCGTAAATATGAGTTTCCTGGTTGACAGAGACAACCTGTTTCCAAGTGCGACTGCATCCTTCTCTGTGAGTGCAGCCATAACACTGATGGAGTTTGGCAGCATTCAGAAAACAGAAATTAATATATATTTTGGAGAGCGTGTGTTGCGGCTCGTCCAATTTGCATATGTTTCACCAAACAAGGAGGATGTAGAACTCAAGATTTCATTATGAAACAAAACAAGGTGGAACAATGTTTTACCACATGACTGACAACCTCCCTGTTCCCTAGTCTAAAATCTCGGTTCCCATACTGCAGCCATGCAGTTTCAAGCAGACCATGACCATAGTGACATACCTGTATGCTGAAAATCTCAAATCAAGATATGCTTTGGATAAAACTAAATTTAGCTTTTGATGAACTTTTGTTAGCGTCATCATCTATCGTCCATTATGATCAGCCCAAATTTACTACACAAACAAAACGTAGTGTGCTGAATGGTTTAAAATCCATGATTGGCTCCATGAGCTCTGTTTTCACGACAGTCTTCCTTTTAATACTCCACTAATCTAATTGTTGACCAAGTAGTTTAATACCCATTCATATTCCATTTACTGTACATTGCTTTTTGGAACAGTTCACCCTGGACTGGCTCATAACACTCGTAGGATGGCTACATCTGCAGCTGAATCCACTGCTGTCCACCTGCAGCTTGGGAAACACGAGCAGCCAACAGCTCTTTACTCCACTGCCAAAACACACCACCGCTTTCTTTTCACCAGTCACTGGCTATGCTAGAGAGATGTGGGCAGCGGGGCGTAAAAACACTTCCACTGCTCTCCTCTTCCTTCTCCACCACCCTGCTTCTCCCAGGAAGCCAGCCCAGAGGTCAGCGCAATCAGGACCCATGAGCAACAAAGGGCCCTAGTTAGGCGTCCAGCTCAGTGCCCGAGCCAAAGGCCAGCTTAGTGGGGCGAGACTGTCCATTAGGCAAGACCCTGGAACACCCGAGGGATCTGAGGTGAGAGGGGTTAGAAAGAAGAATAAAAACACTATCAACCCAGACACATACACACACATATTCTCAAAGACATACACAGATCATATGAGGCCTTGTTTGACACTGCTGTCAGGGTGCAGTGAAGGGGAAAGACGAGACCCTGTGACACACTGAGACATCACACACATACACGTACACAAATTCATGCACACACTCGAACGCGCATTTAGGCCCATGCTTCTCCAAACACACACACACACACACACACACACACACACACACACACACACACACACACACAAACACTAGAAAGGTACGAATTTCCATCTTTTTCATCTCGGTTTCCCACACGTTGCGGCGCGCTGTTACACCTTCACAAAGCTGGCTGTAGCAGCATCCAAAGAGCTGACAAAATATGCTCATTTTCAACAGCTCGCCACGAAACATCACTACTTTTCCTGTCGCCTATCCTTTCAGAGGGTGGGTGGGTGGGGACATCGGCTTTGTCCTTGTGAAGACCGGTCTGACGTAGGTGCTGTACTTTTTCCTTCTCTGTCAAATGCCCCTCAGCCTACACAAAATTCGCCGTGTAGTGTATCTTTGTCACTGATGATCTCACCTACTGTATCACTTATTGTTGTTTCGCATCTAAACAATCATTGGAGGGAGGAAGGTGTTTTATGTAGGGTTTGTAGACACTGAGGCCACGCAGTGTGTGAAATATATGTACACTTTTTGGATTTCTGCAAACACAGCACTACATTTCTAAAACTTTCACGCTACTACCTCACTCTCGCTGCTTTTCACTGTCCTCCATATTTTTTTCAATTCTTTCTCACTTTGTCATTCCACCCGCCTCTCACCTTGCCTTCATCTCTCTACCTCCCTACCTCTCCATTCTCATGATTTCTTCACCTCCTGCCAACCCTCCCTGTTACCATTTCTTGCCATAAATCGCCTTTTAACGTCATCTCCTTCTCCACCTCTTTTTTTCTTACTTCTACTTCTTCTCCGATACTGTTCACTCAACTCCTTCGTGCGCTCTACAAGGTTTCAACTGAGTGCCACATATCATTGTCTTTAACTTAGCATATCTGGCCCCCTGCTACCAAACCTCTGCGCACCAACCTTGACTCCTTCACCACCGCTCTCACCCGCTACCTCCTCCTCTCCTCAGGGTCAACGCACAGCTCCCTCAAGACTGGAGCCACCAATCATGTCCACCAGCTCCACTCCTTTACGTCCATCCCTCAGACCACTGCTACATCACCCACCCAATCGACCTCTCTCCCAAAGAGTCCCCCTTCTTGCCTCCCCCACCTAGGGCCGGTCCAGAGCTGTGGCCACCAATCACAGCATGTCAGGCAGCCTGTCCTGATGGAGCATGGTGTCAGAGCAACACTCAGAGTTGCCGAGGTTGAAGCCTCCAGAGACCCTCCGCCTCTGTTCTTCTCTCTTTCTTTGTCTGTCCCTCCCTCTCTCCCTGTCTGGCCGATGACACACTGAGCATTTGAGCAGAGATGGATGTACACAACTACGTGAACAGAAAATAAGTCAAGTTTAGCCAGAAGTCACGGCATCTCAAAAAACTTGACAGCAGTTAACACTAAATAAGCACAAAGACGGAAGAGAGAAAAATCTATTAAAAACTGTTGAAACGTTAGAGTTAGGAGGACGTCGCCATATTTGCCTTGTTCTTAATGTCTGATCTGCCAAAAGCAGATGACACATGTCAGTACGTCACACAAGGAACAAGGATGCAAGGATCTAAAACAACAACTGTATTACGGTCAGGTGCTGGTGTCAGTCCAACTTCTCACCAGGCTGTTTGTTTGGCACCAAACTGTAACAATCATACGAGGAAATCACCATCATCCAAGAAGAAAAGATACCACTTTTACTCCACCTAAGATCCAAAATGTAAAGCAGCATAACTCATGACATGTTTTAAATATGATCCGTGACTCAACTGGGGGAAATTATTTTTACATTGATTGCTCTCTTCACCACCTACATGTTCCAAATACACCAACAAGCTCATAAAAAGGCCTACTAGGAAATGTATGACGTTATAAGAAAATTACTCATGTAGACAGGGAAAGGTACATTACAACAGCCTGGAATGCAGTAAATATCAGAAGCTGATTATATATAGCAATGTCTATGTTCATATGAAAGCACAGATATTTCATTTTAGGATCAAATCACACCTACTATGGCCTTGGCATGAATGAAAAACAGCATGTAATATGGTCAACTCCATGCACTATGCAGAAGGAAGATCAAAGGTGTCCTCTTAAAATGTGTGGAATGGCCATAGAGGGTCAACATCAACAACTTTGGTCAACTTTAGTTCACAGCTGAGAGAAGGCCTTGCAGTAAAATCTATTTATAATTAAGTATTTCCTTTATTGCTCTCTGGCAGAAAAAATGTGGTTTGTGTTTGATCTTCGATTTCCTGCAACATTGTCTTCAGAGTAACAAGAAGGCTGATTTAGCAGTAAGTAGCACAAGATGGCAAAGAGGCAGAAGGGACAGACGTAGTGCAGCAAAAAAAGAAAGCAAGAAAACAAGAAGGAACAGAAGCACAAACGAAAGAAAGCAAGAAAGACGGGCATAAAGTTATAAGAATGAAACAGCAAAAGACAGGTCTAGATACAGAGAGTGAAAGATAGGGAAAAGTTTAACAGGAGGTTGAACCAGAATGACGCATAGCGCTGATATGCCAAGAAAGCAAAGACAAAGTTATCTCTCTGTATATGTGTGTGAGTGCATGTACGTGAATGATATGCAAGTAAAGAATGTGAAGTAATGAGTGTCCATTTCATCCATTATGTTGTCCATTGAGCATAGATAAGGTGACAGTGTCTTTCAGGAAGTAGATATGACTTTCACACAAACTTTTAGGTATATCCAAAATATAGAGACATAGCACTAATACTCAGAATTCTCGACATTAAAGTGAGGACATGACTAACTTTGAGATGAATGAATATCTATCTCATTGCTAGGGGTGCAGGAGTATGCTCAGGATGGCCTCAGTGTGTCATCGAGCCACCGATTAGGACCGCCCACAAAATCCTGGACTGAAAACTGGTGAAAAACTGTTTTAACTTCTAACTCCACATTTCAGTAATATATCGTTCAAAGACTTTTCAAATGTTTTCAGCAACTATTTTCCAATATATTCAATGTATTTCGAAAGAAATCTCAGAATTGCCTTTAAACAGACTTTAAACGTCCCACTTTCTCCATTACAATACCAAATACCAAAGTGTGTGGCCTCCGTCAACCAGTGTTGATCCATATTACCACCACCACGAGTACTGGGTCCCAGATCATATGGATTTCTAGTTAGGAGTTATAAAAAAAACAAACAAAAAAACAAAACAAACAAAAAACAGTTTTTTTTTTCCAAGGCATATCTTGGCAGGTAAGGGAGTTGGTAGAAGTACAGAGTTTCCCAGGATTCTAGCCACACCCCATCAAGTATTTCTATTCTTAGCTCTGACATCACGAGTAAACAGAAAGACAAAGGCAGATACAAGTATATTACACACAAAATAAATACATAAATGAAATGGTAGTGTTGGAGGCTGAACTTTAAAAAGATGATATTGTCTGGTGTTTTGGGCAAAGACGTTCTGCATTTTGCAGAAGGGTGTATTTGCATGAGTAACTTAACATTTTTAAACAGCGCGGAGCTGCTCACAGTCTATATGAGATTTCAAACCCGTCTGTTTGTAGAACTTTCTGAGTGTTTATCATATTATCCTCTGTTCTCCACAGAAGTGGGCCTTCTATACACCACACTGTGGTTAGCTAGAATTAACTGGCAGAACCATTTTCTGTGTGTGTGAGAGACAGCATGTATGTGTGTGTGTGTGTGTGTGTGTGTGTGTGTGTTGTGTGTGTGCTCTGTCTGCTGTTTTTTCCACAACTTTGGGATGAGATCTGAGAGGAAACGGACAGATTTCCATCTGTCTGCTTCATTTGCAAAAAAAAAAAAAAAAGAGAGAGAGAGAAAAAAAGCCCTTCTTGCGATTCAAATATATGCTTTAGCCACCTCTCTCTTGCCCTCCCTCTCTCTCTCTCTCTCTCTCTCTCTCTCTCTCTTTTCCCATCTCTCCATCTCCCTCTCTATCCAAGTGGCATCTGCGGATGACCAGGGCATCATGAGTCTCAGGGGCTGAGGGAGGAATAGGGGGAGCAGGAGGGAAAAAGAGAGGAGAGAGAGAGAGAGAGAAAGAGAAAGAGGGAGCAAGCGCCTCTCACTTCACATTTCCCCAGCACCACCCCGGCGTGCCAGCCAGCCTGCAGTCTGTTCTCCTTTGAGCTTTCTATTCTACCACAGCACAGAAAAAAAAATCAATTCATATTTCCATAATCCACACTCCTGTCTGTCTACATGTCTTTGCCCCCCCACACACCCCCCCCCCTTCCATTTCTCTCTCTTTCTGTCTCCCTCTCTCTCTCTCCCCCTCTCCCCTGGGGTAGACTAACCCCTCCACCCCGATCCTACGGCCTACAAATGTCATTACGCTCAGCAACAATAACGGCCTAAACAAAAGGAGGCCTTGCTCTGAGCTCTGAGCCCCTCTGTGGAGACTGTTGGCTGCTGCTGCCATATGCTGGCCAGCTCGGGCCACAGAAAGAGACAGAGACTGTGGCTACAGAGGACTCCAGCCTTCAGCCCCACAAAGGAGGAAAGGAGTCCTAATCCTGGTAATGAGGCCCGTGAATACAGCCTTTATGTATACGGGGGAAAGGGCCAATCCCTCTGTACACAGCACGCTAACTAGCCATCTTAAGGGCCATCTTATCCACACAAACGATCTGGTCGACAACAGAATGAAAGAAAAGTAAAGTTGTGTAGGGGGGGGCTAAAAACAGAGACATGTTGGAGAAGGATGAGACAGGCCCATGTCAACACATACAGTATGTTTACACTGCCTTTTTTATATATATATATATATATATATATATTTTTTTTTTCCATCTCTCTTGGATTCAGCTCATCTTTTTACTCCTTTTCCCTCACTTCCACTTCCTTCCTCTGTATGTCTGTAATTTCTTGCTCACACTCTTGTTCCCTCACTCCCTCTACCTCTTACTCTGATAGCACGCTCTGGTTCTTGTGGGGCAGGCAGACATCGCCTGAAGCATCTTTCTACAAGCCCGTTTATTCCTCAAAGTGGATCAGAGAGGCAGGAGAGCTGTTTAAACTCACTGGCTCGGCTGCTGTGTCGAGAGATAGTTAGCCTATGTGCATATTGTTGCCTTTCTCTCGTTGTTATGCCCATTTTTTTCCTCTCCCCCTCTCAGTCCATTGATGGCCTGCTGCAGTCATCTGTCCAGTGATTTGCTCCAGGACTTGTTTTGCGCTGTGGCCACTTGGTTCGCATCCTCTCTTGGAACAAAAACAATATGTTGCATGTCTTGTTTTTTTTTTTTCCTGTCAATTCTTCTGACATCCTTAGACTAACTGACAGTACAAAAAAAAAAAAAAAAAAAAAAATTACACACACACACTGCCTGTGAAGCAACAGCACAGAAAGCAGTAGTCATCAAGTCATCAAGTTGGATCTTGATTGTTGTTTTTTGACGGTGAAGTCAGAGAGCAGTAACAAACAACCTCCTGATGTGGTGTGTTTTTCTAAGAGAGAAAGGGTAAAGAGGAAGGTTTTTAAAATGAATATCAAATCAAATCAAATTAGATTCTTTTTTGCATAAGTGTGTGCCCATTGTCCCCCTGAGACAGCGGATAAGATTCGTGATTGGCTCAAACGATAATTTGGGTTCAGAACAAATTGTTGAGTTTGTTGTTTTTTTACATGAATTCTATCAGAGTTGTACTCCCAGAGTAACATCTCTGAAAAGAAGTCAGGCGGGTCGATAAACATTTAACAAGCATTTAGACAACAGACTGGTCAAACAAACCCCCAGACTGACCAAACTGACTTGGAAGTGAAAACCAGGGATGCACCCTTCTAACTTTTTTACCTGCTAAATTTCTGGACTTCTACTCAGTGAATCGAACAAGAACCATGTACCGAACAAGTCCCAGTCCTCTCTTTCTCCAGGATTTCAAATCTGTATACCTCGCTGCAATGAACTTTTAGGAATCATATTTAATTGGCACCCTGTTGTGACCGAATGAACCTGACTGAGATGAAACACTGAATCTTTCTTACCTTATCAATAAAGAATCTGTGTTTAATGTGGATCGATTATTTCACGGTTGATACGTGATCCACGTATAAAAAGGTCAGTGTCCTCGATACCGCTCTGCCAAATCAAATACGTGCATCCTGAGCCAAAACAAGGGTGAATCATAAAATATAAAACATCCATTATAGGTCATAGACAGACTTCCTGGATAAACTTTGGCCTGCTGTACTTGCACACTCATCTGTGAATGAGGGAGCACAGTGGAAATTTGGGGAACTTTTAGCTTCATCTTGAATGAAGTAGGTTAGATATTCTGCGGACTTATTTACAACCTGGAATCAGCTCTGTTTCTTTCTTGTCACAATGTTTCCATGTTCCCAGATCTCAGCTCGTCCTTTAATAAGTAAAAGTAAGTTATAATAATCAATAAAAATGACAACCAAACATACAAAAATAAGACCCAGGTTGTTTCATCATCTTTTATATCAGGTCCTTATCAAAAAATAGGATTCTTCAGCACCAGTTTAGGAAGAACATGGTGTGCCGAAAAGTAGTGCAAAATAGCTGCAGATTTTGCTTTCAGATTTAAAATTAACCCAATAATGCTATAAATGTGGAACAATAGGAAGCAGACAGAGCAGCACAATGAGAGAGAAAGCATGAGATGCAAACAGAGAGAGAGGAAAAAGGGGAAAACAGAGGTGTGCATTCCTGTCACGGCTGCATGATAATTACTGATTCGTCGGTTATTGAAGACCTGCTCACTGCTTTTCATTACCAGCAACAGACGTACAATGAGACAGAGAGAGACAGAGAAGAGGAGGAGGAGAAGAAGAAGAGAGAGGAGAGGAAGAGGAGAGGAGAGGAGGCACTGATAGGGATGAGGTGGAGATTGGTGGTGGTGGTGGTGGTGAAAGGTGTTGGGGGAGGTTACCTCGGGATGGCAGGGTGAGTGAGGGCATTAGGCAAGGAAGGAAGATGGGAGAGGAGGAGGAGGTAGAGGTTGTCTGTAACGGTGAACGAGGGAGAGAGAGATTTGGAGGGAGAGATTTGGCGAGAGAGGGAGAGAGGGAGAGAGAGAGAGAGAGAGAGAGAGAGAGAGAGAGAGAGAGAGAGAGAGAGAGAATGAAAAAGCAGAGTGTGTTCCAACCTGGTCTGTGTGGTCCTGGGGGAAGCTCCACAGCACGGTTGGATCTAGAGGTAATTGACAGACAGCATTAATCAGCGGGTGAGAAACACACCGTCTTCGCTAGCTGCCTCAGAACACATACATATTAATGAGAGGGGTGGGGGCAAGGGTGGCTGCTGCGAGTCTGTGCACGCACACACACACACACACACACACACGCTTATACTTATATACTCACTTACACACACACACACACACGGCAGCGCACAGTGAAAGACAAGAGAGAGAGTGAGTGTCTCGGCTGTATGTGCTGTAAATATGCTAATCTATATTCTCAGTGTAGATATGATAGCTTATATTATACACCAAATCATGCACGTTTAAGAAAGTCGTATCAACACATACTCCAGTTCATTTGCTTAATTATTCCTACATTGATACAAACCTAGCTGTTTGCTGGAGAGATGTAAAACTTCACCTAAAATCATTATAACAGCGGGTTGTGTTTTTTTTTTTCTTCTTCTCAGTAAATAACACGAGTGCTGAAACATTAACCAGTGGACTAATTGATCAATACATCACCCTAACCCTAATTCCGTCAGTTATTGAGTAGAAATAAGGAATATTAACTGGGTTAAAAGTTACAAAAATGGCATAACAAGTGGAATACTTGAAGGGTTTCGGCAGCTGATCAGACTAAATGAAACATCTTGAGATAAAAGGCTGCGATTTGATGAGCTGTGATGAGCATTTCTCATTCTTTTTGACATTTTACAGACTACATACTAATTGATTAATCAAAAAAAGAACTGATAGATTAACAGTGAAATAATTATTAGTTGTAGAGCTAAACAGCCTAGCCATTCAGAATTTCTAACAGGTTGTTCATATTTTATAAATGAAGACATTGGGCGCAGCAAATACAGCAGCCCGATTCTCGTTGCATATTATAGCTCTGAAGTTCATCAAAGACGCCAAACTACACAAAATAACCATCTATATCAGCTTTATAACCTGCTACTCTTTCTTTAGTATTATGCTTGCAACGTGTCAGCATTTGTCTTGAGGCTCGCTTCCGAACTAAAAAGTGGTCCTCGCTTCTAGCAGACTTATAGCATGTGTTTGAAAGGAGGCAGCCACCGAGCCACAGCCTGAACACGGGGGTCTCTGGTAAACATGGCTTCCGCAGCTCCAAGGTCACCCTGTGACCTCGGCAGGAACAGCGAGGGTCTGAGAGATGAGCTCTCACACGCTAGGTTCACTGTCACGGACAGGCAAAAAGGCCTACATGCTCGTGAGCGCACCCCCACGTCTGCCTAAACACAGCTGACTGAGAGAAAGTGAAATCTTCCAACACCGAACCTTTTGACAGCATGAAAAACAATAAGCGCGTTGAGTTTACGGGGTATGAACTAAAGTCCCTTAATTGATCGATGTAGGACCATTATAACAATGACCATTCTGCTCTCTAGCCCACATGCCCCCAAAAAGATTCATTTAGACATTTAAGAAGCCAGAGGAGATGAACACTTCTTTAGTAATGAGGACATGCAATAACACATGATGTGTCGAGTAGCTTCATGGCTATCACACCGGGCTGCCTGACAGAGAGAGGCATACAATGGACGAACGGATGACAGGACGCAGCAGAATCCATCATGCCTTACATAATCCTGTTGGATAATTTCATGGGCCCCCTCTTGAAAAGAGAGGCACAGGGTAAAAAAAAAAAAAAAAAAAAGCAGTAGAGCTCAAAGCTCTACACTCAAACTCTGACCAACACCCCCCTCCTCCTCTTCTCTCTACCCTATGATCTGCCACAGTTAGGGCTATTTTATGCTGATTTACTGGGTGAGAGGATGGGAACTGCTGCTGGAGTGTGATGCAGGACAGAGGAAAAGGGACAGGAGCGGCGGAAGGAAAAAGGGTCGGGGGGCCTAATATCTAACTTTTGGACTTTTTGCTTACTTTCTGGAGTGATTGGTCAGGTGTGCCAGGTATGAAAATAGGAAAGGTGGGGGGGCCTCAACAGCACTGTAAAAAAAAAGTGTTCATGCTCACAGCTGAACAAACGTTGACTCTACAGTCAGGAGGAGTGCGGCTCGATTCAAGATCAGGTTCTGACGGCGGCTGGAGGACACTTCTACGACTTGCTGTGCCGGAAACGCACACGTGAAACCAGCTTCGTTAATGACGGTTTAATTCCATCAAGAGGCCCAGTGAGTTATGCCAGGGAGCCGGCGCACACAATGCAAAGGACCCCGGAAGGAACTGGGTCACCTAAATTTAATGCAGTCGTTTTTAATGTTATCGATTACACCTGCGCTCTTCCTGCTATAACAAGCCAAAATGTCTGCTGTGCAAAAGGTCTATAAACAGAGCGCATTCAACAAACAGCACCAAATATACGTGTGGCTGTATCCTGCCCGTGCATTTATTAGCCCTTAATTCATCTTTCGCACCAGCAATTACAACAAAAGCTTTCCCCCAGAGCCCTAAAAGTAGTTATCAGCATTTGCTGACGATTTGCTGCCATACTTTGTTTTATATTTTTATAAATTGAATACTTTTCGCTGTTAGTGAAACTGAATAACGAATAAATACCAAGTATAAACAGATGAAGAGACATAAAAAAAAAACAAAGTTACAGTCCTTTGGAGCTGGATTAGCACGTTCAAAAGAGTGGACCGATATAAGATCCAACTCAAGGTCAGCTCAAACATATTTGACGTGTGGGACTCCAGTGTGTTCAATTCTGTGTGGAGTCACATGTAGGGAGAGTGGTGTAGAGCGAGAGCGAGAGCGAGAGAGAGAGGCATAAATACAGAGAGCACAGGAGGCAGAAAACAGTGAGCTGTGACACCACACAGAACTTGAGAACTTCAGAGCCCTACCAAACACCTTCCTTTATCGTTCAGATTTCCTCCTTCGTCTGCATCCTGTGTGCATTTTTTTCTTTCTATCCTTACGGGCTCTTTCTGCTCTGCTCCACCTCCACATTTCTCTGCCAATCATTTTACCTCTTGCTCATCTTTTCCATTGTCTTTTCTTGTTTGTTTTTTTTCCTTTTCTCCCCTCCACTTCCACTCCTTTTTCTCACCTCTCTCCGTTTCCTGTGCTTGCCTAATTTTTGCTCTTCCTTCCACAACCTCTCTCTTTCTTTCTTTTCACCCACACACCCTCCCCTGCAGCCCTCTCTGTACCCCCTCTCTCTCGATTTTTCTTCACTCTCCTACCGTCGTATACCCCTCCCTTTGGACGTTCGGGGCGTGTGGTGGACGCAAGAGGGGGCCTGAAGGGGGTTAAGGCTGAAAGTTGAAGGTTACAGAGGTGAAGAGGACCCCTGCTGCTCCGCCAGGGGACACAAATGTCACCATGACAGATCCTGCGCCGGTTAATCCACCCTCCCCTTCTTCAAAAACACACACACACACACACACAGAGCAGAGCACAAAGATACTGACCAAAAAAAATATGACAATTCATGTCTGCATACTGCAATACAAATGTCAACTGTAAAATATGCACAAAAAAGCTCGCACTGAACCATTTTCTTTTCAGCACATAAAAAATGTTTGAGGTGCAAATGACATGATCGTAATTTTCTCAATTTAGATGTCATCAAAATTTTTCAGTACTCGATTTGCGTGGCACGGATTCGGGACAGCCACGAGCACAGCACGCACACACAGTGACTACATTTCTGTCTGTAGCCTCTTGCGGATTTGGACTTTTTTGGGCATTTTCAAAACGCAGGCTGCAGATTTTACAAGCGCATTGTATAAATGTTTTGGCTCGCTCGCAAGGTCGTAAAACATTCTCTGCATGCAACAGACAATGGTAGCTGTCCGTTACAATTAAATATGACAAAGTTAGAGACGGGGGGGGGTTTCTGGAAGACACCAGTGCAGTGTGGTGAATAAAAAATACACGCACGCAGCAGCAGCGGATAACAATGCTTACCCACGAAGGGTAAAAATATAGTGCCTTGTTCATGGGCACTTAGGTCATGTAATGGAAATGCAAACATGTAATAAGTGCACTGTATCTTTTGGCAGTTCAGAGGAATTACAGTTGATACTAATCAGCCACTTCCTGTTCTTTCATACATCTGCCTAACTACCAGTTTAACCATACAGCAGTCGAGCAAACCACACTCTATCAGGGCCTGCCTGCACCATATATTGAGTTGTTAGACATCAGACTCTCAAAGCCCAAAAATGCAAAGGATTCAAAATGTGTTTATTGTATTTCTTACAGTTGACAAAATCTGAAAAGAGCTGTTGCAAACTGTATAAAAAAAACAGCCCATCTGATGTGACACCGGTGGCAGCCTGAGTGACAAGGAGAAAACGACCTATAGCATATTTCACCCTGCTGCAGCGTAAACAGATCTAGTGGGTGAGAATTGAATTGAAATCACCTATCCAGAGTTAGATTCCTCCATTCGCACCCCGGGAAATGGAGGTGCGGAAATGCGACAACAAGCTCAAGGAGTGACCATTGGTCTTTGTCTGCAAACTGCGTGCGCGTGTGTGCGCGGCATACTGTACAAGTACATGCGTGTTTACAGATGCGCGGCAAGCTCGGGAGCGAATATTTACTGTACAGTGGTGTGTCCATTGATCTCTGAGGGCTTCAAGCATGGCTGATTTCCAACAGTCACAATCAGGGCAACATGTAGGAAGCCCTTGAGCCATGACACATATACTGGGGAGAGGTAGGTGGTGGTGGTGGTAGAGATGGTCAAAAATCAATGTTTTGGCTATTCCTGAGACACCTGTCTTTAAAAGTCGGAGGAGGAGAGTGAGCGATGAGAAGGGAGGGTTAATAGGTGAAGGGTACTGGGAACTGAGAGCGGGGCAACGGGGAAGGAGTGGGAGGAGGAAGGATGAGGTGAGGGAAGGAATGGATGGATTGCCTGAGAGTGGGAGGTAGACCTCAGCCTCTCTCAGCTGACACCGCTTCATTCCTACTTGCTCAGGTGGATCATTAAATGTGACGGGATTAAACAGAATAAATTAGCGAGCTATACTTTGTGCGCACCGGAACATGAGAGAAAAGAGAAATAAGCCTACCCCCTTCATCCCTCGTTTCTTTCTATTCTCTGCATAAATCTATGTCTACTGGCACTTCCAAGTAGGCTAAAAATGAAAAATGCTGGCATCTTCATCTTGGCATACGTCTATGCTTCTTGGGATTTCCAAGTAGGCTAAAAAGAATCTGTTGGCAGAGGATGTCATTCTAATGCTGCCCTAATGCTGCTGGCTGGAAGAAAATGTTGGCGCATAACACCAGTGTGTCGGAACCCTCGCACTGCCCAGCGCTGCTGCACAGCGAGTTATTGAACTTCAACTATTTTGTCACTGAACTAAAAAAAAACGAGTCAAACCCAGATTGCTTCTTTATTTCCAATGATACAAAGCTTTAGAAAAGTAGCCTGTGAACTACAGAAAGAAAACATACAATAAACGTGAAATACACCCACATTTATGCGCCTATAGGATCACCTTAGCAGCTCGATAACAGCAGCCCGAATGCATGGCTCTGGCTTTAAGAGATTCCAGTAAAACACAAAAAGCCCTAACCCTAAATCCAGCGTGAATACACATTTAGATGAAAGCCTCTAGTTTATAATTCTCTATACTATGTGAATCAAACGCAGCCTTAAAACCCCTTATGGCCATCCAATGTTCTAAAGGCATTAAAAAAAAAAGGCATTTTTTCACCTTATTCCATGAACGACTGAATGTGTGTTGTGAGTGAATAGGGGGCCTGTTTGTTAAGAGAGGCCAAATCCCATATGGTGAACAGCAGCTCCTCTGGTGAGAAGAGAGGCTGTGAAAGCCACCGGCAGACCCTCTCCTCCATCCGTGCTCCGGAGATGAAGGGATGTAGCGCCTGCCTCTTCTTGTTCCTCCTTTCTCTCGCTCCCTTTGCCTCCTCTCCTCCCTGTTTCTTGGCCAGGGGTTAAACTGCTGCACTCTAACCTCCTTGGCAATGATTTCATTCACTCCGTTTCTCTCGCTCGCTCTCTCATCTTTAGGAGAGATTTATTTCACAGTATGTAGTGGATTAGGCCCCCCTTGTATGCCCTCGGACAAAAGCATTGTTTTAGCACTAGCCTGTTCGCTGTAACGGGGAGGAAGCTACCGCTACTAAGCATCCACAATGCGGCCATTGTGGACGCAGGGCTGGAAGGACCCTGCCTCTGAGGCCGTCTAGACTTTGAGCCTGGGCCGATTGGAGAAACACAGGGAGAAAATCCCATCAGGCAGTGGAGTGAAAGTTAACTAAGGTAACCTGCTGTGAACCTGATGAAGATGTCAAGCCAACATATGGCAAAAAATGTCTATTGTCAGAACAAGGAGCTTTCTTCCCTCAGAGGGAGGGTATGGTGGAGGAGGAGGTGAGGGGTGGCGAAAGAAGACTTAGGGGGGTTGCACAACCTAAAGGAAGGAATAACTGTGGTGGTCATCGTTTTACTTCTGGATCAGTAGCCTTATTTTGGCTGGGAGGAGGCCCAACCCCTACACTCACAATTAAAGGAGTAAGCAGATTAACTGGCATCTTTCAAAGGCCAGCAGAAAGAAAAACACACTCACAGACGTTTAAAACATTTTTTTCGCCCCTTTCGCCTGTCAAGTCCCAGACTGCACACTGCAAATGGTATTACATTTCATGCTGATTTGGTGAGCAGGGGTTTTTAGAAAAGAGAAACCGCTTAAACGATGATATGGTCCTCAAGTTTACTAATACTGATTGGTCACACCAAGTTGTTACAAATTGCTTGGGACCGATGGACAGTACGAAAGCCTGAAGTTAGTCAAAATCTCTCTGGATTAGAGTGGAACGGATTCATGTTTGGTATCAAATTGGTATCTAGAACTAAACCGTGACAGAAAATCAGATACAAAACTCTACATTTAAATTTAAATCTCACGTAAAAGGCCCTAGCAAATCCATCATCGCTTGGTCTAGTTTACAGTCTAGAAATAGGTCTAAATTAGCAAAGGAGAGATGCGTTTGAGTTCCAACGCTTGGAAAATTTGAATAAAACAAAAAGAAGACAACCTCTAAGGTAGTCTGTTTTACCAGCCAAAAAACATCAACTGGCAGGCTTCACATGAGAGATGCTGGCCTCTGGGATTTCTAAGCCACTTCTACAGCTTCATCTGAAAAAGATAAACAACAGCCTCAGCCACTGGAAGAAGAAGAAAGGAAGAGCTGCATGGAGATGATGTGACCCTATTAATGCCACATTAGTTGTTCTGTCTTCCCAGAAAAATGCTTCAGTGGGATGTGCTGCGAGAGAGAGAGGGGGAGAGAGAGAGAGGGAGAGGGAGGGAGAGAGAGAGAGAGAGAGAGAGAGAGAGAGAGAGAGAGAGAGAGAGAGAGAGAGAGAGAGAGAGGTGGCGAGAGAGACAGAAAGAGAGAAGTGAAAGCGATACTGTCTTCAGGCTAGTTGGGATGCAACCCAATTTCACAGCTTCACGAATGAGTGGCACAGCATATGGATGCAACCTTTGTGACAGCCTCTGTGTATCACCACGCATCAGCGTTGATATTCCAAGTCAGATTCCATACTGGTCCAACATTATGTCAAACACCGGCTCCGCATGACTGCATTTTCAACACAACACACAGACAGCGTGTTTGTTGAGGGGGGGGGGTGTTAGTCTCCTAAGCTATGAAAAACAAACTAGTATCTCCCTAGACAGACTACTCTCCAACACTTTCTACATTGTATGATGCTCAGTTGCTGCAGAGTGATAAAACTGAGTGCTTACATTAAAGCGGTAACATGCCCTAAAATCTGAGGTATAATCTGAAAGATGTGACCCAGATATCATTTCCAAATAGATGGAGGAAAGGAGGGTAGACTGTCGAGTTTAGGTTGCAGCGGCACAAGACATCGGTGATGATTCTATTCCTGGTCGTTGGCTGGTTGGCTTAAAAACCAACATTTCGACACATAATCACATACTTACTCTCCATATGGTCCAACCATCTGCCTTGGTCAAAAAAACAACATCTATATAAGCACAGCACATGAATAACTCTATCATTAAGCTTAATGCGCGGAAAAGGACATGAATACAACCTGTCGTAAGAGTGCAACTTTACAAAGTGAGTTCAACTTTACCACAAACAATGTTGAAATTGTCGACGGTGTTCATTTTGTTGATATGACTCACCAAGATGTATTGATTATCACACACTGCCAAGTTGATATCCATGTCCGTGTGTGTGTGACAGAAAATACAGCCTGATAACGCTGACAAAGTGTCGTTTTTTGGGTGTACAAATGATAAGTTTAAGAACGTTGATGATCAGGTCATTGTCACTCAATTACAGATGCTTAGGGGGGAGTTCATATTCGAGTCTTTGAGGCGGTGGTTGCGGCATCAGAGAAAACACTGTGTAGCACAGCAGCTCCTTGAGGTGGGGAGAAGATCGATCTCAGTTAATGTCATATGGCACAGCACCCAGAGGCAGCTGCGTGGTGCTGATGACAGTGTAAAGCCTTGCCTTTGGCGGCTACACGCTCGGTGCTGCCGAGCTGTGATTTGAAGTTCACATGCAAAGGCTGACAGACAGACAGCTCTCAGTCAGGCAGTCAGACAGTCAGTCAGCCAATGTTTCCACGGGGATGACAATACATCTGTATCAGTTAAAAGCGTACAATGGTGCCTAATCCCGAACACATTCACGGGGGTCTGAATGCTCTGTAGGACTGATGGATGCAATGCTGACAGAATAATAGTGGGCAAACACTGTCTAACCCCATTGTTTAGGCTGTCCCCGTTTCCTAAAATTTAACTTCAGCAGAAAAAGGATGTCAGGTTTGGAATAAAGGGCCTTTTGCAGTCCAGAAAATTCATCCATCATTCCTTTGGAATTCACAGTTTTATCTTTAAACAAAGTCTAGGTCACAACTTTTTAGACAAATTGACCAAAGTTTACTATGTTCAGATACGCTGGTTTATTCGTATTTTTACAGCATACCGAGACCAGGATGAATTATTCAGAGTGCTCACAATCATATCACATATCAGTTTGCTTCGTGAAAGCAGCTTACCCAACAAGTAATTCATCAGACAGGACAAGGCTAAGATGTGTCAACAGAGCTACACCCACTTTCATCACACAAAAAGCCATGGTTGATGTGGGTTAATAAACAGACATATACAGACTGGTGTCACGGCTTGCTTGTTCTTTATGGAGCTGTATGTTGTGTTTATAGTGCAGATTCAAGTAGATTTAATAGACCAGAGCTATTAACTGACACCAATGTTTACCAATGTGTATACTTTAAGGTTGAAAGACATTCTGCAGTAAATCCTATTCTTTTCTATAGCAAAGTCCAAAGTCTGAGGATAAAGGGTGTCACGTTGTACAGACTGTGAAGCCCCTTGAGGGAAGTTTGGGCGTTTTGGCTATATAAATAAAACTGACTTGATTTGAAAGCCAAGCAGTGCCAGACTAGTCTGAAACAGGTCCCGAGGCCTGGTTTGCCCGTTAACCTCCCTCTGTGACCACAAACAGGTTAATCCTGCATCATTGTGTCAGTCATCTTAACCAGTTCCAATGGAGCAAAATAATTCAGGACATACAGTCAATGAGAGCAGATGCAGTACTGGAAGTCGAGGGAGGCATTAAATGTGTGTGTGTGTCTATTTGAAAACAAAGACCTCGTGGATGATTTACATGATTTACAATGATAAATGGTCTCAGACATTCACAAAAATGTCAAGATTGACCTATATTCTCTGTCTTGAAAAATAGGCCATAACCCAAATTAAGGGCCAGTAGGGCTACTGCACGCATGTAAACTGCATTATCTTCATAGTAATTGTTTTGTGTTAGGGAACACAGGAGTGACATAGCTCCTGGAGAGACGTAGCCTAAGGCCATAACTGTTGACATGTAAATAGTGAGGATAGGAGCTGAGATGACAGCACAGACAGTCGGCTTTGTACCACTAGTGCTGCTTGACTTGGGTTTGGCCTTGGCCACAAAATGAAGGTATAAAAAGACAGCGGTCTAGATGTCACGATACTAGTACTCGCATCATGTCAATAAGTAGGTTGATTTCCTTAATTGCCGAGGAAAAAAACATTTCCGCCTTTTCATCGTTCATCTTTTAGATCCATTGACATCAGTCTACATGTCAGCAGCCCCGTGAGACCACAGCACAAACACTGAGGCTGCATCCTAATAATCTCTCTGCTGGAGATCCATAAGACTCGGCTTCAAACTCATTCAATTACCTCATGTTATTTGCTAACAATGAAACAACAGTTAATATATGCGTGTTTGTACTAAACTCATTTTTAAATAGAAAAAGACACAGGAAAAGCTTCCTGTGGGAAAATCTCAGAGCAAATGGTGTTCAAAGCGACATTACGCAGAAGTTTCAGAGTGCAATACACACAGCACACAAAGTTACATAATGCAGAAACAGTCGTACAGGGCACAGAGTGCAAATTACAGAGACGCCGTTCAAGTGATAACGTGTCAGTGTGGCACCGAAATGATTTAAAATTTTGTGGTAGAAAAGTTACACAATGGGCCTTTAAGCTTTTCTTGTTCTGTAGCCAGCTTCAAGTAGTTGTTCAAGGAACTGCAGTTTTTGGCACCGCATTTGGTTTCTCTTCACAGCTGCGGAGGTTACTGCTTGATTGGTATCAACCCTGTAATGCTAGCTTGTTGGGAAGGAGACTAAATAACGCTCCATACTTAGGCTAAATTTTGCCAATGTAAAAACTGGCATGGCCATTTTTAAAGGGGTCCCTGGACGTCCCACATCAAGATATCTGATTGAAAATGAGTTCAACAAGTACCCACAAGTTTCCCTTTGACAGACGTGCCCATTTCGAGCTAACCCCCATGTAGCTTCGGGCATAAACCATGCAATTTTCTTGCGTGCATGCCTGTTACCTAGTGGATTTGCATATTTCTGCATACTTGTGTCCCTAAACGGTACTGGAATTGCATGAAATTAGGTATAACTGAAAAGCTGAGATTCTTGTAGATTGTGATGATTAGTTAGTCCCTGTAGCAGCCAATTCTATTTTGTGAAATTCGACCTCTGTATAAAATGACCTATTGTGACCTCTGGGAACAGCCTGGAAACTGTTCAACCACCAAGCAGAGACAACTTTTGAGACATTATTGAACATGGGAATGGCCATTATATACATCATGTGCTCCACCTTTAGACATTCTGAACCTTTAATAATTGAATAGGTGCCTACACACACCATATTTATGACTATAAAACCCTGACACGCAGTGGAGAACTGCATCTAAAATTAATCTTCAGGTTCACAGCTTTCAGATGATGTATAACACTTCTGAGTTGTATGTACTGTTGACCTGCTGTTTAAATGTAGAAATGTTTTATGGGTTAACACGGTTGAAATCCTCCATAAGAAAAGCTTTATGAGCTCTGTGGCTATCATTTCCACAGCACATGACAAGAGAAGTGCGCCACTTGATGTAGTCGAGAAGTGAGTCAACCCCAAATCCTGCTAAAATCCTGTCATCATAAAATCTGCTCAACATGTCAGTCACGGAGGTCAACATATTTTTGAGCACAGCTTTTTTTTATGAAATCCAATTTGCCAGACTAGGACAGATTAACATCACCAAAGCTACATTAAAGCAGGAGCTGCACTAATCCTGTTCATTTGTGGACTAAACTGGGCCACATTGGTATTACATGCAGGAGAACCAGCCAATCATTGTTCTTCGACTCACAATAATTGGTTGTGTGTGCTTGTGGGGGCGCGCATGTACGTGAGTTTGGTTGCACATCGGACCATCTGCTGAGCTGAACACGTATACTCCTGGCCATCTATTGTCATCCCTTGACATGATACATGCGAAGAAGAGCTTAGCTTCAAGATGACACCAGCAGTTTCTGCAAGCTAAATTCAGCTGGACATTATCCTAGCCTTTGCTTCGTGGTATTTATTTTTAAACACATAAAATTCCCACAGCTCTCTGGGGCATAACTTGAGAGTGGTCACAGGGGAATAAATTCATCCGCCATCACACAAAGACGCATTGCACAGACAAATAAAAAAAAATAAAAAAAGCCACCGACAACAATGCTGCGAGGCTGCAAGTGAGGAGTGAGGGTGATGTGATGAAACTCTTCTGCATTCATCAAAATCATCTCGTTTTAAATCATTGATCGGGTCCCTACTTTTCCCCCACTTTTTTCGCTGTGGAAAGGGGAAGTCTAAAAATAGCGTGCGAGAGTCAGTGCCTAGAAGTCTTTCCATGTTCTTCCAGTCTGGCAGCATTAGTGAATTCAGATGAGTCTCCTGCAGCTCTCGCAGCGTCTGTGTCGCTTTCCCGTGCACGGTAGCACACATCCGCGCCGCTGTGCACGTGCATACACAGCCGTTTGTGCACAACGTACACTATACACTTAAACATGTACCTCCTATCACACACAAAAAAAATGTTTGCCCCCGAGTTTCAGTGCTGCACCGGTTAGAAGGAAAGCTCAGCCAGCAAACCTCACCGTGTCTCACCTCGCAGCTTATAGACTACTGCCATCAGCATATCCATAACCCCCTTCATCCTTTTTCCACCATCTTCCCAGCCCAATCACATCTTACTTTGCCCCAGTTCTTCAAGCTTTGGTCAATAACACTCTGCAGAAACAACAAAGAAGCCCATAGTCCTGATGGTGGTGGAGACGTGCCAAAACCTGACTGTGGCGAGGTCACAAGGCACCACCTGAAAGGACCCAGTGACCTGTTCCGTCTCTCTGTCCTCACTGTTAGGCACCCGTCTGTCTCTATCATAGGGACAAGTGATAATCAGAACAGGTCGCGTGAAGGATCGCACCTTGTTTGTGACTGTGCAAACAACGTGTGATCACAAAGAAAAAGTCGACGCGCAAGAGGAAGGACGGGTAGAGACGGGGGACAGAAGATGTGAAACATGGATGCGTGACAAAGGCAGCCGTCCTAGGATCAGTACTGCAAGAGACATATACGCCCATATAGAGACTGTAAAAACATGTATCCCTCTGGCATGGAATTTGATTGGTGTCATCTTCCCGCGCTGGCCAAAAGCTAACTCATACAGTGCTGAAAGTTAGATATTTTAAGTGCAAGCTTCACCATATAATGTGAAACAAACAGGCTGGGGTGAAATGCGAGGACAACTTTTGCTTCCATCTATTTTAAATAAGAAAAGAGCTGGAACTAAACCCCAGCAAGCGGCAGGCCACTTCACACTGACTGAATGGATGAATGCGAGTGCGAGTAGGGAACTACAAATGACTCCAGACACCAACAAAAGAACAAAGTTGTAGCGCACTGAGAAAAGCATTAACTTTAGCTGGCCAACTTTGTCATCTGGATAATCGGAATGGAAAGACGTGCTCTGTTTTTCTTATCTTACTGTGCAGTACACAGTGAAAACACGGCATCAAAAGGTACAACGTGTAACATTTAGGAGGATGTATGGGCAGAGATGGAATCTGATATGCATAGTTATGTTTTTATTAGTGTATGCGGACCGCAGGAGTCTGCTGGCTGGCTAGATAGGACCATTTTCCACACATTTCACGGCCAGGAAGGAGACGATGAGACACTGCTAGATGCAACTAAATCATAAATACTACACACGGGTCCTTTACACACTTTCCACAAAAGGCAACCAAATTATAAATGTACTGTCAATGTGGCATATGTTTTAAGTAATCAAGTAGCTTATTCCAGTTATTCCACATTAAATTATGACTAACACGATCTGTTCTGATGCAGCTGAAACTTTTTTTTATGGTTGCCCACCAAATGTTTTAGTATGCCGTGTCATTAAGAGTGTTCACAAAAAGTTAAAGGCATCGGCACACAAACAAATAGTCCCAGAATCACTTTTACTGGCCAGATATGTGTACACATGCAGGGCGGCCCAGAGTAAAAGCTGAGAGTCAGACATGATCTTACAGACACCCAGAGTGGGAGGGGATTTCTCGAAGTTCACTCACACTGTGGCTACTACATAGGAGGGAAGTTGAGACTTCCTCAATTCGATTCAGAGGAAACCGAAAAGACAACAAAGATGCAGGCGATATCTGACTCTGTGTAAAAGAGCCAATTTAGCAAAGTCATATGGGTGAGACAAAAGAGAAAGGCAGAAGGGTTGCGAGATAAACAAAGTGTGAGACCCTGGGGTCCTCTCAGGAGTGTGAGTGGAGGAGTGTGGCCTCTCTAATGACCAATCAACACCCTCCTTGCTGCCATGGCATCTGTTAGTACTGCAATGGCCTCCCGTCTGAGTGTGAGCCCGCCGCGAACTCAACGCGCAGCCGGAATCCAATCAGACGGCAGAACCGGCAGAGCTTGGGTCAAGGAGCAAATCTGACATTTTGCAGAATGTCAATGTTCAACCTTTTCTAAAAGTTCTACCACAGGAGGAACTGGAACGAATACGGAGGGGAGAAATGGGAAGGGGTAAAAAGCCAAAGGAAAAAAAAAACGGAACATCACAGCGCTCCTTGAGGGAGGCAACAGCAGAGAAGGAAGCAGATTGATAACTAACTAGCGAACAGTAGGCGACACTGTTAGACCTCCAGGTCTCAGCGAGAATGTTCCTAGGATACAGAACAAAAGTAACTTTTCATACTTGGACAAAGTGAAAATATAAGGCCACATGAATCAAAGAGAAAATGTGTCTACTCTATACTTTTGTTTTGTGGTTTTACATATGAAGATGTGTCACTTTTACAGGGTACAAAACTTTTTCATATTCTATTTTGTATATATGTTATGTTTGGTATATTCTTTTGGCTAAAATGTTAGAGTTTTGTATTTTACTTCTTCAGCTTATTTTTATTCTTTACCTTGTGTCACCCTGCACAAGACAAACAAACCTGAAACTTGGAGTCTAATACATATCCATCTATACTTATATTTTTAACAGTTTGCACTTGCATATTCTAACACTAGTGAGAAGCTACTGTGAGATACTTATCTCAGACCAAAAAAAGACACATGCTTAGTGGTGTAAACATGAGTGCACAACCACGATGGAGGCAAGATAACAACAAGTGCTTTCATCGCTCTGCTAAGGCTGGAGGCTGTCATATGTTGTGCAGGTTGTAAAGAATGTCAGTCTATTGTAAGGCGTGGAAGAAAACAGTCTCATTCAGACAATTTAGAGACCAATTAACCTGACCTGCCGTCTGTCTGAACCCAGGGAGGTATGGACAAAGAGCACGTAAAGCAGAACACACAGAGAAGAAGCAGGGCTCAGCCTGCATCCAGCCAACCATAATCCTGTGATGCATCAGCGCTAACCAAGCTGCCCTGATTTGAGTTTTTTTTTTTTTTTTATTTAAACAGTAAATTGTTCCCCCTAATTGCAGCATGAATGTTGCTATAAAATTGATATGCTGATCTATTAAGTTTATTGCTTTGTTACTGGGAACAATCTGGCTGGAGGGAGCAGGCGAGGACAGGTAGCATCTGTCCCCACCTACTGCCTTGGCAGCGTTAGCGTCATCTGCTAGCTTTGGCAGCATCTTGGAAGCACATCAATATGGCTTTATGTAGCCAGGGCCGCTAGTAGCTAGCATGCCAGTCACGCTCTGAGGCAACACTCGCTCGCAGCCTGAGCATCCACAGAGCACCGAGCCAACGGAGCTAAGCGGAACTGAGTTCGGGCTGAACAGGGAGGCCAGGTCTCCGTGGACCTGCATGAGGAAAAAGGGCCAGCGCCTGTCATCGACACATCCATAGTTAGAATGTATGGGGCCATGTCCAGATATGAACACTGCCACCATTGTAGCTGTGAGTTTATTTGAATGTTTTTCTCCCCGGCAACACTTCTGTTGTGGAATGCCGATGCTCTCATCAGATCTCAATTACTACTGTATTATAATCAAATCTGTAAGGTGGTGGACTTCTCTGTTCTTACCGGCACCGCTGATGTTATGATTGTTATTACAAGTGTTTGCCAAAAGAAAAGGGGAAAAAAAATCTACCCATGGGAGTAATATTTGGGATTCCTCCAACTGGAACAAGCTCAGAACACTGGCAGAGATTATTATTCTAAATAATGTGCTTTTAGCTACACACAAACACATAGTATTCTCCTAAAACTAAAGCTTGATCTGGATGCATGCGAATCCGACTTGATGTTAGGGCGAAAAGGTCACACATCAATAGCAGCAAAGTCTGTGTCATTCAGAGTAGTTGAATGGCCCTGTTGGCTGAACATCACAGGTCTTCAGGAATCTTATGAAACCTGGCTAAGAGCAGCGTAGGCAAACAGTCAAATCGATGCAGCATGAGCACTTCACAACAAAGTTCAAAGCACAGAGAGATAGTTTAGTGGAACTGATTTTAGATTGTCAGGTTTTTATTACTGGAAATGCTAAATGTGCAGATTTGGCAACTGCTTCTGTAATACAAGCATTTGGTAACTTCCATTTTATTTTAGAATATCTGCGTATCAGCACTGTGGTTGGGTTGGGTTGCATGCTGCTTATTGTAACTCAACTTGCAAAACTGAAGTATTTAAAAAAGGTCCGGTGTGTAGGATTTCACGCAGATTGTACCCAATTGAATATTGCTCACTTCACGCTTCCTTCTAAGCGTGATAGAACTGAGACAACTAACGGTGGCCGTGACATTTGCAAAAAACACGAAAGGTTTGTCTGTGCTGGGCTACTGCAGAGAAATAGAGGCTCCCTGTGATGGCCCCGTGGATGTTTAAAGAGATCTCCATTCTTTCTTATCAAAGCTGCTCAGTGGTGCATTAAGCCAAAAAAAAGATTGACGAAATTACCCCAAACATCGCCATTGTGTGGCACAGCTACTGCTAACTTGAACAGGGCTAAAATTATTTAATTATACGGCTCCTCTGGACTTTCGAAATGTTGCTGGACTGAATAGATTGTAGATGGTGAAAGGTGGATAATGAAATGATATACCTGTTCTTGTTTTTGGATGATTACACTAAATACTTGAATATATATTCCAAGAATGTCATATTCTGCCAACAGATCCCCCTAAATGTTACAAATCAGACCTTTGCAAAGTTGATTCAGTAAAAGTTGGAGGCAGCTACAGTGAAGTGGTTAGAAAAAAAATGCCACACCTTTTAGGTGTGGAAGCTGGGTACATGAAATAACCAAAGTGAGTTTAGTCCATGAATCCAAGTGGATAGTCTCTGCTTCAGAGACATTTCAGGCTGTCTGATCTGAGTGTCTGATCGGTGGGCCAGTGCGTGACGTGGGGTTCCGTTCTCCCAAAAGTTGAAACTGGCTCAACTTCTTCCTGGCGAAACTGGCAACATTTTTTGCGACGTCTGCGTTGTGGGCTGCCGGTGTGGAAACACACGACCCCCACTGAAATGAATTGAAAAACACCGCCGGCGTCCAGTTTGCCTGTCTCTGTCTGAACGCCCACTTACCTTGCTTTTCCTGTTGTCGACCTGTGTCTCCACCACAGGTTCAGATAATGGTACTTAATGGTGCACACAGTGCACAGCTGCCCCAGATATATGGAAAGTCTGCATAAGCCCCAGTCACTGAAAGCACCCCCACATATGAATCCTCTTTCGAAGGCTAATTTTGGCCTTTGTCAGCTGAAATATTCACGTTAATTAATTATTTATATTATCATTTATTTTTATAATTTATTATTATAATGATGAATTATTATCATTTGAAGTTATGATAATAATTCATCAATAAATTGGGTACTTGGGTGTAGACTGACTGAAATATTAAGTTGTGCACCAAGTCGTGCAGAAATATTAAGTTTCCACCCCAAAATGTTTACCTTTATAATGAGTGAGCCATCTATTCTGAGACCATGGGTTTTGAAAGGTCACCGTGAACAACTTCAGAAAAAAACAGGCTTACTGCAGGCCTGTCTGCAAACATGTGGGTGTTGTCTGCACACATAGCGCTGACTGCCGAAGGTGTGAAACCAAGCTAGCACAGGAAGCTGAGGGATCGGTGTACTGACCATCTTTAAAGAGCTTAGCTATTTCTGTATAACTGTTGTGCAGGTTTCTACAAGTTAAAGTTAGAGGTATGGCCACACTTAAGAAAGGGAACTACCCTCTACACTACAATGATATCATGCCATGCTGTCGCAAGCAGATCTAGTTTGAAACATGCGCAACCAGGATGTGATACACACACACACACACACACATACACTGAGCTTTTCAATCATTCAAAGAGGACACCCTGTCAGTCACTTTAAAGCATGACATTACAAACAGGACTGCTAGAAGAGGGAGTACACAACAACTGAAATGCAGCCAAAACTCTAAAATCTAAAATTAAACACGTATTCCCTAAACGCTGAGGAGGAGATATGAGAAATATGAGCAAAGTGAAACCTTCCACCACTTCTCCAAACGCTCAAATGTTCTGCGCCATGTTGCTATGACAATTTAATTATAGTCTATCATGGTTGCATTATTGTTTGTTTGCCTCTGCGAGATAGTGGGAAGATAATGTGTGAATGTGAAGTGGTGCTTTTTGGCCAAGTACCTCAATTGGCTGCAGGAGAAACAGCTCTAGTTTGCAGTGACTGACTGTGGAGGTTTCATTGCTGACCAAGCCTGTTCTGACTCATAGCATTAACCATCTCTGACTCATAATAAAAGTAAGGGCCGCAGAATTGAGACAAATGCATACATCATTATAAGACATTCAGCTTAATTTCATACAGACGGCAGCGAAACCAAAGTTAAAGAAAAGGAAATTGATTCGATTCAGAGAAAAGTGATTCGTCCTCATATGGTTATCTGAAACCACTCCTCAAAAAAAAAAAAAAAAAAAAACAGTCCTCCACTAATGTAAGCCCCTGCTGGCAGATAGTATACATCGACCTCATAACACTGGTCTCACCATAGACATTCTTATATCCAATCAGGACTTGGCACGGGGCAGTGAAAGCACCCCAGTCAAATGAGTGAGCAGAATGTGTATGTTGCACTTGCCCTGAAGGGTGTGCAAACATTGCTCTGTAGCTGTGCTCCAGGGAGCAGGAGTCCGGATATGAGTCTGACCCTGGATCATACGTGGGGGAAGCCAGTTATTACAGCGCAAGCTGGTGGTTTATGAGTTTGGTTTAAAATCCAATATCAGAATTACATCCAAGGACAACTTTCAGTCTACTCTGGTCAGCTCAGCAGCTGCACGAGTGAAGCGTCCACATAACACCTCTTTAACGTCAAAACGGAGTGGGCAAAATAAGACAGCCGGTGTAATGTGCAGTGAAAGTGTTTTTACATGATATTTGACTTATGGGCGCCACTGAATACTGATGTGAAATATAGGTTACTGTAATTCCCATATTCATAAAGGTAGAACATGGTGTTGTTCTTCATTGGCCACAGTCATTTCCTGGCCTAGTCTGAACACTTTTTGTCCTGGCCACCACTGCTGGAATGTTTGACCACTGCAAACAGCCGAACAGTTAATGCAGATTGCTGACCCAAGCGTGATCTTTCTAAAACAATCTTTGTGGGGTCACGGTTACAAGAGAAATGCCCGCACTAGTTAACTTGTGGCCAGGATTAATAACAGAATAGCTCAGACTGGAAACAAAGGCTTAAAGCAGCTAACATCTCTGACAATTTTAAAGCTGAACTCGGTGTTGACCCTCTCTAGCCGTTGGGAGTGCACTCTGAAGCACACATAATAACACCGCAGACATAATGATTGCTCTCACTGAACTCAGTCATGCACTGTAGTTCTGTGACGCTTGCTGTCTGACTTAAAATACTACGCGAGGGCATTTGGTAAACACTGCTGCCGAGCCTTACAATTACTGTAATTACACGACAAACAATCATTTTTACAAACACACGGCGCACAAAAACCTTTACGACGGGTAAGCACGCATCTTTATCGAGATGGATGTTACGACAGTTTGAACTGTCAATCGTGTCATTTTTTAAATAACATTTTTTTGACCATCAAAACTTCCCGGAGCACAAGGTGACATTTCAAGTCATGTTTTTCGTAACCAACAGCCGAAACCCGACATATGACATTTACAGAGATATGAAACTATGAGAGAAACATATGAGATGCTGCAGACCGAGAATGCTTCTGCATTCGTCGTGAAAAAAATTATGTAAATTAATCCTGGCGACTAAAAATGAATCACAATTCATTGTATGCCAACCAGCTATCATCAAATCATTTCAGCACCCTTAGATATGACTATTACGTTATGTCTTTATGACTATGCTCCATTTATGGCTACAACTAATGATTTTCATTATTAATGAATCTACCAGTTCCTTAATTAATTAATGAAGCAATTGATTTTTTGGTCTATAAAATGTCAGAAAACAGTGAAAAATACCCATCACACTTCACCCTCGATGTCTTCAGATATTGTGTTTTGTCTAAAGTCAAAGATATTTTATTTACAATAATGGAATCGGTTCATTCAGGCCATGCCTGGCTTTTGAAGATGACTGATGATTAGTCCATCAAAATTACTGCAGACTTTCTGTCAGGATTATTAATAAATCAGTTTATAACTGTAGCCCTGTTAATTATGCGTGCCACATAAAGGTTCGAAAAAGTCTGTTTTACTTGCCTGCACCAAGCAGATCACAGACTGGCATTATTAGCACATCATTACTGTAAATAATCCCATCACCTACCCTCATTTTCAGATGTTGGACATGCCACCTGTAGAACCAGATCAAATGTTCTTTCTGGATTCTCCCTGAAAGACACAAAACACTGTTTATTCAGGGGGTGAAACGAGGGGCAGCTCTCATTACCACAGACAAGCATGGGCAACAAGTGTGCAAGCCCGCATCAGCACACTGAACAACTGTGCTGGATGCCATGACATGTACCTTAGTGTAACATTTCAAATCACACAGTGGACACGTCCTACTTTGCATGAGTCACACTGTCAATGGCGAGCGGTGTCACTGTCAGCAGGTTAGCTAAAGCTGATACGATTTGGACACTTCGTTGTCTTATTGTTTTCGGACAACATATCTGGATAAACTTGGGGTTCCAGACCCGGTAGGTCGGTTTCGTGGTCCACATGTAGCTTATTTAATGCTGTCTGCTTGGCTAGCGGAGCTGCTAATTGGTGGTCAGCTAGTAGACGGAGCAACAGACTGACCCAAATGCAGTCGAGCCAGCTGGCCTGGCTGTTAAATCCACTGCTGGAGATGGCTCAAATTACGGCAAACATTCCTCCGTATTTCAACTCTCGGTTAACGCTGCGCGCCTGGACGGCACGTTAGCCGTTAGCTCGACAGTTGTACGTGTGTGAAGAAGCTACAGACGTGTTGGGAGGGAGGAGGGGGGGGGGGCGCTAAACATAAAACTAAAGAGGTCTTACTTTATTCTGCTGTCCATGGTTTAGCTACAACATCGCGACAACTCCGTGCTGTCGGCGGCTCTGCTCGGCTCTGCTCTGCTCTGCTCTGCGGGCTGTCCGGGTATATTTCCACCTCGTCCTTCCTCAGTCTCAACCGTCACTTCTCCTCTCTTATCTGACACCGGTGGTCGAAAGCGGCCGCGGCCACATGCTGGACGGGTGAGACGGCGTGGTAGTCTGTGCCCTCCTTCTGCCGATATTGTAGCCCGAAATGTCCCCACTTCAGCACCACGGCGTTTATTTCCCACAACAAACACCACTCCAGGAAGTGCTGTCAAAGATTTGGTGACGTCAGCGCGTCAGATGAGCACCTTGCTGCTGCCTCTGCCTGCCAGCATCTCTTCCTCCGCTTCAGATGAGTAACGAGCGTGATGCGCACAGCAGACCCGAGCCTCGGTGTGATTCATGCTTCTGATGAAAAACCAGTTTCCCTACGAGACTGCATTATTAGTTTAATAATTGTGGTAGCGTTAGCCTTCAGCGGTGCCTCCCAAAGTGGGGTCCTGGGAACCATCAGGGGTCCTTGTAAGAGCTTCCAAAATAAGATGTTTAAACCAGTATTAATAGATTTCCTTTGTCTGCTTGTGGGTTGAACACATCATAACACCGCATGCCATCATTGTATAAAGTTGTTATGGTGGCTGGGACAGTAAACAGTTGGCTGTTTACACACTCAGCAACATTAACGTGACACGGTTTAAAATCAACGTTCTCTCTCTTTTCAGCCTTATGTTCTCACAAACTCACGAGGGAAATATCTGCCTCTTTAGCTGCTCAATGCTCCACAATGTTCACCAGCTGGTTGCTTACTTTGTCTGTCTTCTGTTTGTTGTTGGGCAGGTAGTGTTATCTGGAAACAAAGCTGATGACAGAGGTGAGAGTGAACCAAAACAGTAGTTTTAAGTCCATGAGTTGACAGTGAGCTGAAAGCTAATCTGTAGACATGAAACTCCCTCTGAGCTGTGTGATAATTCTCACCTCTCACATGAAAGACGTGATCCATTGCTTGTATGCAACATTTGATTAGAGTGTTCACAGGTATTTTCTTCCACAGGAATGTGTACGGTGAATGAACGTCGTAAATAATATGTGACAATGTTGTATGAAAATCAGTACAACAATATATAAGCCATCGTCTTAACCCCTTGGCGTCTGCGAGTCCAGGTTGTTGGGGGATTTATGCCACTGAGGTACCATATAAATTAAGGTGTGTCCTGTATAATGATGATAAAAATAAAATATATTGTAAGAACTCAATCATTTTGTATTTGCATCATGTTGTGTAATGTTGGCACCGTACTCTTAAATAAAGACATGCCGCATTACCACAGACAAGCTGGTGGTCTCATTCCAGCACAGGACTCCTCTAGGTCTCCCAGCTAATAGTGAAGCTGCCATGTGTTCACCTGGAAGTGACAGGGCACGTGCACAATGCACAGAGGGCAGTATTTAGTAGGTCCCATTTTTGGCTGTAACATGTTAAGCTGGCCATGACCACAGCTTACCATGGATCACTTAAAAAACAAGCATAGAGCTTGTGTGGACAGGCCTTTCACCAGATAGTTGGTTAAAATCACTTCATCAGGGGATTGGCATATTGATAGAAATGTTCTCATACAGTATTTCTTAACCAACAACAAGTTGCATTTGAGCAAGGCTTTTTGTCTTCATGAGTAGAAGGTTGTTGGCTTGATCTGTGTGGGGAAAGTGAAAGAGACATGCATACCGCTGACTGTTTATCACCACTGAAGTGCCTTTGACTAAGGCCCTAAATGCTTCAGTACAGCCAGTACAGTTCAGACTGTGGTGGACAGTAAAATACTGGCATGATTACTTGACTTTATCCTGCATAATTATAGTGTGTCATGTGTAAATGCTACTTACAGTAATCATGTTAGACAACAGTAGTCCATGCATGAAATAAATGCTGAAACTGCAATACATAATTCAGTTACATAAGCTTTTAAATTATGAAAAATTGTCTGCGTCATCCACACAGACCGCTGTATAGAATGACCCTACTGTATGTGGCTGCTAGAATCTGCTTCAGGACTCGACATTGAACACGTTGTTCATGAATCGGCTGAGTCACTGGCTTTTTAAAGTGAAAATCCACCCTAAAATAAAGCGATTTCTATAATTTTGTACTTCAGGGATTTAATTTGGGAGTTCAAATGAGACAACTCCTTGTTTCATGGGTACATGAGTCATAGCTGTAAGCCTTCAATATCTCAACTATGAGCCCACAGAGTCAGTAACAACAGCTCCATAAAGTGACACTTTATGATATAATCAATTAGTATCACGATGCTCTTTATTATGTGTTTGTATGTACTTAAATAGATGTTGACTTCACAGGCCAAAATCACTAATAGTCATTGAAATGTTAATTCCATTTTAGGGTGGACTTTCCTTTTATTGTTTGCATGTTTAAGCAATATTTGTCCCATGGTAAATTGAAACCAATGGCTTAGATGTACTTCACTCTCCTCTCCAGAGAGTCTGTCTGGATCAGAGCCAGATTTCTTCAGGCTGACTGGAAGGTAATTAAGTGGCAGCAGACTGGGGCATGCTGTTTCAGGCATCCGTATGAAACAATAATGGCAGGGCTGCTGCCTTAACATAAAAAAAAGAAAAAAAAAAGAAAAGCAATATGACACACAGATACACAAAGAGACACATACACAAAGCCCTTATGAGTCTTGGGCACTGGGAACAAGTGAGCTTCCACATTTCAGACAACTGTAAACAGTCCCAGATTACATTAATTTAAGAGAAACTACACTGAAAAAAGAACAATACAGAATCCTATTGTCCTTCTGAGGGCCTGACAATACATTTGAGAATGGCTTCAAACATTTGACTTGGCTGTGGTGCACATGATTTATCTTGCTGAATTGAAATGTCACTGGAAGTATACCACCGGGTAGTAGAGTTAATACAAAACCTTGCATTGCCTCCATTGATCTTTTGCATTGTAAATCAATGCTACATCTGCATTATCTCACGTTTTCAGGTTGTTCTTTGCATGCATATATTTTTTCTACCAGTGGTGTGTAATTTGTCTGTGGGTAAATTGACCGCACAATGTCAGTCAAAAGACACTTGTCAGGTTTCATTATCCAGAATTCTGTAGTAGACACATCATCAGAGGTGGCTTACAGCGGTGGATAACCTTGAACGGACTCATTAATGTCCACTCATCAACCTTTTATTACTTTGTCCAAGTCGCTACGTTCCATTAATATTAATGGAATGGTCTTTGTTTGCACTGCACTGTCACTGTGGCAAAGGAGAGCAAAACCAGGCCTTTATAGGGAGATTGACAATTCTACAAATGTTAAAATAGCATCTATGTCATATTACATATGTATTGTTATCAAATCAGATTTGAACAAAATAGGCTATTTATCTGGTTAGAGGTGCATGCAGGGGTCAAATACAGGAGAAAAAAGCAAACAGTACAGAAAATACATAAAGTAAAACAATAAAGACAATTCATATATGCAACAATACCAGTAAAGATCTATACACCCTGGACTTATACATATTATTATGTTATATCACAGAACAAATGAACAAATAAAACAAATGCTGCCTGCATGACAAAATAACTGTACTACTGGGGGTAAGTGAGGTGATGTTTTTCGAGCCAAGTCAAAAAAGTCAAGTCAGATTTGATTTAAATAGCCTGAAATCACAAAACACGATTTGCCTCAGGGGGCTTTACAATCTGTACAGCATTCAACAGCCTCTGTTTTTAGAGCTTTGATTCAGGTAAGGAAAAACTCTGCAAAGACCTTGTTAACACAGAAAAAATGAAGAAACCTCTCCCAGGACAGGCAGACATGCAATTGCCTCGATATCATGTGCACAGAACAAACCAACAAAATATTCTTATACAAGAATGGTGACAAGATTTCTGATACACGAAGATTATAAATAGATATTATTCCTCAACTGGGGTGTACTGACCATTTCAAGAGTATCAAAATCTCCTTTTCAGGTGAAATAACGCACCTATGAATGTTTATAAGTTTCATATTCTGTCTCCATTTTTGGCTATTTGATTTTTGCAGATTAATAACTGGAGGTCACAATATATTTTATTCCATAATAATGTAATACATGAATCTATGAGCATAAGCATTCTTCAGTGAAGTGCAGATATATTCCTTTCAGCAGGGACTCCATGTCAGCTGACAGCAGGGGCGCTGTGTGCGCCAGCGGATCGGTGTGACGAAGTGGTCACATGTCACGTGTGTGACGAGGCAAAAGAGGAAGTGCGGCACATAGCTGTGCAGGAAAAAGTAAGAGGACGGGGTCAAAAAGTAAACACAGACAACAAGCAGTCCCTGTATTTAGTTAAGAGATGGTTTTCTGGGAATCATTTGCGAGGCGTGAAGTGATTTCAAGGCAACTTTTCACCGTTCCCAAAGCAGACACATAGAAGTCTCACAGCAGCATGTTTCGCCCAAAGTGCCCGCGCAAAGCATTTGTCAGCAGATTGATTCGTCTCCACGTTCAGTTTAATAGACGACTTGCAACGGTGTCAATACCCAAGCGCTCAGAAGAAAGCTCGAAGCGACCGACAAGCAGAGGCAGCTCCCAGATCAATGCAGACAGGAGGGAAGCAGACTTTAATGACGTGGTGACAAGCGGCATGGGGAGTGAAAACGAGCAGGCTGCAGCAAAGTTCACAGAGGAGGAGATGGCCATCCACGCAGTCCACAGAGAGGCGTGCGAGGTAAGATGAATCACCTCAAACACTTGAAATCCGATCATGTCGTGTTCAATCCGATTATTCCAATTGCGCATGATTAATCACGACCGGGCGGCCACACATGTTGTTTGGCTGGTCATCAGCTTGCTCTGGATTGCATGATTGACCATATTCAGAGCCTCTCTTTTAAAGTAGCAATACCACAATATGAAAACACTCCAAATACAAGTTTATCATTCAAAACATGACTTCAGGAAAGGTGCAGAATTATTATTTAGTTATTATTCTATATGGAAAGTGAATCATAATGCTGCATACAGGCTGACTGACAAGAAAGCATCATTTGATTATTGTAGCTTGTTATGTTTATGTTGAGCTTGTAATGTTCAGCTGATACTACTCACTGTTTTCTGTGGGCCTTTTTTCACAGCAGTCCTTGTGACGTGAAATAGTAGTCAAACACAGGTGTTAGCAATGATACTAATGAAGGCTCTGTTCCATTCAGGTCAGACAGAGTCAGGGTGCTGCGGCGGTGCATGTTTGGCTCGCTGGAAAGTCTCTGCTGCCATAAATGGAACAGGTCCTTAATTGGTTTGATTGGAAACACCTGCGTTGACCCTCAAAGGTCTATTGATCTTCTTTTACAAGTTGATCATGTCTTTGTACATAAAATCTGAATTTACAAGTCTGTCAAATCATTGAGGAATAGGGTACTACTATTGTACAAAATATCCCAAAACTTTAGTACAGGACCTGAGCGAATGTTTTAGTTTTAAACTATTAATATAAGGATATAAGGAAATAGTAGCGCTACAGTGAAAGTGTGATACAAACACAAAGCAACAAAACAAATTCGTATATGACATGACTATCTTGAGGTAATTAAGTTTTTTTTTTTTTTTTAAGACCACCACATTTACGTTTTACATGTACATCTCACAGTCAGTGTTAATTTTGACAATAGGTCAAATATCATCAGCACAAATAATGCTGCACCAATTAGACCAGAGTTGATGTAAGCTGATAGCAGGTGTGGTGTGATGTGACAGCTGTGGTGCATCTCCAGAGCCCACCTGTCCCCAGGGCAGGGTTCCCTGTGGGTCCTAAGCGGGGGGAAATATAACTGTAATTTTTTTTTTATTAACTAAGGTCAGTATCAAATAGGCTGTGGGCAGATTGGGCATATGTGATGGAAAGAAATGTAAGTTTTCTTCCAAATTTAAGCATACCGACCCAGTGATTTATACACCGTACATGTCATATAAGTAATGATGACCATTGTTTTTGTCAGATTCATCACATCCAACAAATCTCGCTTGCTCTTCCATCAAACAGATCCAGGGAGCTCTGTGCTGATGACACTGCTGAATAGGTGTCATTTGCCTGCCTTTAGGCGGATCTGTTGTAAATATTGTGCTTCAGAGTGTGGATGAAATTGAGGCAAGTTGGCCGCGACCTGAGGAGAGTGGTAGGGCTTGGGTGGGAAAAGCACAATACAGAGGGGGCCCAGCTATGCCAGCTTCACTATGTGCCCCTGCAATGGCATGTGAAATGACAGGCCGTGTCACCAAAAAGCCCGGGGCCTTTTTCGCTTTGTGGCCTGTCAAAGCTCACCAACTAGTGGGCTTTCAGTTTGAAACAGACTGAGAGATGACATTTTCTAACTTCCTAAGGGATGGCAGAGGAGTGCAGTGTTTTTCACATGCAGAAGGTGTTTGTGCGTCTCTGCAAGACAAACGATCAGTCAAAACAAAATAATGATTGTATCTAAAATATGTTTTTGTTCTTTCTTGCTTAAAAATATGCGATGTGCAGGGAATATAAAACTTATTACGAAGCTACCGGTTGATTAATCATTGCACATCCTCACCTACTGAATTGCACACAAAAGGACAGCACTAATTAATTAGTAACATCATAAGAGTTAGACTGTCTTACATCTGTTTCTATGCATAGAGGTCATCCATTCCCTCTTCTCCTCGACCCAAAGCAATCTGTCTCTATGTATACGTTCATATTCAGTAATATGCTCACACGTGCCTTTGTGTTTAGGTGTGTATACTGTATATGGTTATGCATGCGGGGGTCACACACCGGCGTACATGTTTGTATGTCATGCTAATTTAATAATAATATCGTCGTTATGTTCAGGCAAAGAAGCAGATGTATGTCGACCCTTCCAGTGGGTACAAGGTGTTCACAGAGTATGCCCACCTCCAGAGAGGGAAATGCTGTGGCAGCGCGTGCAGACATGTGAGCTCTTTGTTTTCTGTTATACCAGGTTGCGTGCTTCTCCTCTTCACTCTGTTTGTCTGAGTGTATGCGTTTTCTCTCCATCTGGTCTTGGCTGCCTATGTTTTGTCCCACTCCATTTCTTTCTATTCTGGACCCCTTACCGCCAATGATAATTTACCTTAGATATAATATCTAACATTTTAACATAAGTAACTTAAGTGTCTAAAAATGCACCACCTGTGTTATTGAATTGTGTACTTAAGTTACCCCAAATGCTTCCAACAAAGCCAGAGAAATCTGTCATTTTAGTTGTGTAATGCGTTTTTTTTTTTTTTACTTTGCCTCTAGTTGCTATAACTTCCAGGTAATCACAGGATATGTCTAAAGTCATCAATGTCACTGAACATAAAGTCAATAAATCTTAGCAATAGTTGTTTAACAATGGACACTTCCATGAGCCCATGATTTAAAAATACATTTTTGCTCTTTTAGTGGTGTTTCTTGGCCAGGACGTTGCATAAAAACCAGCTTGTGCGCGTGGCTGTTAAGGGCATCTGAACATCAGCTGTCCATGGTGCTGAAAACGATGGTGAATAATTTAATTAACAGGGCTAATTCCACCGAATACTTTCCATTTCACAAATGCTTTGAAAACCTTTCACTGAGGACGAATATGTATCTTAATATTCAGTCAACACTCTGAGCTCCCAGTTTGCTGCGTTTTTACAGCATGTGCTAAATGTTACGCGGTGGAAGTGAGTGTAAGAAAGTAAACTCGCTTTGATTGATTTACCTGCTGCTGAAGGCAGATGTTGCCCATAAGCACAAATTACAAAAAAAGCTTCAGAACCGAAGTGATGATTCTTAGGGGTCCTGAATGAGAGCAATATCACCTATTCATGCAGGTGTTGTCAGTCTGTTGTCAAATTAACCCTTCTGTGTTACAACACTCACTTTGTCAGAAATGCTCCAGCAAAGCAGCAACTAGAGCAAACTAACAGTGGCGGTATTCTATAAATAGGCCAAAATCCAGCTTTTTATTGAAAGCGCACACTAACAAATGAGAGTTAAATCAGAGTGTAGGATCAGCTCAGTAATTAAGTCCGTCTTATACCATTGCTTCCTTGGCGAGAAGGAGAGGGAAGAAAACAAACACCTCTTTTCCTCCAGTGGATATCAGAAGCCATGAAAGGTAAAAGAAATATTAATTTCTTTAGTTATTTTGGGTTAGATTGAGGCTATTTTATAAGCGTTACTTATATTGAGTCACATTTATTTACAGATAGAATTACTGGTTCTGATTTAAAGATTATTGGCTTAAAGATCAATGAAACACATAGTTCACAGTTAATCCTACAGGTGTTAGGGTTAGTTGACAGGAATCAATCTTTAGTTTTCACAAACACTCTGTGAATGGAGGTGGATGGAGATGCAGGATGGGTTTCATGATCACATGATCATCCTCAAGATACTTTGGGAAAAAAGAGCTCCCCTTCTGCTCACTTGACTTCTGTTGTGTCCCAGTGACACTTGTTCTCGTCTTTCTAGTCCACGTCCCGTCCTATACCGTCCAGTGTTACCGTCTGCCCTGCCGTGCTCATTCACGTCCCATTCTGTCTTCCCCTCTCCTGTCCCATTTGATTGGCCCTCAGCCTGTTCTCCTTTGTTTTAAGCTCCGCTCCTCCTGCGCGCTTCGCTCTCTACACATGTCTGCATCTTGTTCTCTGTGTGACTGAAGTCCTCCTCCACATGCAGCCATTTAGCACCATTTAATTATTTCATTTTCTCCTCTAGTGTCCATATGGCCAAGTCAACGTGAGGGACCCCGCAATGAAGAAACGGTTTAATTCTCTGTTCTATGTATAGGCTAA
Organism: Nibea coibor; assembly: GCA_023373845.1. Classification (NCBI taxonomy): domain Eukaryota; kingdom Metazoa; phylum Chordata; class Actinopteri; family Sciaenidae; genus Nibea; species Nibea coibor. The sequence goes on along the minus strand of CM041718.1, from coordinate 8,617,622 downwards.
CATGACAAAGGTAAAATGCCTGTGAAGAATGGAACCCACCACACATTGCTCATCTTCTGCCTGTCGTTGTTTGGACCACTTGAGAGTCATTTTTTAGCAGTGTACTAAATGATGAAATATGGGTAATGTCTGTGCAATCCCTACCTCCTATGAATCACAACTATTCTCTGGATTCTTTTCATTCTCATACGACAAGGCAAGTAGGAGAAAAGGATTTGTTCACTAGGACCTCATGTGAAATAGTCTTTTATCACATTTTGGTTTTGCTGTGTTTTTCTGATACTTTTTTTTCTCGAATGTCCAATGAAATGCCTTGAGCTCCATTTTTGGTTTTCTCGAAGAGTATTTAATATTTGCGCTATTCCGCTCCTCTGATGCATTTACAAGGGTTGCGGGAGTATGGAGATGAAAACTGAAAGAGCATTTTAGATCTTCGCCCTCCAGATAAAGGGCATATAAGCGAAAGTAACCGTAGATAGTCAGAGAGTCTTTTGCTCTTTTGCTTTGCATCTCTTGTTATTTTTCTCTCTCTCCCAAATGTACCACTGCATGAATCTTAGCATCATTTACACTCCACAAGTGCTCGACTGAACTGTCTACCTTTGACTGAAACACTATGTTGTTAAAAATAGGCAGGGGCCAAGGGTCAGCCCTTACACTTGGCTGCTCTGCTTTTACACCACTTGATGGAATCAGGCTGTTAACAAACATGCCATGGACATCAACAGCAGCCCTCCCCAAAGGACACGCAGCTCAGCCTCCTGGCAACACTTGGCTACAGCGCAGCTCCCCGCGGCTGCTCTCCTGAGCTGCAGCCTAATGAACTCGTGGGCCCTCTTATCCCAGCACTGCAATAGATCAGCTCAGACTTGGACGCACACATGCATAGGCAGGCTTACTCCATCAGAACACCCTGTGGCTCCTAATAGGCCAATATAGAATAAAGGTTGCACTAAACAGCGCACTTTGTAGCCCACAGTAATAGTACAAGGTAAGGTCAAGCGCTCATGCAGCACTACCTGTGCGCGCAAGAGATGTCGAGGAAAGATGTGCCACTCGATTTGTGATTTGTGAGTGCATGTGGGTAGGCAGCGCGATGCCTTGAGGCGCTGGCTCAGAACCTGCCACACACACTCGCCTGTCTCCGCCTGATTGGGCAAACAGCGTCGGGATGAGAGGATGTGTCTGCCGCGGAATTCTGTTGCAGCCGCCTACTGGCGCGGCCACAATTTTCCTCGGCAGGTGGGTCCCAAAGGCAAGTGCTTAGTGATCGGAGCAAAGCCCTGTGAGCGGCTACAAGGAGATTCATGATCCCAACAGTGCTGGGGAGGACAGGTTCTCGGGGACGCGTCGTCAGGCGGGATGAGAGGCGAATTTATTTGGTGTTATTCTAAACCGAGGCAGCGGAGCGTGCGGCAGCAACATTTCTACAGCGGGACGGTGAAGGTGTCACACTCATCAAGTACCTGGGCCCGCTTGCCTGCCGCGGCTCTGCGGGTTTTTGCCTAGGGACTTGTCTGTCACATTAAAGTAGATGCATTGCCATTCAGGGCCTCGGCGGTCCCGCAGCCTGACCATGAAATAGGCCAACTTTCATGTCTGCCTCATCCCTCCACGTCTTCCCAATCCAGTGATGGCACAGTTTGAAATGTTTTTTTTTTTTTTTTTCCTCCTCCTTCTTCTTCTTCTTCTTCTTCTTCTTCTTATCATGCTCTAGCCTAGCAGTTGGTGACTGAGACACAAACAGCACAGCAATCTCTTGGACACATTTGTGGAGAAATTTACTTGAAAATCGACCTCATCATCACCATCATCATCAGCAGCAGCATATTAAATCTTTAATTGTACCATTCAGTATGCCACACACTTCCACAATGAAAGAGCATTTAACTGAAGATCCGATCATCCCTTTTCATCCCCTCTCTCTTGTCTTGCAGGCAAATTGTCTCTGATACCTAGTCTTTAATTCATTCAAAACTAATTTTATTGTATTGGACAAGTTTATAACATTAATGCCATTACTCAGGAAATGCTGTAATAAAATTTATTCATGAATGAATTCATTTTGTTGAATTTAGCTGTATTATGCAATACCAGAAGAATGATGAAAAATGAAGAAATTTTTTAAAAGTTTTATTTCTCAAAATAAGCAAATATATACACACACATATACACACACACGCGCACGTACATACAGAGTTGTATACCCTCAGTGCAGATGTGCTCCCAAGTTACAGCAGCCGAGCAGACATGTGAGGTGTTTATTTCAGGCGTTTGGACTGAACATCTCTGACCTTCAGCCGGAGCATATGCTGCGCCGGAGCAGAGTGGCAGCTATAGACCGTGTGCCTTTCTACAGGACGATGGCACTAGCCGCAGAGAAAGAGAGAGCTGTCCAGTTTGGAGCTGTGACCGGACAGGCTCCAGTCACAACCAGTTGACAGGCCAAGGAGCCCCCCCCCCTCCTCCTCCTCCTCCTCCTCCTCCTCCCTCCCCCCTCCTCCCTCAACACCCCACCCTCCCCCTCTGTCACCATCTCAAACAAGCGCAGCAGCCCTGCGGCCAATGGCCCCAACCACAGTCAGCTACAGTGTCTCCATCACTGTTGGTCAGACCAGCCAGGAACTGACACAGGGTTGGCAGGGAACAAAAAAACAACTTGAGTGTCAGCCGTATGATGGCTGAAAGGAACATCAGTCTCAGCGATTGGGCAGCCACCGCTTTGTACCGTTTTTTGTGCGTGCGTGCACGTGCGGACGGCGCGCACGCGCGTCTTGATATTCAAGCAGCATTTGAGCAGCCCCCTACATCAACGTCTGGTCGTTCTACACAGACAATGTCAGCTCGCCTCGGGGCAGCAGCCTCCACAGTGGTCATATGGACAACCGCGATCCCTGTGGTAGAATTAGTGATAAAAAACACACATGGCCACTGAGTGACAGTCATCGCACTAGATTCCTTTGGACAGACAGGGCTGCAAATAGCACAGAGGAGCAGTCTCTCCCTCAGACCGCAACTGGTGGTCAGGCTCATGCCAGGCCAAGTCGTAGCCGCCAGATGAGCCCAGATAAAAGGAGAGGCAGGGGCAGTCACGGGCACCTAAGTGCCCAAGGAGCACTTTGGCCTGTTTATTTCCCTCCTGGTTTCACATTGGTGCAGTCACATCTATGGTTTCTGCTCTGCACTTAAAAGACAAGTGATGTATTGCTTCTTGTTTTTCTTTTACACCAACTATATACTCTTCTGTCTTCAATGAATGGTCGAAATAGGAAGAAAGAGAGCGTTTGACAATATTACGCCATATACAAGCATCACCCAAAGCGTGCGCCTTCTCCGAAGAGCTGCTTTGCCCCGTAAGGTTATATAGTGATAAAGAACATCCATCTATTATGTTTCCATGTCCTTTCTAGTGTGGCCAGATATGGACTAATACGCGCACCATTCCCCAGGAGGATTCTCTGTCCCCAGAGGAGATGGAGGGGGGGGGCGGCCGGGCGGGGGGAGTGGTGGGTGGAGGTGGCTGTGTGCTGTTGGAGCCGTTCTGGAGGCAGGGGAGGGGAGGCAGGCAGCAGTTGGTGTGCAGAGAGCAGAGGCTCAGGCTGGCTAGTTAAGAGCTTCTCTCTCCTATCCTCCATCTGCCAGGGACCGGGGTTGTGATTTGAGCTCCAGCAGAGCAGAGCAGGGAGGAGATCGAAGGAGGGGTGGAGGGAGGTAGGGGCGGTGGTGGTGAGAGGTAGCGGGGGGGGTGAAGGGAGGGGAGGGTGGGGGGAGCGTTGGCTGGAAGAGACAGAAAAGAGAAAGTGGAAGAAGCGGGGAGTTGGAGGAGGAGGAGAAGGGAGAAAAAGTGAGGGAGAAAGACCTGGAGAGAAAATAAGGATGGAAACGAAAATGCAGACTACACGAGGGTTGAGACGCCTCAGAAAATCTATTTATAGGCTTATTCTTGTCTATCATTATTTGTCTAAATCACTGTTAGACATTTTAATTCGAGGCATCAGCTATAAAAAAAAAAAAAAAAAAAAAAGCGCTTTGGTCGTATTTCACGCCTGCCCGTCTATTTTTTTATTATTTTATTTCATTCCCTCCGATAATTATGAAGCCATGTCCACTGTGTGTTTGTAAATATTTCCAGGATGTCTCACCATCCTCTCACCCACCCACCCCGGCTCATGTGACTGGGATACATGTGACTGGGATACAGCTTTACAGTGCTTCACTCCTCCCTCTATTCCTCCTCCTCCTCCTCCTCCTCTTCTCCCTTCCCCTTCCCACTCCTTCATTCTGTCAGTGTTTAGCCTGTGGTTCCCTGCACCACAGTCGATCCTGGGAGAGCCTTCCCGCCTCCTCCTCCTCTCTCCTCTCCTCCTTCTTCTGCCTCCCTTCGATTCCTTGCCTCCTCGCCTCTCACCTCGCCTCCTCTCCTTTCCTGGCCGTGCTTTGGGAGTGACTGAGGGCTCCGTCTGCAAGCCCGAGTGTCACTTGAGGTGACCCAGAAATGATAACTCCAGATGAACCCTGGATGTGTGGTAATCTGACCGCCATGCCCTAGGAGCAAGGCAGGGAGGGAGGCGGAGAGGCGGGCGGGCATCCCGGGTTGATGCTGTATCTGTGGCTTCACTGTTGAACCGCGCACTCTGCAGAGCCTGTCTGGGTATCATGCTTGGAGAACGCTGTGTGCACGGTACGTGTTGTGGTACACAGTGAAATGGATCTCAGTGCCGTTGCATTATTGATGAGATACATTGTGATGTCAGCCCAGGCGGAAGGAGCAAAGCAAACTGACTGTTAGCAGTATGGCACATGATCATTTATGCAAGCAGTGCAGAGGTGTAATTAATTGTCACCCTTTGCTCACTCACACTATATTCTGCTCACTCGATGTCAATTTGAGTCCATTTATACCTCACTGTGTTGCTCTCCAAGTGGCCAGCGTGAGTTAGGACATCCTGTCTCCTGGATGACCTGTCTTTGTCATGTCAACAGTAAATATAAAATTCAAAACGAGGCACTTTGAACTGTTTTACATTATTTAATAGACTGTAGTCATATTGTTTAGCCTGTCAGGTGAATAATAATCCAATAACGCGCGAGGAAATGACACCAATCCAAATGAGAAAGAAGCATTATATCATTAGATAATGAATATTTGTTTTACCACCTTAAAAAATACAGTCTCATTAGAAGCCTCCATCAAATCATCTCCAAAACATAAACAATATTAATATTTACTAAAAAAAAATATATATATTGAATAGTGGTAAATTTTTCATCAACACAATTTCTTTATTCATTAGATGCTGCAACATGAGGCCAAGTGTGTGTTCAACGGTTCCTGGCTAAGCACGCACACGCACGCACGCACACACACACACTGCATTGAATTAATATGAAGTTTGTCAGCTCTATTCTCCAGGTGAGACACATTGAGAGACACACATCAGAGTTCAGGGGGAGATGGAATATGAACCCAAGGATGGAAATATTTAAATGTTTTAAATAATGATGTTATATTTGGAAACATAAGCAGATGAAAATTAGAAAAAATGAGTAGTCTTGAATTATTACTAAATATAACATTTAAAAAAAACCAAAAAAAACCGCCTGTGCCGTTTTAATACGTTGACATTGAGGAAAATGTATAGTCCACGCTGTTTGGTTGGTGATTAAAATACGTAAAATTCAGAAATGATTTTTTTTTTTACACTTTTATTCCAAAAATAATTTCGATTCGTATCAATACCAGATCGTTTTTTCTTCCCTTCAGCAGGCTTTGTGCTGCACATCTTTGTCAGAGTGATTGATCTCGTTAAACAGACTATCTAATTCTTTATTCACACAAACCTCTGCTCTCACACCAGTCACATTGCAGCTGTAACCGTGCTCATTTCTTTGGAATCTCATACAACATCAGCTCATTTATGCGCCATAAGTGACTGCAGATTTTGTGATTAGAATTTTAAGGGCTGTATGGTGCCATAACTTGAACGCTTTACCCGTCTTTGGGGATCAAAATAAAACTTTAGGATGTGAACTGACAAGCCAGAAGAAGAGGTGGCGTTTAACAGAGGGCAAAAAGAAAACATCTGATCTGACAGAAATATTCCTAAATCTAATCCTAGTTGCCATTTGGCGATCACCGACTCCAGATTATGGAGTTTATCCTCCTTTAATTTACATCACACGTTATAACCTACACGCTGAGTAGGCCATTGGCTCACGATTTGCCATTTTCAGCGTGTGTGTGCTCTGCTCTGCTGTGCCGAGGGTTTGCCTGCATACGGGAGAGGAATATTTAAATGTCTTGTGTTTTAATTGACGCTCGAACTCGAAGTGTAAGCTCAGAAACGAGGAACAGCCCCCCATCTACCGGCAGCGTCTCCTCTGTCTCCTCAGTGCGCACAGTCCGGAGCTCCACAGCCTGCACGCTGCACAGGGATCTCACACACACACACGGCACAGCCTCAGGTAAGACCTTTTCTATATGTCTTCTTATGAAAATAATAAGACAGCGTTGGCTTTTTGACAAAAAAACAAAAAAAACAAAAAACAAAACGAAAGACGGGGGAGAGCGCGTGGAGCAGCGCGCCACAGATCTGATGCGTAATAAATACATGGGTAATATTCTCCGAGATACACAGCGATGTGATGGAAGCTATCTAAACTCTCTCTACCTATGTTTTTATTTACTGGATGATGTAAACAAACGCGTTTACCGCCACGATATTAATTATGCAAGCACATAACACAAGTGGAATCGAAACCACGCCAAGTTAAAACGTTCCTGGAGAAAATATAAATAGATGACGCTTCCCTCAAAGTCATTTTGTTCATATTGGAGGCTGGCAGATGAGCTTTTATTTTCTATATTTGCATGAAAGGGCCCCACTGAGCCACCCTGGCTTCATACGTCATTTTAAACATCGTGTTAACACTGTTTTTATTTCTTTTCTTCTTCTTTTTTTTTTCAAAAAGCGTCAGAGCTCTTGAATGGAGCTCGGAGCACGGATGCTTATGTGTTTTTAAAAGCTTTAATTTGCTCCAACGTGAGGGCAGGTTTTAAATGAGGGCAGGTCATCCCGTGTAACTTCACGAAAAACGACACAGACGCACATATTTATTTAAAGGCAGCGATGAAACGTGACCGACCGATTAATAGAATGCATTCAGAAAACTCTTATTTCTAAAGTGAACACTGTCACTTTTGTGTCGTGATTTGGTGAACTGGCGGCTGGTTCATCTCTGCAGACTTTCTCCAAATGACACGCTGTGAATTAAAATCATAAAATACAGAGAAAAAAAACGGACCCACTGATAAATATTTAGGTTCGGGTAATATCATAATTATTAGGAAAGAAAGGGGAAACAAAAGGACAAGACAAAAGACATTATTCCCTCAGCCCCTTGGTGTTCACTGACACATTGTTAAACCCTCTTCAGTCAAATGAAATGTCACCGCTGGAGGCAACGGGTCAAAACATTATCCGTTATCGACATTAACGATATGATGGATGCACAGAGAGTATTTATGTTTTTACTCTCACTGAATAAGTCCACCTTTTTGATATGAGAGAAAAAATGTTAGGGGAGGAAGCAGGGGAGAAAAAAAACAAGAGGCAGATCAGACATCACACAGAGCCGAGCTGATCACTCCTCTTAGGGCGTCTTTGTCCAGGTGAAATGAAATCCGTGTGTCCTTTTTTGAGTCCCCCTTTCACCGCCCCGTGGCTGCTGCTGAGACTCTGACAGAGCGAGAATGAACGCCATTGCTTTTTTTTTTTTTTTCACAACAGCTGCAGGTCCGGTCCGTCCAACGAAGGGTTCAAGCTTTGTCTTATAGCGCTGCTATCAAGGGGCCTCCAATTAAAGTCTACACAACTTCATGGTGGTGGTGGTGGGGAGGGGGTGGGACCGGGGTGGTGGTGGTTGGAGGCGGGGTGGGTGCACATGATAATGTAACACGTCTTGAGATGAAGCATCCACACCTGCAAACCCCCCCCCCTGAGCCTCGGTAAATCTATTAATGGGCCGATTCTGCCACTATATGTGCTGTTTTTATGGAGAAATGTTCTTGTGTCCGGGTTCCAGCTGCAAAGGCCTGCGTTGTGCAAGTCAAAATACACACCATGAGCTGCCTCATTTTCTTCTTTTTTTTTTTTTTTGGTTTGTTGTCACCATACTTGGCCTGACGTGTGTGTGTGTGTGTGTGTGTGCGCTGGACAGTAAAGCCGCATAGTCTGCCCCCCCACCTCCTTTTTTTTAATTTGCATTTGAGTTTTCACACCCTTTAAAAGTGACACAGATCTCCATTGTAGCTCCACAGACGCCTCCACAGTGTAGATCATCTTAAGTGAAGGATATAGAATTTCATCTAATCATCTCTGCTCTAGCTGGTAAACACGATTTTGGGCCTAAATCACAGGAAAAAAACAGGAGGGCTCGGCTGTGAATCATTCCCGTTTCAAACGAGCCTTGAATGGAGGAAAATAGACCTTTCACGTCGATATTTACATTATTATAATATTCAATTATAGAGCATCAGTCTGTTTGGATTTTTAGGGGGAAAAAACAAGCCGTGTGTGTGTTTGTCTCATTGGAGTAAATAGGCTGTAATAGTTAAAAAAATATGATTTCATTTATTTTCAAAACAAAATCTCATTCATTGGTGTTTGAAAATTCCTTGTCTTTCAAATTGTTTAATAGAATTTGTCCCCGCCCTCTAGCCTATCACTGATCACTGCCCCGCCCCAAACAATACATTAATACCACACACACACACACACACACACACACACACACAGTTATTCTGTTATTATGGGACAACCAGGCTGATAAAGAAATGAATTCAAAGCCTCAAACTATGAATGTTTTAAAAATATTAAAACCTCAAACTCCACATGAAACCAGATCCTCCTGCAACATGTCGGATGTTGATTCCCCTATCCCCATTTCTGACCCCTTTCATAAAACTCATGAGACTTTTATTGCACTTCAGATGCATATTATTTGTTTAAGACACGTTAGATGAATTAAATATTTACACTCAATTTACTCCCGGCCCATTTTCTTCCACTCTTCCGCATCTTCTGATCCAGCGTCCTCCTCCCGTAAATGGAGGGGAATAAAAGTAATGAAAATGTCAATACCATAAAATAGTGGTCCTTCGCGCAGCCAGAATCGGGAGTTTTTGAGGGAAGAGTGACAGCTCTTTGTTGGTGAATAGAAATCAGTGGCAAAGAGGAGAGAGAGAGAGTGGGGGAGAGACACAGAGTGAGAGGAGAGAGAGTGTGTGTGTGAGTGAGAGAGAGAGAGAGAGAGGGGGAACTCCTCCTACCAAATTATTCAGACTGGGCAGGCTTTGCGGGCTCTTCACAAATAGGACACGGTTCTCAAATCCAGGCAGTCCCAACCTGACCTCCAAGCACCAAGGAACCCCTGACTGGGAAATCGGGAGAGAGAGAGAGAGAGAGAGAGAGAAAGAGAGAGAGAGAGAGAAATCACCCAAAAAGAAACAACAAAAACTTTGTGTCATTATTTTTTTTGGCGAGTGTTCACACTGTAAGCCCCCCTCCCCTCCTCCCTCCCCACCTCCACCACTTCCTCACCGGTCTGTCGCATCATTTGGACTATATATTTTTTATTTTTTTTTATTTTTTTTTTCTGGAGGAGAGACATTCACGGGAAGAAAGGGGGGAGAGAGAAAAAAAAAAGCTGGTGCATACCTCCAACCACCACCACTGCTACAACTCCTACTGTCCCACCCATGCTGTAGTTTTCTTCGTTTTCTTCCAGTTGCCTTTCGCACCCCCTGACGAGGAGCTGAATCTGAATCTCTGGGCTTGTGTTGTCGTTTTTGTTCCCCCCGTGCCTCTCTCGCAGAGCCTCAGAGCCCCACATTTGGATGCGCTGAGAGAGCGGGGCGCAGCGCTGCAGTACAGTATATGGAAGTTGTGGGCTGCAAGACAGAGGCAGGCAGTTGCACGTTGCGTCCAGGACCCGGAGCCATGCTTTTCCACGGGATCTCCGGGGATCACATCCAAGGGATCATGGAGGAGATGGAGAGAAGGTCGAAAACGGAGTCGCGCCTGGCTAAGGGCATGCAGCTCAACGGGAGAGAGTCGGTAAGAGCCTGGCCGACCTGTGTTTGAATTCATGTTAAAAACTTAACCGTCGTCGCTGCTTAAAACGACGACACGCCGTTAACGTGCGTGGAAATGTAGCCTACAGTTGTTTTTTGGGGGGTAAGTAGGAGACCTGTGAGGAGGATTTATTATTTTGCTTTTAATTATGTAAAAATATTTTGGTCCGAATCTAAAAATCCAAAATTATTCTTTTTTTCCCCCTTAACTGCAGTTTAAATGCCCTGTTATTCCAATAACTGCTCAGATATCAGCACAGGATCATCCCTAAAAACACAAACTGGCTGCAACTTTACATGTAGCTGTCTCTAAATATATATTTCACTCAACCTGAAATAAATAAAGCATATATAAAGCATATAATATATAATGCAGCAATATTTTGTCTGCTCATTTTATTTCAGGCAATTATACAAAAAACTGCTGACAAAAACACGGTGAACTATTATTATAAATGTTTTTATTAAACCTACATTTGAGTTTTTATTTTAGCTGGGAAACATATATTTTTTAAATTATTTTGGATAGCTTTACATTTAGTATTTTTTAAATATATGTTTCTCCTTTAAAAACAGTCACAGTGAACTTGGAAATAACAAACTAATAAAATATTCAGTTTGTTATTATTTTCGATATCAAATTAAATTCAGTAACAGTTTGTTTTTATTGTGTTTGATAGATGGAGCTTATTCCATAACACTCCGAGCCTTATATATTAAAAAATAAAAATAAATAAACTAATGTCATGGCCACGAATAAAAGCCTGTTATTTCTCTTTTTGCATCGTGTATGTTGCACAAGATTTTAAAGGAAAAAAAGTTGCCACGGTCTCACCTCTCTCTGTGTCCCTCTCTCTGACTCAGACCATGCCTTCTATGAGCCCGGAGAAGCCTGCTCTGTGTGCCGGCTGTGGCGGCAAGATTTCGGATAGATACTACCTCCTGGCCGTGGACAAACAGTGGCACCTGCGGTGCCTCAAATGCTGTGAATGTAAACTAGCGCTGGAGTCGGAGCTAACGTGTTTTGCCAAGGATGGGAGTATCTATTGCAAGGAGGATTACTACAGGTAAGAAAAATGAAGGTTAAAAACTAGGCTCAAATTTACTCCAAGCCAGGCGCGTGCACAAACCCCTCACGCGCACGCGGTGGCTCGTTCACGCTGGTGACTTCACAGAAAAAATGCGTTTTAAACTCTTGGACAGAAAAAAAAACATCAACAACAACTTTTGCACAGCCTCTGCGAGCTCTGACTCAACAGGCTGTGTCTCTTCATCTTAAATTATGTTGAAGCCTTTTGGTCCAATTAGGCCTCATTCTTGTCTGAGTAAAATCATAACAGTCTCCCAGGGGCCCTGCATGGTGTTAATTGGAAATAAGTTATGATATGAACATTGTACTTTTATTCGTTGGCTCTGAGTGTAATGCAAACAACATTAACTTAATGTATGAGTCACCCCTCTCAGACACAAAGGCCCACACCTATTTTTCTATTTTCAAAAATCATGCATCTTAGTGTCAGCATGTACAGTGACCCAGCATGGAGTATGGACAATAACCAGCGAAGAAAATCAGATGTGATGTCCCATATTCTATTATACATTTATGAAGCAATGCACAGGTTAGTGTAACAGTAAAATAACCCATGACAGAAAAAAAAAAACATTGCTATTGTTCTAAAACTACATTTCCGCCTTTTGTCTACCTGCAGCCTTTTGTGTCCGGTGTCAGCTGCACTGCCAGGAGCTTAGCAATGCTGGATCCTGTCACTGAGGCTGCAGGCTGACTTTTTCATTATTTAAGACAGGAAATATACGGAGATCGAAAATATTTTTTGCACATAACAAAATAATCGACCAGGCCAGACGTGGTTATATTAGCTCCACGTACAGGCCCGTTATGGCGTTTCCATATACGCACTAAAGCTGTGTCACATATAATATATAACCTAGTTAGCGCCTTTTAGCCAATGACAGTGCAGGTTATATTTAGGCAAACCTGCCCAGCGCCGCTGTCTCATTTGATCTCTCTGTATGAGGAGTCTTGACGATGTGTCTGTTCCAGAAGGTTCTCCGTGCAGAGGTGCGCGCGCTGCCACCTCGGGATATCGGCCTCGGAGATGGTGATGCGGGCGCGCGACTCCGTGTATCACCTGAGCTGCTTCACGTGCACCACTTGCAACAAGACGCTGACTACCGGCGACCACTTCGGCATGAAGGACAGCCTTGTGTATTGCCGGCTCCACTTTGAGACGCTGGTGCAAGGACCGGACTACCATCCTCAGCTCAACTTTGCCGAGCTGGCAGCCAAGGGCGGCGGTCTCTCCTTACCCTACTTCAACGGCACCGGCACGGCACAGAAGGGAAGGCCGCGCAAGAGGAAGAGCCCGGCCATGGGGATAGATATACCCAGCTACAACGCAGGTGAGAGGGGGCATGATGCTCGGAGCAGGGCCTCACGTTAAGAGCACACAAACACGTAGGAAAGCATTTGTAAACTGCACCTCAGCTACACCCTTTATCTGTTTGCTCTGTATATTGCATGGATAGGCCAGTGGAGAGGGCAGTGACAGACCAAGTTTAATAACCTCTATGATATTATTGTGAAATTAAACACTAAACTATTCATCGTGTTGGTTAAACCCTGGAACCCACTGAACCTCCGCCGGTTGGTGACCTTAGTTTTTTGGACGCTTTTGGCGCATTGTGGTTCACGCAGGCTATTCTTCACTAAAATCTACATGGTGGTCGGACATTTTTTGACCAAGTGTTGTCATATCAATTTAATTTAACTTTATTAAGACAGAAATAATTAAAGTCAAGTCAAAACGCTCACCAATAAACGATAATCGATTTGTTTTCCATTACGCAGAACACACTCGCTTTTTTTTTTTTTTTTTTAAATCCAGACTGTTCCTCAATGCCTCAGCTGTAACAGCCGTGGGTCTGCCTTCCATGTCTAATGCATCTGTCCTGTGGGCAGTGGAAATGTAGGTGAACACGGTGTGCGTGCAACTGCGCCTGCAGCTAATTGATCCGCATCTGTCCACGCGTCTTTAACGCGCCGTGCTTTTTTTTCTCTCTTTCTTACGTTAAACTGTGGCGTATGTTCCGAGATTTGACCTCGCCGTCAACTTTGATCGTCGACTTTTACAATCACAACAAATTTAGGTCAGAATAAACGTGCAGAGTGGCACGTGAAGGGTGTCGATGTAGTTTGGGACTGATGCGTAAAAACAACAACAAAAAAAAAATCGTGGCTAAAATCACGGTTTGTGTGCAGCCCTTTGACTTTTATTGGAAGGCAGAAAACGTGTAATCACAGTCAACGTCAAGCTGCTGTTAAATGTAGGTTTCGTCTCGCGTTGAATCGCTGCAAGTTAGCCTATAACCCGACCCCCCCCCCTCCAAACCCTCCCCTGCAGCGTCCCCATTTTGTTGTCGCTTTTCTGCGAATTAGTGCGCGGTTGAGAAAGTTTGTCATTGTGCGCCAAGTTTTCCTCTGTTCGCCGGTGAATAGGGAGGAATAAGGGTAATCTGCGCGTTAATTGTTCTCCGTTAATTGAAGGTGACGTTGGAATCCCTGACCTCCTGTGCGGCGGTCAACACAGTTCTCAGGGACAGAGAGCAGCGCCGTGCAGAGGGGCCTGCTGCAGGGAGAGAGAGAGAGAGGCCAGGGGCTCCGAGTACAACACTGTACAGTCAGCGCTCCGGCTGAACGAGCTCTGGTTTGTTATTGGGAAACACAATTCCAAGAGATTATGCAAATCCCGAAGTTCTCATGGATGCATTAATAGAAGAGCAACCATTGTGTTTCGCAACTAAATGTTAAAATATAATGCAGCCACAACAGGTAAAACAAAACAAAGCAAAAAATCCCACAGAGAAAACCAAAGCTGAAGTAAGATGAACTGTGAACTCATTATTAAGCACAGCAGACACAGTGAAGGTCACAGTGGGAATATTATGTTTTTTTGTTTGGGATATTTAAATAGAATTAAATACAATCTTTTCCCATTTTTTGTTTTGTTTTTGCAGAAATGTTCTAATTATGTAAAGAAGTCGTAACCTCACCACTTTTCAATTAGCCCATGAACTCAAAAATAAAAAATATAACAGAGAAATTAAATTAGGGAAAAACTGAAAGGTTTAGCCTGTGTATTTTCCAAAGTGCTCTTTTCCCTGTGTTCTGCTAAAACGCAGCACTTACACATTTCTCAGTATTATCTCAGACTGTCCGGGTTAATATATCGTTCTGCACATGAGGAGAGTCATATTCATGACAAATAGGATGAGGTTTTGTTTGAGGTTTTGTTTCTGCTTTAGCGAGCACATTCATGTTAGTTCTCACTGGGGAAAGGTGTGGGTCTACTGAGTATTCCATAACACTCTGTAAAGTTTGGTCTTGTTTGGATATAGAGACCCCTAGTGGGTAATATCTAGTGAAACACAATCCAGTGAAGGCTGGAACACAGGAACATAGATGTCAGTGATTGTCATATTAATGGCGCATAAAAAAAGAAATCTCAGATAACACAAAAGTCAAATCATAACTCACGCCATAACTCGGCCCACAATGAAAGCACACACTCTCTGGTTTATTAAATCTATGCCCCCCCCCTTATTCAAAATGATTTGTATTTTAACCCAGTAATTCTTTTTTGAGAAAGTGTTTCACTGCATCCTCCCGATGAAATGTTTTGATTAATTTCATATTTTATCAGCCACGGAGAAGAAAAAAAAAACAATAACTGGTCAGCATTTCAGTTACAAGGAGACATGAAAATCAATACGACCTACTATATAATTTAGAAATCCTATGCTTATTCTTTGCAGGCTGGACTTCCTCTCCTTTTGCAGTCAAGTGAGAGCTAATCATATCAGACATGCTCTAACATACAGGTTCTATAGATACAGGAAAATATAAATGAATAAACAATTGATCATTAGTAATTGTGTATTTTAGTTGCAAGCATATAAATGTTTAACAGGCAGTCACGGGTTAATTTAACTCAGGTATTTATTCTGCAAAAATCAAAGGGACACAGCAGTAAATTAAGGTGTCAAGATCATTTTTTTGATTTAATTCAACGCTAAGGGTTTCGGCAGCACTGTTTAGCCAAACACGCGTTTAATTTAGTGGATCCGTTTTTTGCCTTTCACCATCTTTAAGTATTTTGCACATGCAGTACTCAGCTGCTGATGAATGAGGTCCATTAGGCCTATTAGTCTTTGCAAACACAAGCAGAAATAATTTAGCTCAGTCCCACTGTAAAAATAGATCATTTAGTTTAGTTTTTTAATTTATTATTTTTTTTAAAGCCAGTAACGCAGGTTACATTAATGCAATAACTTCCAGCGCCTTTCAGTATGCGTGGAGGTTAAATTAATTTCAGGTCAATGAATTTCTTGATTGTCACTTATTTGCACGTTGTATTTTTTTTTGTGTGTTAGAAATATACCAAGCTTTCTTTATTTATCCTGACAGCGTATGATGGCACCGTTAACAAAGCAAGTCACTGGAAATATATGACCTTTCCACAATCAAGTCCATATGTGATTGCCTTAATCTGAAACTCTTAATTGCGTCTTTTCTTTCCCGGCAAAACCCGGCCATGCAACAAGATATTCAATTTAATATCGAGCCTCGAATGTGGTGTAACATTTCATTGGTCCAATGCAAATAATAAGATTTGAGTGACGTTATCTCGATAAGCGGTGTGATCTGCTTTAATGTTCAGACGGTCATATATATCATACGTGTAGATCATCATCTTTTACAGTCGCTCCTTTCGGACTCTAAGCCACCTCTGTGCTCTGCTCTCTGCCCTCTCAGGCTGTAACGAGAACGACACCGATCACTTGGACCGGGACCAGCAGGCCTACCCTCCAACGCAGAAGACCAAACGCATGCGGACCTCCTTCAAGCACCATCAGCTGCGGACAATGAAATCCTACTTTGCCATCAACCACAACCCAGATGCCAAGGACTTAAAGCAGCTGGCCCAGAAAACAGGCCTCACTAAGAGAGTTCTACAGGTAAGCACAGAGCCATTCTTCTAACTGATCTGATCACCCCACATCCGTGTCTGCACCCCACACTCCTCCTCCATGTCCCTCTCATTTCATACCAATACTATCATCGAAGTCATCTCTTTGATTTTGTTTGTTTGTTTGGTCCATTTAGTCATTAGATGTATATCCAGGGGTTATTATCTGAAGTTTTCTAGATTCTTAAATGTTATTTTCTTTGGGAAAGAAAGAAAGGAGAAAAGTCGTTCTTAAGCGTAGAAACTGAGCTGATTATTAATAATGAGAGTGCACGTGTTGTTTTTATCTGTGGAACAGAAGAGGGTGTAATTCAACTCTCACAGATAAAAAAAAAAAAATTAAAAAGGATAGGAATAATGTTTTGATTTGCTATTAAACTCCACATTCCTATACTGAGTGTTCAGGAGCTAACTGGTTCATTGTTATCTGCCCCATGAGCTCAAAATAATGTATAAAGATTTCTATACATAAGGCAAGGGCAACTTGATACAGTGCTAGCTGTGCTAACTTGATATGTAAACTACTGTACGAATGATTTGATACTTTCTTTTTAAAAATTAATCTTAAAAACAAAAAGTAAAAGCCACATTGGGATTGGTTTGCAGGTTTGGTTCCAAAACGCAAGAGCCAAATTCAGAAGGAACGTTTTGCGACAGGAGAATGGAGGTGTTGATAAGGCTGATGGCACCTCACTCCCTCCACCCTCATCTGACAGTGGGGCCCTGACCCCCCCCTCCAGCGCGGCCACACTAACAGACCTGACAAACCCCTCTATCACTGTAGTGACCTCCGTCACCTCTAGTTTGGACAGCCATGATTCGGGGAGTCCTTCGCAAACTACCTTGACAAACCTTTTCTAACAAGCTATCTCTAGCAGACTGATATTTCTTTTTTTTTTTCTTTTTTTTTTTTTTAAATCTGATTTTATTTGAATTTTATTTTTTTATTTTTATTTGATTTTTTTCTTTCCTCAATTTACATTTTATTTTTTTAAGTGACACCTTTAAATCTACCAGAGACAGCTCCCTGGAACAGAAAGTGCTGTACTGTGTACACAAACAAGAACAACAAGAGCAAGAACAGCAGCGACCACATTAAAACGCAAGGAAATCATTTTAATGTGTAGCATTTGAAACCGCATGGCAGCCGTGTCTGTAGTCGACTTACAGTATGCAGAGATTGATTTTGGACGGGACATTTTTGAAGCTGAAGGCATTAGAAAAATTGTCATGGATCCCACAGCTCATTGGAAAAAATAACTAAACTTGAAGCTTGTCTGGAAAACTAGATTTCTTTTACTTGATTTGACTTTATTTGTACATTTGTATTGAATTATGATAAAATAAGCCCTTCCTAATTTATGGTTAATTGGTAAATTTTAAAAATAATATGAATATTTTGCCCTCAGAAACCTGTATATGTATGCACTGTGTTCGCACTATCCGATTTAAAGATTTTTTTTTCTTCTGTTTTGGAATAATTTGAGAAATAAACTTGTAGAATGTTCTGTATATG
Organism: Nibea coibor; assembly: GCA_023373845.1. Lineage (NCBI taxonomy): Eukaryota > Metazoa > Chordata > Actinopteri > Sciaenidae > Nibea > Nibea coibor. Next base: position 8,599,924 of record CM041718.1, on the reverse strand, counting down.
GATAACTCCAGAAAACAGGCTTTAATTATTTCCGAATGTTTCAGTCTCTAAGACTGAGTTGGATGGAATCAGACATTGAAATATCTCACAGAGCTACATGTAAAACATCTAAATTGCATTATAAGCACCGAACCATTTGCAGCTTATATGGCAGGTAGATGCTGAAACCACATACATTTTTTGTCTTGATTCACAAATCTACTGTGATTAAGAGAAAGAAGCAAATCTTACAATCTGTGCAGTGGTAACTGTTCAACATGTAACGCCGTCACGTAACAATTAGCAAATCAGCGAGAGAGAAATTCCGATTGGAGAACGGTTTATGGACACTGTTGTAATCGATTGTTTTCATGACAGAGCACTTTCTCGGATTTGTTGGCCTCATAGATTAACCGTAGTCAAATGGATAAATCCTACATATCCATAGATCCACAGCTAAACTCAATTGCACAGTGACAATATACTGCCCAGTGAAAAGTGCATTATTGTTTTTATCATGTTGCTCAGGGTAACGATGTGATTTTAAAAGGGAAAAAGGAGTAGTTAGGAGAAATTAAGTGAGTGCGACGTTGCAGACTAGATTTGTAGAGCTGACATGAACATTCAAATGACCTCAGATAGGTGGAGTCGTAAGAGGCAGCCAGTGGGAAATCATTGTCCATGTGTTCTCCTTTTTGGCCATATTTACACTTTCTTTAATGACACTTGCCACTGAACAGACCAAAAACATGTTTCTTCTGGCTGAAAGATAGAGAGAAAAGAAAGACAGATCTTCAATGGAGTTTCATTGTGAGCGTCACAATTTGTTCTATTGTAGAACAAAGTGGTACTCTAAGTCTACTTAATGAAGTAGATGCCTAACTCAGTTCTACTATGTGCCTTATGCTATAACTTGGGAGAAAGTTTGTGAAATTCAGGATATATGTGTTCTTTGTTAACTGATTCACATCCTTTTGACGCCTCACTAGTTTTGTACTGTTTTGCATCTTATTTCCGAAGATCTTTTTATGGTGTATCCTGTTAAAAAGGGGGCAGCGATGTCATAGAAAGCATTTGTGCACTCTTTCAGATATAGTTGGGTAATCCAAGAACGTTATATATTGATCTTCGTGTTAATAGTTGAGTACAGTAAGTGTTCTATCAAGATTGTCCATGTTTCCCTGTTTCTTGATAAAGATGGTGTATAGAAACTATTTCCCCTTAAATATTTATGGACCAAACGGTTGTTATATATCTTATTAAATTTGTGTGAATAAAAATACTTTGCTTTAAATGGGTTTTATTTTTCATTACACTTGCCATTTTTTGTGTTCTATCTTGAATACAATTTTCGTTTTATCACATCAACAAGTGAGAAAGCATTCAGTTATTAATGACCAGCTAAACGTCCTCATTTTTGCTTCCATTTTTAATTTCTATTTCCTATTTTTCTGATGTTTATGGTTTTTAACGTAATGCCCCATGGATTTGCATCTAAACCCTGCAGTCAAAAATATGAAATTGCTTTTTAATGCATGAACATGGCTTTAAAATTTAAATCAAAGGAATGCTGCAAAGCATATATTGATATATATATATACATATATAGTATATATTTATGCATAACATATTGGTAAACCTAAAATGAAGTAAGAGTAAATGCAGACCCCGTAAAGCCAGGTTGCTCTGTAGTTAATATATTCTTACTCTATTATTTCTTTCAGGGAGAACAAATCTTGGGGCATTACAGCCATACATCCCGACGTTTGAAAATTCCCTAAAGTATTAACAGAAGGGGAAAACTTTGATGGGAATTCCACACCATTGAAGACAAAGACAATATTAGGATAAGATGATAGCATATTGAGAACAAATAAACAACCAACATAAAACCTGTTTCAGTTGCAAATGTACACCAGATGATTTTTTTAAACAAAAGTTTGTCCTGAGTGTTTGAATCCATCAGCGGAGGACACGCCACAATGTATGATATTTATGATATCAATGTGAAAAAAAAAATCTTTCTGTATTGGAATGGTTAATGCACAAAATGATAATAAAATGTATTGTAACATAGTAAAAAAAAAAAAAAAAAAAAAAAAAAAACTCACACAGGATGTGATTAAAAGACAGCAGGCATCCAACATGACAACAGTGTGAAACAGAAACGGTATGGATGTTACTGGTATGAACACACACACAAACACACACTTTACACCACACCCAACCTTTCTCCCACTGCCTTGCTCCTATGTAAGCGCAATATATACATTACCACAATCTTTGTTCTCAAGAAACACACACACACACATGCACACACACACTGCTGCCCCCATGCAACTCCACCCAAGAATCAGCTTGCTAAATAGAAGTTTTCTTTTGTCACGAGTGTCATTTCGTAAACACATGGCCTCCTTGAAACTCGGCAGCAGGATGCCCATCAAATATGATGAGTGTATGAAGAGGACTGCAGAGCTGGAGCTTTGCCATCTGGCTGTACCGAGGGAAGGAAGTGAAAAAACAAAGCAGATAAAGAAGAGATTCTCATTTTGCATGCGCCTCATCATCATGTTAACATTTTCCTTGAGATGTATATTATTTCCTTTGATTCATTGTATGATTCATTGTCAGCTGCAAAATAAAGCATATGAAAATGATGTCCCTGATGCCCATATAGTACCTCACAGTGGAAAAACACTCCTATAGATTATCGGCTATTTATAGTATATGACAATCCTTTTCAGCTCTGTTTCACTCAAACTTAACAAAGTGATTTATAGTCACACATTTGCACTCACGGATGTTTTTCCAAGCAGTTTGACTCATATACGACACATTTAGTAAAAGATGGACAATGTAACGGGCAAAACATGATTGCTTCACTTAGATGTTTGGCAGTGTGCTGTCTCATTACTTGGTATGAATGCTGGGTATGTATGCCATGTAAAGAAGGTGTGTTGTGGAAAGAAATAAAATAGGAAGGAGGGAGAGAGAGAGAGAGAGAGAGAGAGAGACTGAAGCCACATGGGGACCAGTAAACAGGCTGGTGTTGAATTCCAACAATGTGGGAAACAGCAAACACTTCAGTCAGTCCAAGAGGAAACCTCAGTCGCTGGGGTGCCTGTGCGCTGTGGCAGCAGGGCTGTGTTCCCTGGGTCTGATGGGAGGACGGTGGGCGGGTTGACACCACAGAGCTACGGGAAGCAGGGCTGGAGCAGAAACACAAACAAACACAGCCAGCCCTGCTCAGTTTTGGAGCTGCAGGATGAAAATTCTGGACAACGTCATGGCCCTGTGTTGACAAGAATTTCAGGGGTTTGCTGCTGGGCTGCTGTTGGTGACTGGAATGCATCTTATCTGTGTTTGTAGAAGTAAATACCTTCTTGCCAATGGGATTGCTTCATCCTACCCCAGGTATTTTGTTATTTATTTCCAGAAGATATATAGAAAGAAAGAAAAAAATACAGAGCTGAACGATGTTCCCTTCATTCAAGCATCTGTGGCCTATTAGCTTACTGTAAAACCATTTCAATATGTGTTTAACTGTCACATATAATCACACAGGTACAATCATAGTGAAACATATTTGCGTAAGTATTCCTTAGTATTTATTTTTTAATTAATGTTGGTGTAAGTTCAGTGTTGTCCATCTGTGCCGGGATCTCAACAGGTAAGAAAGGAACGCTTCTCCTCCGCCTGTCTTATGTCCTCCCCCAGTTAAATGACAGCCTGTGCGTACCATGACTGTGCATAAACACTGCTGACAGTGCTGTATGTTTTCTGTCACTTGTTCATAAAGCTTGGGTGACTGCGATATATGTGACAACACGTAAGCATTCGCAGACGTCTGGTTTTTGGAAAAGGTGGTTATTTTTAGTATTTCAAATGTACCAAACCAAATTAATTTATGCACTGCGTGGTTTGACAACATTTAAGGCTGCACAGATTTGTCCAGTTTTGCTAGAGATTTGGCCGTTCGTTGGAGACCCATGCAGTCAGTTTGTGACCCAGATACACGGCAGTTTATCAGGGTCGGTTTTTCACTAAACTACTCAGACTTGTGACATTTGCAGCTGAGGCCTGCTTGGTCACGAATGCCTGAAACAAATGTACATGCATAAACGTCAAATGAGAAAGCAACTTAGGATAAGGACGTTGCTATGCCTGTTAGGGGCAAGTGTCCATTAATCTCATTGACATTAGCTGTTGCTCAGTGACAGCCATATAAACCAAATCCACAATGCACTCATAACCTACGGTGTCACTTTGAAGGGATCAAAGCTCAGAAAGCACGCAAGGTCATATCAGCTGAACTGAAGCAACACACGGCAGCACATTTTCAGGATAGCTCTGCTCCCTGTGTTTGGTGACACCTGTAATCCAAGCCATCTTTGACAGCTAACTGGAGAATGAGTTCCCCACTGAGTGATCAGTAAAATTCAGGAAAGTGTGTCACTCACAGACACACACATACACACGGTCACACATACATTACCACGCATTATACACACACAGTGACAGGCGACAGGGTCAAGACAAAGTACGAAATGATCACTGAAGCATAGGCCGCACCTGCAGTTTACATGTTGCTCTGATAGTGTTGTTTCTATTGTCACTGCCTGTGTGTGTGTGTTGAATATTCTGCCAGTTCCGCCTCAGTTCCCTCCTCTCATTGCTAGGCGCCTATTTAACCTCACCTCACACACCAACCACCCTGCTAACATAAATACACACTGGCACTAGGACACGCACACACGCGCGCACACACACAAACATCGACAGACACCGGTAGATGTCAGAGGGGTGACGATGTGAATGAGACACAGCTAAACTGTGATGTGTGTGTATTTGTGTGTGTGTGTGTGGGAGAGAGAGACTGAGGCCTGTCCTGCTGGTTGATGCAGAGCAGGTGGAGAGATGCTCTGTGCTGGGCGTTTGCCAAGAGAAGGAATATGCCAACACGTATACATTGAAGTAAAAGTACACACACACTAAAACACACACAAAACAGCCATTAAAAAAACAGATTTTATAGAGTGATCCAGGCAGAAATAATATGCCGTTTTGTCGGTTTTGTCCTTCACATTACCACAGACTATCTCTCCTGTGTCTCATTTGTGCTGTGCTCTCCGCACGCTATAAATCCTTTATTTCTCTGTTGTGCTGTTATTCTATATTTACAGGTATTTGTTATGTGACGGCTCACATCTAGACAACCTTGAAAATGCTGCGATCAAGGCTGATAACTACCGGTTGCAATTGCGCTTTGAAGACAAAACAACATTAATTAGCGTATAAAATGGAAATGCAGGCGTCACATGCACACTGCCTCCAATTTCGCCTGGGTATACGAGGAGGGAGACAACATTTCATACATATTTCCGTCTGTAATCCCTTTCTCTTTCCCTCTGATAGCTGTGCTCTGTGAGGTACATAAACAGGAAGCTCGTCTGCATTGATACGGCATGTTTCAGTGTGTGACAGGTCATCTTTGTACTGGTGGAGTGTAACCTCTCAGTTCTTGCTAAACCTTCAGGATGCACGCAGCTCCTCTCCCCTCCATCTGCTGGTCTCTATGAAGTCTGCACCCGATCACAGGAGCTTTGACTGCAGCTTCTGTCTCTACCACACTGCAGTCATACCTAACCCCTGAGCCAGATCAACAACACAGAGAGAAATAAAGAAGACATGAGTGAAAACATCAACATTTTTTCCTTTTTAAGTGTTTAAAGTGTGCTTTCAGCCCCTGGGTGGAACATTTCCGCATATTTAGCAATGAAAATCCAGGTAGAATTGCCCTGAAATGTGTACGCTGAAGAAAACAAAAACTGAAGTAGTATGCATGTGCTGCAAAAATATTACAGGTGTTGTTCACATTATAGATACTTGGTGCTTTCAGTCAGTGGAATCACTGTTTTACTAATGATCTGAAATTAGCCGTTTTCTCTGTATTTAACAAAGATGGATTGTGGTCCAAAGTGCTTTCAGGTGTTCTCTCGTGGTGGTCATATTCATAAGCAAAAGACATCAGTGGCCATTTATTTCTTGCACATTCAGCTTAATTGTCATTAGATTGCACTTGTTGGCAATTTTGCTCAGGAGAAGGCCCACAGTATGAGCAAGATCTTGTTTTTACACATCAGAGTTAAATGTCACGTTTACAGTAAAATGTCTAAAGCGTCTCTATTCATCCAGCGATTCAACCTTCTTCATTTCCCCTGGAGGGTGAACCTTTCTATCCCAGATACCTGCAAGCGACATCGGAAAGTTTGAATGGGAAGAGAGTGAAACAGATGTCAATACACTCTTCATGCTAAAAAAAAAAAAAAAGAAAGAAAAATTGCCCCCGAATCAAAAGGACATCCTCTCTGTTAAATAAACAATATCAGCAAAAAGAACACAAAAAGTTTGCTTTTGGTTTAAAGCACCAGATCAGTGCAGAGAGCCACTTTTAGAACAATGGAAATTCAACACGATTATTAAACAGTTTTCTACCAAACAGACGCGGAGGCATTCGTGTTGAACTAGAGGATCTCTGGGTGCAGCTCCCCTCGCAGACTGATGCATTACTTTTCATCCATCCATCTAATTATTCCCTCAGAAACCTGAAATTTGAAGATACAAAAGACCGTCCCTATCTGTCACTGAGCGCCATTGATCTTATTGAAAGAAAATGTGGGTGTAGAGGAAACCCAATATAACTCATGCCATTAAATTCCACACAGCATTATTCACATACAGAATTGACAGATTTCTGTGAGACGTTTCTTTTAATCTTCAACTGTTGTTGAAGAAAAAGGGGGGAAAAATCCTACACTCCAGGCATCTCTCCCTTTTCCATATTTGCAGTGAGGTTAACAAAAAAGGCTATTGAAGTAGGGAGAAAAAACACAACCCCACCTAACTTGTTGATTATTAACAACGCGAATGGGGAGAAGACAGATGTGTTTCCTGTGTATCTGCAGTGTTTGAATTGTCAGTCTGAAATCAACGCTGAAGCTTTTATCAAAGCAAAGTAAGCTGATCAATTCCAGATGCTCTCGCTGTCCATGCGAGTCAATCTGCAATACCATTTTTGTCAATAAAGTCTCATGATATTCCCAAGTACAGATTGTGTGTGTAGGTGTGTGTGTGTGTGTGTGTATGTGAAGGGATGTCTGGGTATTCTGTATGCATGTGTAATGATAGGAAGCAGGACTGTCTGTCGAAGTCTGTGCATATAACTGTGTGTAGTCAGGGGAATCCATTAAGCCTTGGCTGCCTTTATTTCTGTTACAGTTTAAGAATGCGTCACCTTCAGAGGTTGAAAATAACTAAGTATATTTAATTACCTAACAGTAAAATTTCAGCCAAATTACTGATTTCCAATACATGCCAATTTATGCTCCACTACGTTTCAGAGAAATATTGTACTTTTTAATCTACTACATTTATCTTACTGCTATAGTTACTTTGAAGAGCAAGATATGATCAGCTTATAAAATATAATAGTTCAAAAAATACTGAAAATTGTGTAAAGTAATTTGATCGTGAGAAGCAGTTTAAAGCCCAGGAAGAAGATCTTGATTTCAGATTTCTTTTTCCAATGTCAAAAAAGATCTTTCACACTAAAATATATTATATGTGGCTCATTCTCAGCCAGCTACGAAAACGGTGCTTACATTAATATCATTAATCAATAAGTAATAATTATGTTAGTCTAGATAACCCATACTCCATAAAAAGCCCAGGTTCAATATAAATTTCACAGTACATATTACCTAGCAGTCATCATTGCACATCTGTATATCACAAAAACACCAAAGAAAACCCAGAAATTCATTTAATTGAATAGTTGTTATCGTTTATGTAGAATAAGCATGCGATCTTATTACATATCCAGGACAGAGATGGGTTTGCCTTCTGTGAGGTGGCAATCTGAATCACTCACACGGACCTGTCCTCCGCCCAACACATTGTTGGACGGACTGTTCTCTCAACAGGCCTCCCTAGCCTCAGGGCCTCCGTGCCACCCAGGTGCCACAGCACCGTCTTTATGTGAACCAGGTGCATTATGAGCTTATGTCATGGCCCTGTTTTTGCTGAAGGCCCCTGCATGTGTCACAATGTGAGAAGTAGCTGACGCAACTCTGCAAAAAAAACAAAACAAAACAAAACAAACTATCATATCCTCTCTGCCAATAAATATCATGGCACATTTTCATAGAGGTTTAATGGGAATGAAAAAAGAACAATCTAGAGGAGGGGGTGTTGTGATGGTTTGAGTTTCTCTGTTGAATCTCGCGGTATTTGACAACTTCCCTCCACTCTTTGACACTTGCCCCTCCCCTGCGCTCCGGGAATGCTGGGTTGTTTACATTACTGGCACACGGGTCAGGAGTGTGGTGATGAGAGGGGCCTAGTGGAGAGACTGTCTGAAAACACGTACACATCTCGACTGGCTCTACAAGCACGGGCTCTCTCTCTCTCTCCGCAAAAACTTTTCAGCGCCCAGGCAGACAGTGCCACGCAACAGGAGAGGCCCGCCGAGTCGACTTTTTTTTTTGGAGCGACCTTGGAAAGAAAGGGAAAGTCAAAACAAAGACAACCGCCATAACCATCAGGAGAAACTCTCAGCGTGAAGAAGGAATAGCTTAGCAACAGAGTCCCACTTCCTGGTAAGAACTGAGACACCGTTAGCTGACAGTGAATTTGTGAATCTGTGCTATACATTGGAGGGCTAACGAACCACTTGTAAAGTGTTTTAAACCTCTTTTTTGACCCGTTTGGGGGTTGACATTCTCATTAAGCTGACAAACAGTCACCGTTTCCACTAAAAACGCAGCCCTGACACGCACTTTAAAAGTTTCTGCGAACTTCGCTAGCTACGTGTAGCTTAGCCTGCTAGCCGACTAGCATGCCGCATTGCTAACTTTCACTACCTTGAAACTGCACCGTCGCCTCTGTCGCTTAAAGTTCACGGTGTCGTTGTAACGTTATGGCCACAGTGCGCGAAAGGACAACTTTCCTCCAGCTTAGCACCGCCGTAACGAATCCGTCTATGTTAGCTAAATCTGAAACATGACAGTAGCCAGATAAAGTAGCCACTCACTGATGCCATGATGCAGTGTCACACTGATGGTATAGACACTTTATAGCGCATAAAGACTTCCTTGTAAGGCCTCGCCCGTGCTGTCGGAGGGTCTGCTCTTAAAGATGAGACTTTATTTCTGTCTGTTGCTGCTTTAAGTTCGCCTGTCTTTGCAGCGCAGGCATGTTTGTGGTTTAAAACAATCTGTGAACTTCCTCTCAAGTGGTACACCAAGCAGTGTACACTTGTAAAATCTAACATGATCAAATACAGCACCTCTGCTCGCTTCACGCACACGTACAGATTTGCCACTGTTCATTGAACTCCGTTTCTAATATTTTGGCCACCTCATGTATGTAAAAATAGTTTTACCATAATATTAGCAACTCTTAAAATGATGCACTCCAGTACAACAACGCAACCCACTACGAGCTCAGTCGTAAACAAAGCAGAATTATATTACCTTCCTAACAACACTAATGGAGACTGATTAATTCAGAGTGTTATGAAAGTAGAATTTATGTCAGGCGTGTATTGGGTCTGGATTGCACAGGTGTACCCGATGAAGTGGTCGGTATGTACAGCATATTTACTGTCATGTGGACAGAAATTTGGAGACAAACACAGACGTAGTACCATGTAAATGAATGCAACAGACCAGAGGTTCTTCAGTCATGGACACCTTATAAGACAGAGTACATACTATGAACTCCTCACATATGTCTCTTGGAATGAGCTGATATATCCTAGTTTTCACATTTCTGCAGCCTTAGTTTATCAACAAGGAATACCAGTGATGTGTGCCAGACTGGTGGTTATGATCAATCTTTTTCATGTAAACCATTTAAATGAATGCAGTGGACTCCTATTTGAGAATCAGTATCAGCCTGTGCCTAAACACGTCGTGCCCCACAATCGTGCCCCACACCTGACCACACTTTTATGTGATGATATTTTAGGTGTCAAACTCTTCCACAAAGGGCCGGTGTGGCTGCAGGTTTTTGTTCCAACCAACTAAGAGCACACAGGTTCACCAGTCAACTCTCTGAAGACTGAGATCACTCGATTAAATAGAGTCAAGACTGGTGTGCTGCTGCTTGGTTGGAAAGAAAACCTGCAGCCACACCGGCCCTTTTGTGGAACAGGTTGACACCTGCTGCTTTAGGTAGAGTGAGAGTACAAATAATAGTGCCCTGTTTATGTTCACGAGAGATGGAACAACATAGTAAGTGGTACGCATGCTTTTCAAACAGACAGAGCCACCAGTCAGGGTTATTCATGGCTGAGGTGACGCAAACATGACCTAACAAACCTTGATTTATTATTTTAATAGGAGCATTTAATAGCCACCATTCGCCATAAACTGGATAATATTGAAAAACTGCTACATGCCAGCGTCGACTGATGAGAGGGAAGGAAGTGATTTTGATCTGGTTGCTTGTCAGATCATTATGTTGACTGTGCCTCACCATCACATAGAGAGACTTGAGAGCTTCGTGCTATTTGAGTGATTTGAGTTACTGTAGTTGTGAAGGTAACATCATTTTGGGCTTCAAGAGCTGCCATGACAGTTCCCATGACAAAATGACGTTCATACCAACGCAGTGATGAATGGCATACAGAGTGAAATTAACAATTCATATCAATCAAGTAATAGCTTCATAATTAATTAAAACATTAAAGAGCTAATAGATGAATTAATTCATATTATAACCAGCTTGGTTTTTATCATGCGTTAGTCCCAGCCCTCCCTGATGTGCTAATACATTGTCAGACTACAACCGAAGTGGTTAGCATGCTAAGACAAGGCCCTCTCTGTATTCCTGCTAAATCCTTCGATCATGTTTACACCTACTGAGCATATCTTTCATTTTCAGTGGAAATTGTGTCACTGTGCTTACAGTTCAATTGTGTATTGTTTCCGGTCAGTCCCTGTCTGGAAAACACTTGGCCCAAGTGCTACTTCACACTGTTAAACACTGTAAGAGTTATTGCCTGGGAGGCAGAGTTTATTTGGAAGAGAAGGACTGGTAGCCGTAAAGAGACGGTTTATTTGAATCAAAAATAAATCAAGGAGTATTATTTGGAAAAAAAAAAGTTTTTCTTGTGTGACTCACTGTTTTTTTTTGTGAGTCATAATGGTTATTGCAAAATGCTCATCACACACAGTGCTCATCTATAGTAATGTTAAGTTTTAAAGGATCAAATCAGTGAGAAAAAATAAAATAATAATTAGAAAAAAAAACACAACCCAAAGGTGTAACCATAAAGCACGGAAAGAAAACTCAGAGATGAACCATACAGGTATGTAGGCAGCAGCCTCATAACTCCCAACCATTCTGGGAGTCACACATGAGTTGAAAAGCGGCAAGTCGTGCCATGTTGCTGTCGCTGCCTATCACAGCCAAATAATTCAGGCGTCATACTCACATTTGGCTACGCTGCAGAGAGGTGATTCAGACTGGAGTTAGTGGGAGCTGACATTACCTTGTTGACCCAATTATTACTCACTTCTCTGTTGCTACATTCGATCATCGTCAAAGACAACAGGCTCGAGTCTGCCAGCGTCATCAGGTGATGGAGATGAACACAGGCTGGCTCTGTGAAGTTGACTATCAAGGAGTGTGTCATGAACCAGATGATTAGCAAATGGCTGCCAAATGTTTGCATCAGTCTCTGTGGTGAGGGATTTCTGCCAGTATATCGTGTTTGAATCTCATCGAGCTGTGAGGTGGAATGCTTTTGACAGGCTTTGCCAAAAAACTTTAGTATTTTGACTATTCCTTTGTTTATTTGGGTAGACAAGAGAGTGGTCGTAGCAGCATGGGTTGCTGAATGGGTTGTTTCATTTGAATTTATTATTAGAAAAACAAAAACACAAAGCTTTCCCGATGATTTAGCTTGGGTTCACGTACATGCATACCGACCCAGGCCATGCGTATCTTCTCTGTCTGTGCAGTGGCAGCTAGATTTCCTGAGCCAATGTTTTCGGAGTGAGACCTAAAATACCATTTGTTGGTGTGGAGAGATCTGCTGCGCTCAAAGCAGTGATTTAGCGCAGTGGAATTTACCAAATCGCTTTATCCTGTGAGAGTTTCCTGACTTAACCCTGAAGCCGGCCCCTCTGCTGGATTAAAGATCAGATGAGACATTTGTCATCTGACCACTTTAAAAGTCATCTTGCCGTTGGGTTTGACAAAGAACGAGAAAATGTAACTCTTGTTTTGTTTTCCTTGCGTAAAGCATATTTGAAGAAAGATGCTTCCTAAGGCCATTTTTGAGCTACATTAAACCCTGTCTTTTTCATGATGTCAAAGACCACTGTACAGAAATGATGCTGGCAAAGTTAGCAGATCGCTGCTCGGAACAACATGTTTGGTTTGGTGTACTTTCTCTGTCGTTAATTGTTGTATTAATAATAAAAAAGTAAGAAAAAAGCTTGATGTCTTCCCCAGAAGAATTTAGAATCGAGTCTTTTCCTTTCCAGGCTCAGTTTGGTTAGAGTTTAGAATAAGGTCTTTGGCAATGAGAGTGGGCTGTCTAAGCAGCTTCTTATACTCCTCTCAAACAGCCAGCCAGTCAATATTTTTCATATCCATCTCCCTTCTATCTTATGAAGGGTCACTGATGTTTCAAGCATTCAAATATCCTTGGAGGATGCCTCGCGGCTCCTCATGTCACGTGAAAGTTCTCAATTTCACTGTGGCATTGATGCCTTTTCTCAATGGGCTCCGTAGTGCTCTGGGGGGAAACAGACTACAAAGAGATGCAAACACAAAAATTACTGACCTAGGACCCCGTTTAAAGTTTATGAAACGCTTTCAGTGCCCCTGGGTCAGCTTATGCCATGACCACACAATATCAGTGGTTCATTTCACTGCAAAGGGTGTTGGAAAAAGGTTTTATTCATGCTTTATTTCTTTTTAATTCCTTCTTTTTTTCTACAACCGTGGTCTTGTCTTTGGCCCCGGAATCCTGGAACAACTCTACATATATGCAATGGAGTTATGAACCCATTAAAGTAATAGATTAATTAATGCAATATTATAAAGAGTCTCTGTGCAAGAAAAAAAGGTTAAACAAAGATAAAGAAATAAATAGCTTGAATATGCCGGCCTCTTCAGAGTGCACGGTGGAAAGGTTAAAACAAAGTCCACTTAGAAATAATGTTAATCTACACAGATAATGGATAATGTTTCATCATTTATGTGGAAATTTTAAAAAATAACTTTAATGCTATTGGAATGATAAATGTATTTATTATTATATTTATGTGGCCATTCTGACCTGACTGAGATCGCTGTAATGTAGCTGCTACGTCTCACATTTACATTTTTTGTTTTGCACAATCTGTTAATTGAATCTGCCCTTTTATTTAACTTCATTATTTTAACAGTCTTTGTATTAACGATGCACAAAGAAGCGTTTAGTTTGGCTATTTGTGGACTAACCGCACATACTGTACACATCTGCACTATATGATCTGTGTCTGTAAGCTGCTGCATGTTGTGAAATAAACTGCTGTTTGTTGCCCTCTAAACAAACCTTACCAAATCCATGTTGGCATATTGTGAACTGTGCCGGAAAGCAGCATCTCCCTCTTTTTTTATTTTTATATTGGAGATCACTCTCCAATCGTCCCCTCTCCCTCTCTATCTCTTTTGATTATCCACACGCAAAAATACGAATCCCTCAGGACACAAATTCACTTTCAGAATAATTACAAGATGCTATATGCCACTGTAAACACCACATCAGTGACAGTATGCATTTGTCATGAGATGAGACAAAAGCACAGTGAATTTGCACTCGTGAACAGAATGAGGGAGGAAGATTTTAGTGTGTGTGTGTGTGTGTGTTGCTTGCTGACTGTGCTATGGGCGTTTGTTCCAACCTCATCACAAATGAGCCTTAATGTTTCACACGGGATTTTCTGCAGAAGAGAGCAAATTTGTATGAGAGCATCTTGTTTTGACAGACTGTCTGTTTTACCCTCCCCCTTTTTTTCAGTGTGAAAAAGCCAGGGACATTTCACTGCCTCTCCTGCACTCTTTTCTTTCTTTCACTGTCTGTTTCTTTTTTTTCTTTTCTTGCGATGCTGATGTAAGACTAGGACCAGCTGGATGGGCTGAAATATGTGCCACCAGAAACTGAATTTGAAACATTTGTATTTGAATTGGAATTGGTTAACTTGAATAATTGCATTAAAAAAAATGAATTTGAATCGCATAATTTGAATTTGTATTGTTCAGTTTGCATCACTGCATTGAAAAACTGAATGTGAAAAATGAATTTATTAGTTTGGAATTGAACATTCAGTTCTCAAAATTTCAATTTCAGTTTTCTGTGACTAACATCCGGGTACTTGAGGCAGAGCAAACAAACGCACATACACAGGATGCCTCTTGGGCCAATCAGCACCTATGTGTATGTATGTGTGTGCCATGGCGGTTGGCGGTGTCTGGGGCAGTTACCACTGCCCTGCCACGGCAACTGCTGCTGTTACAGGAATTTGTTTTTAGTTTTTTATTTTATAAAACAGTCGAGTTGTATTAGACTCGCTGGCATTTCCATTATGTGATTTCTGCATTAATTTGCGAGGTTTTCTTAATTAATCTCTCAGAGTTGGTGCCGCTGTGTGGTGCAGCTGCTGCTGCCACTGGCCTGCCGCGGCAACTACTGCTGCTTTGATCATCTCTTTATTTTTTATTTTATAAAACCGTCATTGTTGTATTAGACTCGGTGGCAGTAACATTTCCATCATGTGATTTCTGCATTCATTTGCATTGATTTCATTTAAAAATCAGCTGTCAAATCAGATGCACCAAAAGTTAAAGTGTGCCCATATTACAGAATGTATGGCTGATGCAGGTAGTCCATGATATGAAGCGAGCAAACTTCTGGTTTTCAAAGTAAAACGTTGGTTATTCCGAGGCAGTAAAAACAGACATGCCAATGTGATCTAAAGCTGGTTTTTCAGACATTAGGCCACATAGTCTAGAAGCTATGAGTGTGACACAAGTATGTAGTCTCGCTATAGGTAAGTACACACACACACACACACACACACACACACACACACACACACACAGAAAAAAACTTTAATTGTGAAATCCATATTCTTTTTCTTTATAGTTCTTTTTATTTCACGCTGCCTCGTCTGGGTGCAGGGACATCTTTCTACCCCCCCCCCCCCCTCCTCTGTCTGTGTTTGTACCCTGACTCACAGCAGTCTTCCTTGGTCTCTCTGGTCTCTTAGTTTGGCTTGGGGCTTTGAGGTTGTGGTCAAGGCCTGGGGGCATGAAGAAGGAAGAGGAGTCATAATGAGAAGCTCCCCTCAACTCCTGCTGCCTAACCTGCCCTCGAGCCCCTTTGTCTCGCTCCCTCTCCACTTCTGTGCCACCCATCTCTTCTCCTCTATCTGTATTTCTGCCTCTTGTCTTAGGCCCTTACTTCTTCTTGCTTACCAGTCCCCCCTTCACTATTTAATTTCCCCACTTCTTCTTACCTCCTCATCAACCTCTCTGACTCTCACAGTCTGTCCCCCCTGTTCTTGCCTCTGCTCACGTCTCCAGGGGGTCCTCCATACCCGGGGCCTCCCCTCAGCCTCCTCCTCCCTGCCCAGCCTGGCCCACAGTCAATGGGAGGCAGGCAGCCTGACTCCCTCAGAGCAGCAGGAAGCTGCAGCAGCAGGGGTTAGGCCTGTATGGCGCTGCCGGCTGGCTCTGTCAGAAGTCCTGCCAAGCCAAGGATGAGAGACCTTTGCCAGTGTGGTATTGGGGCACCGAATAAAAATATTTTACAGATGTCTGAAGGCAGGCATCAGGAGGCAGTAGCGGATTGCTCAGGCCTAGAGCAGAGGTGTCATTTATATGCATTTTAATGCATGTGTGCGTCGTTTTTATGATAAAGAAAATTAAGTAATTATGGATGGAGGAGAAGAAGAGGCTTAACAAAGTGGTCCTCAGGAGTTTAGGTATTTTCAGGAAGTGGGTGTGTGGCTGGAGGAGGGACGCAGGCTGGTCCGATTCGGGATTGGCTGGAGGAAACGTAATTGATTTGGTTGGTTTGCATTTGAAGAGGGGGAGCATCCAGTGCCTCCATACTGTGAACGCCTGGCTGGGTTCCCAACCAGTTCTGGCTTGACAGTTTAACAGTGAATATTTAACATTACGCCACGCTGCGGGGTTTGGCTGTAAACAGCAGTCAGCAAGCAGCATAGCAGCAAAAGCCTGTGTGACGCTGGGCCTTGGTTGTGAAGCCCACCTAAAAACAACGCACAAGCAGGAAGCACATCTTGAAGTTCTGATTTTAGAAAAAAGGCAGATGGCATTGGCTGGTGGTGTCACACTGTAAAAAAACACTAGGATCCCCTGATGAAAGCAGCTCCCGCTTGCTTTGAACAGCAAGTCTGTCATGGTTGGTGTCTGCTGTGTGGCTCCGGGTCAAACTGTGATACGCAACTCCTGGAATTTGCGCTTTTTAAGTTTTTCATGTTTAAATCGTCTTGGGGGGAAAAACAGAGGGGGGGAAAACAGGAAGTTTCATTAATATTAATATTCTAATATGTGAAGGAGGCAAGGAAGACCTATCTGGCTTAGCTGCTTTCAAACCCTGTTTTGGAGCTTCTCTCGCTCTCTTTCTCTGAAATTTTTGGTAACTGGTGTTTACATTTTTTCAATATTGTCACATTGTTCTGTTATAGATAGACCTACAATCAAAATACTAGATGATACTTTGGGTTAAAATATCGCGTATATAACATGCTCTGAGGCACTGTCAGACATCTCTATTTATAGTTTTAATTGTATCGCACAACGCAGAGTCTTAATTAGGTGGAAGCTCTGTATGAATCTCAACTGGATTTGGTCTTTGTGCCTTCTCACCTTCCTGAAATCAATTGATGACACAGTATTTATTAGTCTTAAGCATTAGAGAGTGAAATTACATTTCCTTTTGGCTGATGGAAACGCTTGAAATCAGCTTTTTTGATTTCTAAACAATCCATCAACTGACCAAATAGCCTTGTATTTTTGGGATGATTTTTTTTCGTATTTATGCTCTAAAGAGTAAAAAAAAGTCAGCAGTTTGTGTGATCACTCTAAAAGGTCCTCTGTGTCACATGAACAAGTTAAAAAAGGAAATTCTCCTCGCTTCTGCTGTTTCCGTTGACAGAATGAAGATGTGGCATGGGTGATGAAGTTCAAGCAGAGTCGTGTGCTCGTGAAGGGATGTAATATTAAAACAAGAAAATAATTGGTTGTATTGTGTGGACTTTGGAGGGGGGTGGATCTGATGACAGGATTACGAGGGTGGTTAGGGTTGTATTCATTGTTTGATTTGATTAGTTTGATGGAAGCAACAGTTTAAATGGTTGTTAAATGGACATTTGATTATTTCCAGCATTTGTGAATAATCATTTGGATACAGGATGATTTACACAAATGTTTGAACAAATGAGGAGTTCAGCAGATGTTAGCCAGGGATCCTCATTATTTGCTCCTTGTCTCTGAAATAATATTGTATCAGCAGATATTAACTTCCCACTGGGAATTACTAGCTTCCAAATAAGCAAATACTATGTTTTAAGATTATTTGAGGACATTTTGATTCAGCTGTGGCCTCGATATCTAAAAATAAGGCGGATTTGTGAAGTTTTACAGATGTTGGGAGGAGGACCGAGGAGGACAGAGGAGTCCAGCCTCTGTGTGAAGGATGGTGGAACAGGTCTGACATCTCTCCTGAACTGAAAAGGGAAATCCCTGCAGGCACAGAGTCACGAGGAGCGATAAGGGAGGAGGGCGAGAAAGGAGAGAGGTGCGACCCCTTAGGGGTAACGTTATTCTCCGATCGTCAGCTCCTTACACACACACTCGCACACATACTAGGATTCTCTGTCTCTGCGCCGGGTGATGCACTCATGCAAGGAAGTAGAGCGCCTGAGGAATAAAAATAAGCATCCAACTTCTTGTGTGTGTGTGTTTGTGCGTCTGCCTATGCATGTGTTGCGCTCACGTGCATGTTGGTTTATATGTTACTATAATAATTTCTGTCCAAATGTACATTTTTTAGGGTGTTTGGCTTCCACGCTTGGCCTATCCGTAGCTATTTCCAGTGAGGCAAATAGTAGAATAAGCCTCATTTCTCACTTCAGAGCTTTGCACAGAAAATAGACAGAACATATATTTCTTTCCTAAGAATATTGATGCCTAATAGACAAGCAAGGTGAGGAAATGGAAGCCAGCAGATTTAAGTACCCATTCCAGAGATATTGACTGGCTTTTATATAGTTGCATTAGTCCTGATTTATTTTAAGTCTCAAGTTTTTCCTCCTACTCTTCAAGACAGAGCCATATGTCTTGAAATGAACAATGGATGTCTGCCTGTGCCTGTGTTATAAATCATCACACACTTTTCTATTTTTCAACCTCCAAATTCAGAACCTTGAAGAAAACGTACCTCCAGCTGTTAATTTAGCAGTGCTTTGATTTACATTTGTGTGATTTGATCCTGAGCCAGGATAAACAGCGCTACCGGAATCGTCCAAACTAGTTGCGTTATTGTCGGTTTCATAGTAAGGAGTCATCCTCCTTGGCAGCGTGACAATAACATGGGTGTACACGCACACCAATATGCAGCGAAAGTACTGTGTTTGACCTCTGATTGAGTAGCAGTGCTCTGGATCTGGTTAGAGGATTGTGTGTGCGTGTGTGTGTGGCAGCCAGCAGGGCCCACCACAGAAGCCACAGCAGGCTGAAACCGAACCAGAGCCCGAGCCAAGCTTGATTTTTGTGGAGCCACGTTCCCATGGGCCCACTATTAGCATGTATTCGGTATGCGCATCCAGTTTTACATTCATTTCTGTGTGTGCCTGCATCTGTTTGTGTGCGAGTTCGTGTGTTTTAAGGACTAGGGTTGAGCTAAGGCTGCTTTGGGTTCAGGTTCTTGGATGTTTCCATTATTGACCGTGGAGATGCTGAAGGCTGTGGTCCTCTTCCCCCTGTCCCCCCACAGAGCATATGAGAAGGCTCGGGCCCAGAAAAGCCCCAACATGAGCTCTTAGCCCTCACGTTAGCACTCAACTATGTAACGAGACATGCCTGGGAACTGCTCCTCTCACATTACTAATGATTTGGACATCTTGCTCTTGTCATTTCCTCTTAAACAAACTTCGATGCTGACGCAGGGTAACTGCTTCAAACTATCCAGGGAGAAAGGGGGGAAAAACCTGCTTGAAGGGAGTTTGAGAGACTGCTGGTTTTGTGTGAAGGGAAAATAGACTACGTTCACCAGATGTTTTTTTAATGGTTGTTTCATAGATGAGAAACTCAAATGACAGGCCTCATCATCTCCAAACAACACAGTGATGGGTCAGCAGAACTGCTTCATCATTGCCGTCCTACAGCCGAGTCACAGCCAGACCCTCGCGCAGGGTAGAGGGCACTAATGCCAGCTTGGACTAAAACCAGGATTAAAAGGGTCGCAGCTTTGTGATCTCCCCAGATGCACTTTATCCTTTTAATTTCTCGTGTAAACAACAAATGACGCATTAAGTCTTCTTCGTAATGGTGCTTGCATGTTCAAATGATGTTTTTGCTATGGTCCCACATCATATACAAGATTCTGTATCTGCTGGTTGTTTGCTCTTGTGCAGGTTTTAGTTCACAGGGGTCAAGTCAAGCTGCCTCATTCTTTGCAGCATCATCTCTTCCTTCATAGATATTAAGAGAGGACAAAGAAGGGCAATGTCATTTCATAGCCTTGACAAAGCTCTCATCTGTTGATTCCTGTAAGAGCGATCACAAGGTTAGACTTCTGAAGGCACAGCTGTACTGATGAAGACCAGACTCTTGCTGGAAATGCTGTGTAACACAATCCTTTATTTAGAACAGAACAAAAAAGTGAGCTTGGCATTCCCTTATTTTATTTTTCATGAAATTTCCTCATTTGTCCCCATTTTTTTTAACTTCTTTTTTTTTTTTTACTATAAGCCCTCTAGTCTTGCAGACAAACAGAGCCCTGGCCCTGTGGTACAGAATGTCACATCCGATATCCTGGTGCCAGAGGTGATGAAGCTAATTCGGTGGTCAGTAAGTGACATGGCTAACAAACAAAGCCTTTATTGGTCCTGGAGCACTGGAAGCTCCGCTGTGCTGTGCAATGCTCTGTTTTTTGCATTGTGAAAGACCATCAGTTGTTGCCGCAGGGCCCTAACGCAACCATAAGCCTCGGGATCATCGTCATGCTGTGGTGTGCAAATCTGGGTGTGGATATTTGGTTCAAAGGTTCAAATGAACTGAGAGGTGCGCTCCTTGAAAATACCCAAAGTAGCTGCTTTAGCTAAATAACTAGCCCAATAACTAAATAGTCTCACGTATATATTTGCTCTACTTTCATCTAGCTGACGTCTGGTAGCTTACGGCGTCAAGGTCCTTCAATGTAGAAGAGTTGAAATACAGAAAGACGCTCTATACCGTGCTTTACAGTGACGTGGTGACTCAACCAGAGCCGTTTAAACTACCGAGGCATTTTTCACATTAAAGTTCCTCATGTGATGCAAGTCAGTCATGTATGTGATGCAAGTCAGTCATCTATTATTACTAATTGATCATATTGCTTAATACATACATTTGATGGCTCAGGCAAGAGACTTGGTTGCTTTTCTTGGTTTTACGCCATAGTAAAAGCTGGATTTTCTTTCTTTTGCACTATTGGTTGGACAAAATGAGACATTTGATTGTCTCTCATTGGATTTGAGGATGTCGTGGAGGGTATTTTCCCCCCGTTTTCTGATTACCGACCAAATAATTCATTGATTAATCAAGAAATCGCATTTGTAATGAAAAGTCACAGCCCTAAATAAGATACATTTTAGTTCTCTCAGTGCTGACGTTAAACTATATATTAGCAGTCTCAAAGATTTCCTCTATAAAAGTGCACCTAACAGCCGTATTTCTACTCTGAAACCATTGCAGCCCGGATTTAGATCTACACCCGTGATTAAAGTCCCTCAAACATCCTAAAAGCTTCGCTCCGCATCACTAGCAGCTAGATCAGCCAGTCTAAATTAAGTGCTCTTGATTTTCGTTCACATATTATGCATTCAGTTTCTATTTTAACTGAGGTGTGATGGTGATATGGCATTTTGAAGGGCTGTGAATGTAGCGAGGGTGTGCAAGCATAGCCCAAACCCCCCAGGGTCCCCTCTCCTGAACGCCTGGGGGGGTTCTCTCCTTCACACAGTCTGCTCCCTCTCACACTAAGCTGGTTTCTGAGGGATCACACAGCTGTCTTAAATGCAGCTCTGTTTTTGCATACTTTGCCCACACGATTTTGTCTTTCCTTACACAGTCAGCAATTTGTCAATATACCTTGTTTATTCTCTGTGATTGACAGTATGAATTGGTTTCACCCAGAAAAGGGGTGGGGGGGTTGGATGGTGGTGAGTTAAAAAGAGAGAGGGGTAATGTGGCTGACGGTCTTTTTTTGACTAGTACTATGGCTGTCTGTCACTCTTCTTTTATCATTGAAATTGGAGTTTATCTTTTACAAGCTTGAGTGGAATGTTTTTGTTTTTCAAGTGATTATTAGCATCCTCCTTGGCTGCCGTCTCCGGTTGATGAAATGAGCACATCAAACGGCGCCTTGCACTAACGAAGCGGCGCGGGCTGGCTGGCTGGCTGCCTCCTGCCTTTTGCTGTGAGGCACCTGCTGAAGTGACAGGCTGGCAACAAAAGGCCCCCTCGCCACAAGAGAGTCGTCAGCGCCGCTGTGGAGTGGGCAGGACAATAGAGCAGTGAGGTGGCCCGGGCTTTTAGCCACGTGCCAGCTCGTGTCGACAACACACAGGAGCAACAGAGCACAGAGGAGCGCGAGAAGGGGAGGAGGTGGGGAGGACGAGGACGAGGACGAGAGCGAAGGGAAGAGGAGAAAAGGGGAGGAGAGTGGCTGACACCTGCATGTGCTTCAGTTCGTTTCTCAATGGTGGACATCCTTAGTATACATAGGGGCTGAAAATGCTAAAGGAAAACAGAGATAGGAGGGGAAACAAATGTGCAGGTGTGCACGTGCAGACAGACACACACACGCACGCACAGATGAAGACAGAGCAGAGTCCAATGTTGTTAATGGGAATACTGGCTCGTGGAAGGTCAAATGATAACGCAGATGTGTTTTCTAGAGGCTGCAGTAGGTGAAATGTACACACCGGAGCAGAGCACTGCGCTAGTTATTTTTGGATTGTTGGCGGAATAAATCAATTTAGGCCTCACATGAAGCCCGGGCTATTTGTGCTGTGCTATTTACTTCTGCAGTAAAATAATCATTAGCCTATAAAAATTTGAAAGTGAAAAATGTAAAGGAGGCCTATAAATAGTTAGAAAGCAGCATTATGGATCACTGGCCTTGTAGAGTCCCTATGGACCTCAGCGGTTTTCTTTGTCTTAATTCCCTTTTTTATCATTTCGCTGTGCTCCCTCCACGAGGGAGAGGGTGAAGGTCTGGGCTGTTCAAAGATATCGCACTCAAACATACACACACTTTTTTTTCCTACTTTATATCAAATATAGCTCATAAACACATCTATGCACACAACCTTAACATTGAAATGGAAACAGAGCCCGACCAGTACATCGGCTGGGCCGACATATCGACCAGTTTTAGCTAATAAAAGGTATAATCTGCACATATGTCTGCCAGTATTTGCTTATTTTCCGTCTTTGCAGTTTAGGGTAGACCAGTAGCAATGCTTTTGGCTGATGTTTTTTTAGACTCTCAAACACTGGGTGCTTCAAAAATACATTTTTGATTTGTACGTTCCACACACACAGGCACAGGACATGCACGGCCCTTGAACAGTCTCAAAGAGACCTAGCCATTAATCCAGCCATGTTGAAAAATGAATCCTGTTTGATATCAGTGTTGTTGTTTGGGTCCTTTGTCCGACTGTTTGAGATTCTGTAATGCTCTCATGCCGAGCTGCTCCCTGATTAACTTTATGCCTTTGTAGCTGGATTTGGGGAACGGAAAAGTCTAAATGATTTGACTCTACGGCGCTTGGCTGGCCTTGCAAAAGCCCATTTTCTGCCTTCATCTTCATGTCGCGCTTTTTTCTTTTAGATTGAGGGACAATAAAGTTTCCCCTCTTCATTTTCTATTCCATCACGTCTTGGTCTTTCTCAAAGACCTCAAAGACCGGCTCACATGCTGAGGTGTAGTTGCTCCTCTCCCACTCTCTGTTGCTCCTCTCGGCTCGTGGTCCAACGAACCGAGTGCTTGCACATTTGGGCTAATGATTTTGAATAGTGATTAAAATGAATTGGAGAGTGAGCTGCTTCTGTAGTATCCGGACCCCTCCATCATTAGTGGATCTCTTCCTCTCTCTTCTTTTTTTTCCCCCCCTCTCTCTTTCTGTATCATCAGTGTTAGTCAAGCAGGGGTTTCAGACGAGGCCTGGGGTGGGCTTTCATGAGCACAGACTCAAAGATTTCTCCACTTCTTGTAATCATGGACACCACTCTTCTAGCACTTTCACTGTCGTCTTCTGGCTCCTCAAAGGTGCCTTTGATTCCCTCACATCCTACACCCAGGCCGGATAGTGTCACATTATATTTTTCCTCTCTCCTTTTTAACACCCCCCCCCCCCTCACACACACACACCCCTTTCTTGCCCTTCTCTGTTCTCTTCTGCTCAGTCCCAAGCTCATCAGTCTGTGTTCATATTTATTGTCCTCGGATTGAGAGCTGATTTAGCACTCTTCTCTTTGGGACCGCTTAATTCTGGGACTCTTCCCCTTCGCTTCCCCATCCACCCCCCCCCTTCCCCAGTTCCGGTTTGCCTTGATCCACCTTTTTTATAATCGGCTCCCTCTCTTTGTTTTCCCTCAACTCCTGCTTTAAATGAATAATGCAGAAGGGAGGAAATGGGGATTAAAGAGGAGCTAAAGCCAGTGCCAACTTCTGTGGTGCACCGTCTCTCACAGGACCATGAACACATCAGGGCTAACAAGCTTTTTTTTTTTTTTCCCCCTCCCTTCTCCTGGCATTTTTCTCAGTTCTGCATCTGTCCCACTCTGTCCTTACTCCATCCCCGCTGTGCCCCACTCGCTTTTGCCTTCTCCTGCTCCATTTCGCCCCAGTTGTCTTGAAGGTATCATCTACGTACACATCATGCGATTGGGCGGCTTGTTGTCGGTGTCGTGAAAAGCCAAATTGTACGTTTTGTTTTAGAGCAACTTTTTAAAGGTTGAGCAGAAGGCTCCAGAAGGGGATAAAGATGAAGACAAACAGTTCAGCAACTGTGAGTTCAACTAAAAAATGTGGCGTGGTGCCGTTGGGAGGATCTGCCTTTTTTGTGCATATCTGCTGTGGAATCCAGGAGAAGATTGAATTACTCAGAAGATGAATGGTGCCTTTTTTTTTTAAAAAAAATGGATGTTTTGACCAGCGGTGTGGTTGGCACACTTGGTCGTACAGAAGCACTTAGGTGGCACCATTGTAGCCTGACTGTAACAAGCAGAGACAGTCGGCCGGTTGTCAGGCAAAAAAATGCCCCAAAACAGATTTGATTCTAAGAGATTCAACGTTACATCGAGGGTTACATACAATATCTTCTGTGGTTTTGCAGAGAGCGCTCCAAAGTTAATTACCGTTGGATTTTTGATTGAAGCCAGCATTTCATGTCCATCAGGGGAACTAGAGCTTAAAGTGACTCTCTCCAAAGTCTGAGCAGAAGGCAAAGAGTTTTGCAGAGTACAACGGGTGAAGCATGACCGTTAAACACAAATCAAATCACAGATTTGAGATGAGTATGATACGAAGAGGGCGAGACAGAGACATGTCTCAAGTGACGGGGGGGAAAAAAGCAAATGAACAAATAAGGTGTGTGCTGGAAGTGTGAGAACAAAGAGGTCTATTCACAGAAAACTGCTGAATAGTCTTGTTAATATCCTTTTTCTTTCTTCCTCTTGTTCTGCCTCACTCTGTTTCTCCCTTCCCTCCTCTATCATATAATTACCTACGTGTGATTGGGCCTGCTGTGAGAATGTCAGGCTGGAGTCTCACATTAGATGGAACACAGTCAGAAAACAGTGTTTGTTTACACTGAGTGGTTGGTGGTCTGGTTGGGAAAGTTTTTTTTATTTTTTTTTCCCTTCTTCTCCCACTTTTCTCAACAGAAAAACAACCATCACTTTGTCAGAGAGATAAATGGTGTTCTTGCTCGCTCACTCACCGATATACAGTAGACCTCGCCAATTTTTATCTGCAAAGGAATTATATATTCACACCTGACAGCCTAACTGTAATAGAAATAATGAGAGGCTGTGGATAATTTGGACATTTTTTTTTGTTTTAAGGTATAATAGTTTGACAGCCAACGATTGTCACTTCACAGCTGCGAGATGACGCCAAAGGCACTAAAACACGAGTCTTATTGTGATTTTAGGTGCACGTTTTTCACATATTTTTGGTCCACGTATTTACCCTGTATTGATTCTCTACCGTCCTCCAAACACAGGTCTATCCTGTTGTATATTTGCAGCTGTCTCAGACCAAAGCTCTGAACTAATCTCTGACATGCATCTATGAATAGTTAAGGGATTTAGCTTTTAGCTGCTGCCAAAGTCCTAGCCGGCCTGCCACCATTTCTTGTCCCCATAACGGAAAGGCAGGCAGCTACCTTGAGTTTCCACTGCCGTTTGTTCCTCCCAAATGTTTTGGAAGTCAAAGATTCCTTCCGGTGATGATAGCGGGGCCTCGGGTGGATCAGAGACATTGAGAGAAACTGTGGAAAGCATAGTGCGGGGTGTAGGAAGAGAGAGATTTGGCAGATCTGAGGTACCCACGGTGAAAGTTTGTGTTTTCGTCCGGTCACGAGGACAAGGCTTTGCTTGGTTGCACATCACCACTTAAACTGCGTGTGAATGGGAGCCCCGAGAGTGTGACCTTGCTCCGTTTGATTGAGTTAGCTCCGTTAATTGCGCCGTTGCCTGGTGTGCGTTAATCTAACATGGCAGTCTTAATTGATCTCGTTAACGTGGGACGTGGGCGGCGAAAGAACGTCAGGGAGCTCAGATGCCCCCTGGTTATTTTGACAAGTATACAGTCACAAAACACAAGAGGGTTAGGGAGAGGAGTAAGGGTGCCAGCCCCAATCTAACTAAACACAAGACTGAAGTGCAAAAGCATCACTACGAGAGGCAGGGAGGCCGCCTGGGTGGATGACTTGTTAAGTCCCCCGTGACACTGAAATCAAAATGCCACGACAACCAGCTAGTCAGCCATCCAGTCAGCTTCTGTCTAATAGGCCCTATTTTCACCTGTTATTAAAACCCCCATTCATATCCTGGATGTTTCCAGATTCTAGGACAGGGCTTGAAGCCAAATTAAAACACAGGCACAAATATTAAAGGCGCAACTACATACTTATGGCAATCTTCTTCATTTCAGAGATTATCATGATACATATTTGACCATCATCACTGTCATTATATCAACAAATTTGTAACAATTTGCATAATCATTAGAATTTGATAACAATCCTTCACAATAAGCCTTGTTATGATTTCTAATTATCCTGTCACCAGGCATGTGGGTCAGTGTGTTGTAATCCAGCTGTCTGTTTGTGCTAGTCAAT
This sequence comes from Nibea coibor, assembly GCA_023373845.1. Classification (NCBI taxonomy): domain Eukaryota; kingdom Metazoa; phylum Chordata; class Actinopteri; family Sciaenidae; genus Nibea; species Nibea coibor. The sequence goes on along the minus strand of CM041718.1, from coordinate 8,573,240 downwards.
CTTGTGAACGTACTTAATTCAAGAACAGCCCATAATACAAGTTTCGAGTTGAGGTCACATTCCCCCGATAGAATGAGTGATCAAATCAAACTTTGCATAGATCTGCATGCTAATGAGGAAATCCGATTTTCATGTCATTATCTTCCTCCTCAATGCATTAAAGAGCCAACCACTCATGTAACGGGAAGATGAATAATCTTCGATAAATATTTGACATGTAATACCTTTTGTTAACTTCATAAATAAACTCATTAATGAGAATATGTTTTAAATTTTACGGTGTTTGTGTGGATAAAACAGACTACTGAAGTGCTGAACTTTCAATTTTTGTGACTGGGGCCATTGTTGTTTATATGTGTGGTAGTCAAGTAGTTATTTATATTATTAAATTATTGCTTATTCAAAAAAGGCAGCTTGTTTCTGGACAATGTGGATGCAGCCTAAGATTTATTGTTGGTGGTGTATGATGTCATTTGTACATTTACACAAGCCGTGGCAATAGTTAGCTTTCAACAATTAATTTTCTTTAGTAGGTTTATTAAGTTAAAAGTGAGAATCAAAAGCTTCAGGATTGGACATTTAACAATGTTTTCCTATCTTTTGCCTCCAGTGGTGTCTGCTTTTAAATTCTTATTATTTGCAAAGCTTTTTTTTTTTTTTTTTTTTTTTTACATTAGAATTGATTGTTTGAAACAAGCTTTTAATGTAAATTTCAGAAAATAATATTCCCAATGTAGTCAATGCAATCCCAGGAGACATAATGTTGTGCAAACACTTATTTTCATGATCTTCAAAGCTCACACGAAGGCCAGCGAACTCCCGGGGAAGAAAAAAAAAAAAGAAGCTAAAAACTAATCTAAAATAAACAACCACAGTATTTGCAAAATGCGCGCCTCGCCCGCACACACACTCTTCTCACATACACATGTTTAAGCCCCCCAACACACACACAAACATCCACTTATAGCGCCATGCATTTATATGTATGTATTTGGCAGATGTCTAATTAGTATGATTAGCCTTTAGTGAACGGGACTGACGACATCGGCAGACAGACAGCTCCTCTGTGCCATTCCCCTCTCCCATTGTACCAGGGGAGTTTTAATTGGCCGGGGAGGTTTGAGGCGACACAGATAGAGAGACGGTTGGTAATGCACAAATGACAGACTGACAGATCTGCAGACAGACGGCCTTCACTCCAGTGGAAAAACATGCAAATGTCCCACTGTGAAGTGCGTTGCGCCTCTTTCCTTTTCTGTGTAACTTTCATGTGTTTGTCCACATCTACAGCATTCATGTAAATAAGGCAAAATCCTAAATCCCCTGCACTGGAATCTATCGGTAGCCTGATGTTAGTAATCTCACTTATCCATTTTTCCCCCTCTTTGCTTGAATATGCAAAATCTGACTTTAAAAAAAGGTTCCTGTACTGGTTTTCCACTTGTTAATGCTTTCCAGCATTAGGTACATCCATTTTCTCCCAGAGCACTTTGTGTGTTTGCACATGCATGTGTATGTAATCGTGTGCCCTTCGTCTCGCCCGTGTTTACTTCTGGATGCCACACGGTTGATGTTATGCATGCATTGTATCTCGTGTAAATTGGTGTTCATTTTTAGGCTTTATAACCATGTTGTGTGTGTGTGTGTTACAGTGTGCACTGCAACGAATCCTAGAGCATCTGTCAAAAATCTTTCCACATACATGAGTTGAGTGGAATCATAAGCTAATTGCATGTGTGAATAAAATTTTTGCATCATACTTTTTTTTTTTTCTTGGAAGATTTGTGTAAATTATTCATTTAGGTAACATTTCGCATCATGGCACTGTCTGTTTTAGGTGTGGTGATAAGCCAAGCAACTGGTGGTGGAGCATCTTATGCAATTAACTCGCTTCCAGGCTACAAGCCAGAACATGCATTTATACGGAACAGCAGCGAACACCCAAATGCAGCACACTCACCTCCATGTGACCTATATTTTCTCCGAAAATTAAGTGGAACTGCCTGATTGCCGGTATAACCAGTCATTCCCATGAAATGTGCCTTGGTGGAATGCCAAGGAATACACACATTGGCATTACCTCTGCTTTGTTCAGATTGATATTTCTGCCTGCTGTAGCTCTCTCCATGCTGCAACTTGAGAGGGACCCGGACAAAGAGTATCAAATCCACAGGCATGACGTGGGATCCAGTTCTGCTGAAACACGACACTCTGGCAGCAACCAGCGCTCAATAGTTTGGTACTAAACAACAGAGAACAGTTGTCCAGTTGATTTGAGGTTATTATGGTTTGCTGTGAAACGATATTGTAGAATTTAGTTTTTCAAAGGAGTTGAAGGCGAGTGTTGCTGCACTGTTGGTCAACGTCGGTTCGGCTAACCAGAAGTTCTTTTTTTGTTTGTGCTTGATTCCCAGAGGTGCAAAGGATCAGGCTCCTAACACCATGGATATGGACACGCAGCCACAAGGACAGCAAGCAGCCGTGCCAGTCTTTCAGCCCCAGGTGGAGTTTACACACAGACACACACTTGAACACAAGCCTACCAGGGCCGGGAAGTAGGATGAGATAGCCGGAGCTGCCATGTTGTTTTGTTAAACCTTTTATACTTTAAATATAGCCATTGGTTTTCGAAATCTCTGGTCATTGCAGGTCATTGTCAACAGTGTTGCAAATCAATGAGCAAGTCTTCGTGGCAGTGTTTGATATTTTTAGATATTTAAGTCACCCAGACGCAGATAAGATCAGATAAATGTATATATGATTTAATTACATTTCTGTCATTACTGAGATTTAAAATTACAAACACTATGTAATCCTAAGATCTTCTTCCATGTGTCTCACCCCTGTTGCTAAGGGTTTCATGTCACATTTTACTCTATCATGGTGAGCGATTTTGTTAAGTTTAATAAGGATTGTAGCATTGCAAATAGTTTCCCTCTAGATTAATTGACATGGGAGCAGCATTTAATAATTTATGATGATATGAGCCACTCATTCATTCATTACCAGCGTAGCAACCGACCTCCTTCACATTTTGGACTGTAAATATTCAACATTACCCCGTTTTTCCCTGCGTCAATCAAGTCTTGCTTTCAGTCTGAGCATCCTTCAGACCACTGTAGCCTGCGTGCGAGATAGACAGCAGTGGATGAATGTTGAGTTGTTTCTATTGATCAGAGCTCTGGAGGCTGGCAGAGCCTGGCCTCCCTGCGTGCCTCTCTTGGTTCGATACAACTCAGGTTTGCTCTGTGCAGATCTGGTCATTGTTGGAGTTTAATACCGCCCTCCAACATCAGGCCCATTGATTTCTTTCCAGAAGGATGTTTTTGCCTCCATAACTATTGAATAGACTTTAAACAAAGAGGATCATCCATATGCCCCAGAGTAATTTTTTTTTTTTTTTTTTTTTTTTTAGAAATAAACAACACTAAAAATAGGCCTGTTGTTGTTTTTCTTGTGTATGCAAGGGCACTGCAACATTAACTCTGGAATTACCTAGGGGGTTAATTTATCCTAAGATGTGTAATTGCAAAATTAAGGATAAATTGGGCTGCACACAGAAGAAAGTCAGATAAAGCTCTAATGATTAATTTCACTTAGGCAACAACACCCCCCCCCCACGCATCTACACACAGACGCTGGATCTTCCACTGATCTCCCAACAGTTGATTATGTGTTATTGTGCAGGCTTAATGATTTCTCTCTCTCTCTGTTTTTCAATCTATTTCTAGCAGTTTACATCACTGTTAATTCCGGGCCAGCTTTTTTGTGCCGAGGTTATCGGTAGCACGGTGAACTTTCTGTGTTGCGTCATGTTTTTTTCGCTCTCACAAAGCACGTCTGAACTGATTTCACATTAAGTGGGAGATGGAGAGCGAGTCGGTTAAGAGTATGTAGATGGCTGTCTAACCAGCATCCAGATGGGTGTCTTTCAACAAGTCCTGTATCTCTTTCACACTTTCCCAAGGTTCAATTTGCACGGCAGCGCGGGGTGGGTGGGGGCGCTGGGGAGGGGGAGCGCCTTCTCCTGAAGAAATCTGAATTGTATATCTGATGAAGAATATTCTGTATCGCTTGCAATATCATTCCTCTTGGTCCCGGAGGTATGATGCATATGCATTAGGTAAACGAGATGAGCTGGTAAGATGTGCATTTTTAATGGCGCATTTGCTCTTTGAGTGAGTGGGAGGGTTGGCGAGGAGGCCCCCCTCAGATCAGATTTTGATAGTCACTGCAGAGTTTGACAGACACGGATCTGTCTGTAAGCGCCGAGACAAGGCGGTGCGGTTGTGGAGCAGATTGAGAGGAGAAGAACGAGAAGCACCTTTGGGGTGAATCCTGCCGGTTTGACTGCCTGGCTGGTTCACTGGCTGACTGGTTGAGGATGAATATTGCATGGTGCCGTGCTCAAGGGGGCAGGTGACTGGTGAGGGTGGAAGTCAGGCTCCCTCGTCTGCCAGTTGCGGTCTCTGTCTCTCCCCTGCACCCCCCTCCCCGCCTCTCTCTTGGAGACTACAAGATCCACGATAATCAGACTAATTTCGTTAGCATGTAAAAACAATTCATGTCCGTGACACAGGAGTTTTGAGGTAATTTTCGAGGAGATCACCATTTAAACTAAAATGCTGGAACAGAAAGAAAAGGGGAAAAAAAAAGATCCACACTCTCTTCTTTTTCATGTTTCAGCTGCCAAAAAAGAGGCTAGCGGTGTGGAAGACAGTGCAGTTATTTAGCAGATAGAAGATTAAGTTCTGTATGTTTTTTTTTTTTTTTTTAGTTCTTGTTGTCTCACATATCATCTGTCAATGAGTTCGTTCTAGGATACTGCTCTGAATGATGGCCACTACTGACTCATCTGACATCTGGCCTAGGTGTTAAGGCACTGTGAAGCGCATTCTTGCATCTCGCCTACGACCCTTTAGAACTTGTGATTTTGCATCTTTTCTTTCCTGTTTTCCTCTCATTTTTCTACTGTTGGCTAATCTAATTTTCCGCGTTCACACCAAAAAACGTGTCCCCAGTCTTCAGATTTAACTTGGGGACAGTTTTTTTTCTTAAGGGGAGAAAAAAAAAGAAGAAGCTCAGGTTTCAGGTGTCTAAAATGCTGGTTCAGTGTGCCAAAATAGAGGGATGCAATTTTGAATTTAGCCGGCTTAGTGTGGACGTATCCCTCTCTCCCTGTTTCTGCATCCCTCCCTGTCTCTCTCTATGGGAGACAGCACCTCTCTGCCGCCGCTGGCCTTTCTGTGGCAGCCGTTGGCACTGCTGGGCTGTCACATCACACCCTCTCCCCTCTGCTGCTTGTCTCCCCCCCCCCTCTCTCACTCTCTCTCCCTCTCCCTGTCTTCCACATTCCTTCTTCCACCCTCCATGTGTCTTGTCAGTTGTGTTTGGCAATGGTGTCATTATTGGGCAGCCCGAATCACACTTTCTCCGATGAGCTGTCTGTCTGCTCTCCCTCTGTCTCTCGCTCTCCTCTTCTCTCTCTCTCTCTCTCTTTCTTTCTCTCTCGCTCGCTCTTTCAATCCCCCTGCTAGTGAGTTGCCCATGGCGGTTGTATGTCACCTTTATACCCAAGACACGCTGTCCCTCACAGACGTTACCCATAATACCTTGCACGGCTGCCACTTAATCTCCATCCCCTGCAGCTTGTCCCCATCACCAAGCAGAATGACGTGAGTGAAAAGATGTAAGCGCGCCACATGGTACAGCACAGAAATGTAAGTCAAGAAAAAGATGAAGAAAGTGTGTATCACGAAGTTCAGAATGTAGTCAACTGGACGAACGCTGTACAATTGTTTCTTTGTGTCTTCCTTTATGCATTATTATAGGCTCGGAGTAAGTGATCATGTGACGTGGGACCCTGTATTGTCTTTTATATTGGTCAATGTTAGAGGTTTTTATTGTTTTTGGCTCAACATTGATGTGAGAAGTTTGTGATGGATACGTTTTTGTTTGGACGTATTTTTATTTATTTATTTATTTATTTATTAAATTATGGGCCCCTCAAGATTCACTGTATACACACACAAGACCTGTTCTTCTGAGAGGTCCACTGCATGCAGCCCACCATCTTTGGGCCCTACCATCACATTTAACATACACATGACCAATCAAGTTTAGATCCTCACAGGCAGTAGTCTGTATAACCCCCCTCCTCCCATTTTTGTTCAGACACTGACCCCTGCGTCATTCAGGGTCATTCCTCTGTGACTTCCCCCTATGTGTGTGCGTGTTTGTCGGGGCCTTGTGTTTCAGCTGGGAGCTCCTGATTGTGTGACACCCGTGTGCGGCAGATGAGACGGCCTGTCACTCAGCTTTGGCCTGGCTGCCCTTTGAAGGCCAGGCCAGGGGGCGAAGAGGTGCCGCAAATGGCCTGTGAAGTTTACATACACTGCCCACTGCTAAACAGATTAGCTCTAATGAAGTGTCTAATGCCGGGGCCGCTGGCTGACATAATCCTGCCTGGCAGCCCGGCCCCTTGGCTGCCAAAAAAGCCGCCCTCCCTCCAGCCCTCTCTTCCGCCCTCGCACGGCCTCTGCTGCCACCCAGGGCGACTCCACATGGGGAGGTGCCCACTGTTAATCATGCCGGACAGTGTGCGATCTGACATGCAAATGTAGGTCATTGCATATGTAAATGTGTGATTACGGGGCTGGCATGCCAGGACACATTAGCAAGACTGTGCTCTCAGCAGGCGGTTGTCACAGCGCTTTAGAGGCTCATGCTAACATTTGTCAAGCTACCACGCAGCGAATGAAAGCAATGCCCTCTCTCTCTCTCTCTCTCTCTCTCTCTCTCTCTCTCTCTCTCTCTCTCTCTCTCTCTCTCTCTCTCTCTCTCTCTCCCCCCCCCCCCCTCTCTTTCTCAGATATACACCTCGAACTGTCCGTCCTGCATCCTTGCGCAAATGCTTCTGTCACAATTATGACAAGTCATTGCACAACGCGGCCACACTTCCAGCGTGACACACCTCGTTCATGCAAGTTTGTGGAACAATGCTTTGCTATTGTTAAAGCATTCAGCGGTACCCATTAGCAGAGAGCTGTAGTAGTTTTGTAGAGCTGCCATATTGTTGAACAATGGGTTGCGGAGCGGTGTGTCATGCCCTCTGTCAGAGTGATTCTCAGACAGCTCGGGATGACGGTGGTGTCATGCTGAAAAATGCACACACCTCAACGGTGTCAAGTGTTAATTGGACAGGGCACATAATTGGCTCACGCCTCTTTCTTTGGCTGTCAACTTTAAACTTTTAAAAAACAATGAACCCACCCCGTGCCCTCCACGCCAGGATGAACAATTAGTGCTTTTCGTCGCTGTGTGTGTGTGTGTGTGTGCGTCTTTGTTAATAAAGCTGTGGGTTCATTTTTGCCAGATATTACTCAGTCTATGAGTTAGTTTGATCAGCTTACAGACGCACTTTCTTCTTGAATAAATTATGAGACGTGAGTTTATAGGCCACTAATGCTGAAGCAATTAGTTTATTTCTAAATTCAGCAGCTCAAATATAAGCATTCACTGCTTTTCTTTGTTTTATAGCAGAGCAAATGAAGTAGTTTTGGGTTTACCACCATTGACTGGACCAAACAATCTATTTTAGAGATGCTGCCACGGTCTTTGAAACTGTGATCTGAACATTTAGTTGATTCATTTAAAAGATAGTCATCATTGATTGATTGATCAATATTGAGAAAAGTTGCAGTTGTTTTGGGCTGCCTTTATCATTGTCACTGAATTAAAGTCTAACTTTGTAGTGACTTGGCAGTTGAGGGAATCCTGTATATTGTCTTGGTCTGTGCTGGTCGTAGTTTGACAGAGATACCATGAGTGTGATGACACTTACTTCTTGTGTGTGTTAGTGCTCAGGAAATCCATTTTTGACCTTCTCCCCCTGCTCGTCTTCTTCTCCTCTGTCCTAAGTCGCTCGCCCCTAAGCTGCTCCCACCGCCACATTGGCAGAAGCGCTGGTGACATGTGGCATTCTGATATCTGTCACCTTCTGTTTGCTCCTGCCGACGCCTTGTACAAGTTTACCAAATGCTGGAAAGGTCAAGTAGCCTGCTCTGTGCTTTTTTCACACATCATATCCGAAGGGCTCATTCTGGTTTATTTTTGAGTCTTTTTTTTTTTTTTTTTTTTTAATTGTGGAAGGTGAGTGTCTCAGCCTGCACAGCTAATCGTGTGGAGAGGAGTGGCGAGTCTGTGGCTGTAGTCTGTGGCCTGGTGCCAGCCTGTCAGTGATTTAACTTGGCAGACTGAAGACTCCGGATTCTTGTGAACTTACAAACCAAGGCTGATAGAATGATAAAATGCCCGCGTTTATGTAACCGTGTGTTTTATCCATGCCTGTAGGGAAATAGTTTTTTCACCTCCACTTCAGGGAGGTCAGAGTACTGTTTTAGCCACA